>CM068374.1:56196407-56602020 GCA_034769895.1 Magicicada septendecula
CGCAGGTTGAAGGATTGTTAAAATTCTCCCCAATGTTTTAGGTTATGTCCTGAAAACATTATTAGCGAACAGAAAACAGGTGAGTATCGAATGTTTTATACAGCTGTGTTACAGTGGTGTAGTTATGTATTCCACAGAAACTTATTTAATTTCTAATTTAATTTTAATTAAATTATCTAACTTATTTAATTCATTTAAATGCAGATGCAGATGTGATTATAATTTGACTCTCTATATATATACTTATATAAATATATTTATATTTATATATATTATATTTAATATATATAATATTAAATTAGGAATATATATATATATATATAATATTAGGAACATGTTTCGAGAACATGGTGATGAGAACACAACGGTTCTCGAAACATGATCCTAATAAGAAAAAAAATATCTTGAGGTTCTTTATAAATATTAAATATATTATATACATCAAGAAACGGAGTGTAGCAAAAAGTGTTTGAATTTATATATATATATAGACTATATATTTGTTTGACAATATATAAATTTTAACTACCATAACCTCAGGATTTATATGCGCGACTTTCGAACAATATTCAAACTCGTTGTTTGCATCGTAGCTTCCAAACTAAACGACATTTTATTTTCAATCATTATCCTCAAATTTCTCTGTGCTATTACATTCCTTTTGCCTTCCATCCATTTTCATTTCCATTTGTCTTCCAAAGGTTCCATTTCGCGGCCTTCCTCTTTTTCTTCCTTCAGGAGGGGTCCAATCTAGTAATTCTTCTGGCCATCTATCATTACCCATAAGGCAGACATGCCCCTACCAATTTAATCTTTTAGCATCGATTGTGTCATTTATATTGGTACATATATTCATTCTTTCTCTTATTTCTTCATTTCTCACCATATCCAGGAATGTAAGTCTACAGCATTTTCTACAGTATCCTACGTCAGTGGCTCGTAATCTTTTACTCGTATGTTCTGTAGTCTCCAACAACTCAGCCTCATATACTACAATACTTTCCACTTTTGTCTTATATACGTATTTTGATTTCAGTTGATCGCTCCATAAAGTGGAATGCAACTGTCTCGTCACTTGTTTCCCATGTCATATATGATTTTTTACTTCCATGTTCCATAAGGAAAAGAAAGTATGGGGATCGCGAAAAAAATCGTGTTCGAGATAAGGGCTGATTCTGATTGTACTATCATCAAAACATGAAGAACAGTAATTTTCCGAAAAGCGTCTGTCTGTAGAATTGTTTCTATGGCGAACGATAACTACCGCAAAATCAAACAGAATCAAATAATTTTTTGCATTTGTGCCCGAGTTGTAGAGGACTCAAGGTGTATTGATTTAGGTGAAGATCGGTTAAGGGGAAGGGGTAGTTAACCTGCAACGTTCTACGTTTTAACAAGAATAAAGTACTTAATTTCGATAAATAAAGTATCCTGAAAAGAAGGTCATAATAATCGACTGTAGAAAGGTAGATGAAATATCTATAAATGAAAAGGGTAATTGAAGGGGAGGGGGTAATTTTTTATATGTGTACTACCTTATCGGCAACAAAGAAGTAGTTTATATGGAAATACTTATTTCTTTTCAATTTGTCAAACATAAAACAGGATTTACAAGGTGGGGATATTTTTTTTAGAAATTGTCGAGCCGAATTCAAATAAACGATTTTAAATGTAAAGCTTAGAACATGGAAGTCATGTATTGTTTCTGTTACACTTGTTCCATCTTTTGTAACCATGACACCAAGGTAGACGCTAAGTAGGCTATGAATCTATTCTCTCGATAACTTCCCGTTATGTAGCATGTAGCACTGTGGTAGCGGGGAGTCTTTGCACCAGGTCGAGCCCAACGGCTGCCTGTTGATACACGTAGTTCTGGTTCAGTAGACGGGTACCTAAAACTGGAAAGGACAACCGCCAACCACTTAACTGAGAAGGCGGGGGAGAAAGATTTCTTTATTTATTTTTAATTTAGCTGATCGTTGGGCACTGCCGCTTGAACGGATTCAGGTGACAGACGTCGGGCGTCCCCAGTCCAGCGTGCAGACGCCGCGAGGCAGAGAGCCTCCGTGCCAGTAATAGCGCGTAGCAGCGAGGTCGGGGTACAAGGATGGGAGGAATGACAGCTTACCAGGTAAACACTTCCCGTTCCAACGCTATATCTCTGCATATATTTTCTACGACAATATATCCAGTCTTATTTGTATTTATCAACAAGTCCCATTTTTTGTATTCTTCATCTAAGCATACACCAGACGTTATCCTCATCGTCAGCTATAATCAAGTTTTAACACGCCATCATGTTCTGGTCGTGTGAGAGTTCAATGACATTATCTGTTTGCATCGTCAAATGTAGAGATATACATTACTAACTTTCCGCTGGACGCACCAGCGGTGACATAATGTGGCAGCGACTATACGTCGGACGTAAATGTAAAAGGTTACTGTTGTAGTTGTTCACCCTCTGATAAGGTCGTCAAACGGGGTAGACATGTGTCAGAGATAACGCGCGGTGAGAAGAGACCGGACCCGTACACAGCACAGTATATCAGATACACACAGCACACATGTCAAATTGAGTAACAGTTGGACTGGTTCCCGTTGGAGCCAGTCATGATCAATACGCGGCGTTAATCAAAACCGTATTATTCACCATCACCGTCACTCCCTCCTGAAACTCGCTCGAGGGTCATTCAGTCGTTTCTAAAATGTGATTACGCGTATTATACTAGATCCCATAATTCGCGGTGTCAATAGTCATAATCATCATCATCATCTTCACGGATTAAACCAAGGATGGTTTGTTACGGTCTCAAATAGGCAAAGATTAGAGCTGGTCACTCAAGCGGCCGATACTGGGCGATCCTGTCGAGTATACTCATAATATTCAGTTCCTGCCGTATATCTGTGTTTCTTCTAGGATCATGGGGAGTATTCTACGTGCCTGAGAAATCTTATTTCAGCCGCTTCGAAGCGACTGGCCTACCCTTTCGTTAAAGTCCAATTCTCAGACCCATACAGAAGTCTGGGAAGGGCTTGTAGAATTTTAGGCGTGTTTCTTGAGAGTTCGCCTGATGGTCCCGCACATAAGGTTGAACTTATGCAACTTATTCACAACGTCGTTCCATGCATTATAAGATACACCGTAGCCCAGGTATTCAAAATTAAGTCGATAGTTTCGTCATATTTTTTTTTTTTTTGTAAAAGAAAGCAGTGGCTACACTTTTTCTTGGAGTAAATAAAAAGTGAACGTTGGACTACTCTCCAGCCTATTAGACCGTGGTCCACTACTGCCGCATCTTTTGTCACGGTACTGGTGAAGAACCGTACCCAGTGGCGGATTATCCATAACGCTTGGGTATGCTCCATCACCGGGCACCAGGGCCTCGGCTGTCAGACGGGGCACCATTCCACTAAGCGAAGCAAAGTTTATGATAACGTTAAGCAAATGTTTGGTTTTCTTACGCAGTTATTAACCGTGGAGAGTGTCGAGTTGGAAAATTGAGCGAAAGCTCTTATAGAAGTTCATTCGAACGATTTGAATAACGATTTTGTAATAAAACTGAAGCACTTTGTGCCTCGAGTAAAATTGCAAGAAAGATGTTTTTTTTTTCAATTCGTTCGAATGAAGATCACAGATTCCATAATATTACAGTTTGTCCGCTCAAAGTATTAAACTGGTTACTGATTGTAAAATGATTTGTGTATTTCCGAATATATACATTGCTTATCGTCTGCTTTTGACGATTCCATTAGCTAACCGCAAATCTGAAAGATCATTTTCTGTATTAAAACGCATTAAAGATATGTTGAGTTCAACTGTGGGAGATGAGAGATTATCTTCGTTAGCGAGACACTTGAATCGCTCGATTTAGAAAAAATTATACAAGACTTCGTTAAGGTAAAATCAAGAAAAAAAAATGAATCGATTAGTATTTTCTAAGCTTAAGTACAACTATGCTCATTATAATAACTATTTAGCTACATATTTGTTGTAATTTGAGAGTTTTAATAATTGTTAACCTTTGAAATTGTATGCAATTTATTGTGTAAATAATGAATAAAGGTTGAATTTTGAAACGGGTGGGTGGGGGGGGGGGCATAGGGCAACACGCGCTTCTAATCCGCCTCTGACCGTATCAGTTACTCGAGTCGTTTTACACTGAAGGTGACCACGGCTTAGTAGCCCAGAGAGTAGTCAATTTAATTTCGACAGAGTTGACTCCAGCCGTGAAAGGCCAAGGTACCAGAAAGTGTACCATTTTCGTTATACTTCTTCCTGTTCTTTACTACAAGGACTAAGTTACACAAACCTACCTGTTCCGGCAACCGCCTCGTCTTCGGACGACCCACGTCTCTTCTACCAATGGCTTTATAGTTCAGCGCCGCTTTTGGCAATCGATCTTCTGTCATCCTTTGCAGATGATCCCACCACTGTCTTCTGTAAGTTAAAATTATTGCATTTGTACAATTTTCTTCGAGTTCTGCTCTTGTATTCTCATTCCTTCTTTTGTCTTGCAATGTATAATTTTAAGTATTTCGAAGAAACTGCATTTCAGCACTCTGAATCTTGCCGCATTCCTTTTCGTCATAATCCACACCTCACTCGCATATGTCTTATAAAATTCAATTCTTGAGCTGTGACTTATTTTAGTTCTAAGACTTACATGAGTCCTTCCACGAATATTCTTCTTCTTCTCCTTCTTATGTCAATCGTCTTCTACAGCAAGGTGTAGAGGTTGAGCACAGGTTTCGCCACCGTGGTACCTGCATGGCCTTCGTTCCACTGCGCTCCCAACCCCCTGCAGACAGCACCTCACACTCTTCTCCCAAGTCACTCTTCTCCGGTTCCTGGGTCTTCTCTCAGCAATTCTTGCCTCGTACAGTTGTTTTGGAAGTCCATTCTAATATTCCTAATTTTATTTCTCTTGTCTTTTGTATCAGATTCAGACTCGTTGCTTACTTCACATCCGAGATATTTAAAACGGCTCACAAGTACAGTTGTTTATAATTGCCTTTAGACCTCACTGGATGTTTATCTTTAAAAGCCCATGTTTTTAGTCTTTTTCTCTGAAATTTTCGGCGGATACTCTTTTCCTACTTCTTGTAAATAACGTTTACGACAATGATACGTTACTTAATAAAATAGTGTGTTAACATTAATGAAACAGAAGCTTTATTATTCAGCTAAAATTTATTTCTGATTATAAAAAGAAAATTCGCGGGTTTACGTGAATAAACCGCTCGGGGATAACCGGTAGTACTTCTTCTTATAATTTACAGTCACATGTGTCTGTTAAGCCGCGTTTACACCGACTGAACAAATGTTGCAATTTTTGTGTTGTAAAGTTATATGTTGACAACCACAGTACAGTACTAGTTTGTCTTTATTTTTGTTTGCAACATTTACGCGCACTGACTCAAAACCTGACCTGACCTCACGTCAGTCCTCCTCCAGTTGCACTTCAAGATGTCGAGTGTGGAGGATGTTGTACTTGCTGCAGCAGCTTGTGTGATTTTGGCGAAACAACGGACACGAAGGAGATACCAGGTCAGACCGTCGTAAAAAACGAGAGCTAAGTATAGTGGAAGTGAGCTTCTGAAGGATTTAAATAGAGATGACATCGATCCTTTGTCAGGTGAATAGAGATCTGATGGTAGTTTACAAATTTGTTTTAAATGTTTTCAACACCATAGAGGCGCTGGAACACAAGTTTACAACTTCCTTTGATCTTTACCGACTTGTTTTGGAAAACAAAATTGGATCTTTTCGGTTAAGTGGCAGCATGCAGTGAGCAATCGCCAGTAACAACGCATTTCCCCCTCCACACGTAGCGATAACCAGCGACAGTTTGTATTTTTATTTTCATTTTGACATATTTTTTATATTTATATATTTTTTAATTGTATTTTTATATTTATATAAAGTGGTGCTCACGTACTTCTCGCATGTATGAATTCCAATCCATGCATGTGAAGTGATTCATTTCCAACTCATCTTGACAGTATTGCCCGGTTGTGTACTCCTTACTCCAACAGTAAATGAAGTATACGATTGTGCGAAAATCTAATCGAGAATTATTTAGTAATGTATCCTGTCGCACTTGTTTCGATTCCCGACAGTCCTTTGTAGAACATACCCAACGGTCTTTACCTGTCGTATACAGTTTCATTTGATCGTCGTTCGTACAAATTCTTGGCTCTTACAAACTGTATCGCTGAATCTTTGTCGGGAATCTGTGCTGCTAACTGAAGGAAATTCATGATACCCAACGATACTACTACACTTGCGATTGCGGCATACAGAGTCGCAGGGCACGCTGTCACCATGGAATAGTTGCAAAATGCGTTGGAGGGAGAAACGCGTTGTTACTGGCGATTGCTACGTAAAGTAATTGCTCACTACATGCTGCCACTTAACCGAAAAGATTATGTTTTAAACACAGAAAATCTGCTGACAACACGAGATGTTTAAAACAAATTACTACCGTTTTTCGAAACGTTGACATCGTTTGTTCACAACATGTGTTTTCAACTACGGAGTAAACGCGGCTTAACGGTTAAATGAAAACTACGAAACCCACACGAACCTCGCTCTGCAGCACAGTCGCCCACCGAAAAGTATTCGCATCGAAAAAAAAAAAAAATAAAATAACAGAACGAATTAATTTCACTGACCCGTTGCAATTGCACGCGGTTAGGCAAAAACAATGCGAAACACAAGGAATAATTTATTCTGTCGGGATTGGCGGCGGCAGAGGGGAGGGAAATTTGCAAATTATTCATTCGGCGGTCAATCTGCGCTGTCTTGTCGTCGTTGTAGTAACCGACCGGCCTATGTAATTAAATGTACGTGTACTTGGCTTAACTAGCCGGATACACAATGGCGGCCCGGCCGACCGGAAGTGAGTGTAACTAAATTTCCCGCCCCTACTGCTTGTAATAACTACTGGTAACCCAACAAACGAACACACACACACAACTCATTCCCTAGTTAGCGTCGTACCTATCTCTCCCCCCTCTCACTGATCCCCCTTTCCATTTCCACCCCAGATGAATGAAAATACGATTTCCCCTCCGCGTACTTATAACAAACACGTCTTCACTTAATCTGCGTAAATATACTGGACGTCGCGAGCACGGCTAACTAGAATTTATTCCGCTGCTTTGCGAAGTGTAGTCTACGTTAATTCCTGTTATCCCTGAACGCCTAATATTTCATCCACTTACCGACTTTGGCGGTACAGATCTGTTTATCGAACTCCTTGTAGGACGTAAACAAGAGGAATTAGTGTACGTTACGTTAAAAAATGAGGCTTGGATAATATTCCATCATGTAAACCGTTGACTAATTTTCCCTCATTTACGTCGGTTTAAAACCATGTTATAAAACGTAATCAATTATGTTCCGCAACGAAATGGAAGTATAGTGACCGCGAAAATATCGTGTTCGAGATAAGAGCTGATTCTGATTGTACTCCCCTCAAAACATGAAGAAAAGTCATTTTCCGAAAAGTGTCTGTGTGTACAATTTGTTCTACGGCGAACTGCCGCAAATTCAAACAGAATGAAATAATGTTTTGCATATGTGCTAGAGTTGTAGGCTATAGGACTCAAGCCATATTGATTTTTGTGAAGATCGGTTAAGGGAAAGGGGTAGTTTACCTCCAACGTTTTATGTTGTAAGAAGAGTAAAGTACTTAAGTTTCATAAATAAAGTATTCTGAAAAGAAGGTCATAATAATCCACTGTAGAAAAGTAGATGAAATATCTATAAATGAAAATGATAGTTGAAGGGGGAGGGGATAATTTTTATGTGTACTACGTTATCGGCAACAAAGAAGTAGTTTGTTGTTAAAATTCATTCCCAGGCTGTTTGGCCGTGGTCCAATGTTTTCTGCAAACCAGACGTTTCGGCAGTGCCATCGACTGCCATCATCAGTGAAAATCGAGTGCGCTAACGTGAGGTGGTATACGTTACTGACCATGGTACTGTGGTTAAGGCTGAAGATAGAAGTAGTTTCTATGGAAATATTTCATTTCGAAAATGATTTTAAATATAAATCTTAGAACATGGAAGTCATGTATGGTTCTCCATACCGATATTGTATCTCGCACCAGTGTAGTTTGTTGGAGAGGACGTGCGTTGTAGTCAAAGGCTGAAGTGCGGAATCGCCTTAGCTATGGCAATTGCTCTCTATTGCCCTTAATATAAATAAAAGATTATTGTGCGACTCACTGGGCATAAAACCGACAAAGAGGATGGTAAAATGTTTTGTTTGAAGCGTACTCCTATAGGGGGCACAAACTTACACACTGAGGAGAGGAGGTTACAGGTCTTCCACGTGAAGACTTGGAGAAGGATGGAAAGAATTTCCTGGAACGTTAGAGTACTCCTGGAATGAGGAGGTACTTGAAAGAATAGGAGAGAAAAGGAGAGTGTTGGATGTCATTGGACCACGGCCAAACAGTCCAGATGAACATCATTTTAATAACATTGACTCCGGCCGTTGAAGCCTCAGACAAACCTTAAGGGAAGAGTGGTTGCGCAGGTGGGAAGGAAAAGCCCTCAGGTGGGTATACGTCCAATGGTGCAGTGAACGTCCAAGGAGCTTGGGAAATAAGGATGAATGCAGTAATCCAGCAAATCTATGGACAACTAAATATCGTCTCTGATATAAAGAAAAGTAGAATCCAGGGCGTGTCCAGGGAATGTTAGAGACATCCACATTGAAGAAATTTTTCCGGCTAGACCTGGTGGAAGAAGAAGGAGGGGTCGGCCCAGAAAACGATGGGTGGATGATCTTGAGGACGACCTGCACAGGCTCGATGTAAGAACATGGAGACTGAGAGGAGAAGATCGAGACGACTGGAGGCGGATTGTCCAGGAGGCCAAGGCTCTCCAAGAGCGGTAGCGCCAATTGAGAAGAAGAAGAAGAAGAGCTTCCTGCGTGCCAGTGAAGCTTGCACGCTTGGTAAAAAGGAAGAAAAGGAAATCCTGAAATCCAGTGGCTGAAATGACGTTTTTAAGCAGCTTACAGGGATGTAGTCTCCTGGATAAGTAGAGAAATGAAGATATTAGACAAGCACGAAAAAATTAATGTTTCCACAAGAAGATTAAAGACATTGAGAAGAGATGGTGCCAACATTTGGAACGCATACCAAATAACCGACATTATCAGTGGCACGCTTGAAAAATGTGAACCTAATGGAAAAAGGAATGTTGGTAGACCGAGGAGAAGATGGGTTACGCAACAGGTCAACTAGGGCCTAATCCGTGGAGTGAACAAGAAGAAGATTACAATATATATTGAAACGAAAACGAACCGTCTAGAAAAGTGCGTTTCAGAGTACTCTGGAGAACAGTTGAAATACGCTGTAGCTGACACACCACACTGAGGATGGAAAATTTCTAGAAGACGTCCGCTACCTATAAAAAGCCATAGCAGACGGCTTGTCGGTTAGTTGTGTTGAGCGATTTGCTTAGCGGTGGAGGATCAAGTTGTGTTGAGTGCGGATCGAGTGGCGGTTTACACTAGTGCGGTAAAATGTTACTGTCTTATAGTTAGTGTGGAATTCTAATAGGTGACATTATTATTGCGTGTCAACAAATTTAACTTGACTTATTGTACGAGATGGAATTAATGTTGGAAGAGGAGTAAGGCAAGGCTGCTGTATGTCACCAAATTTATTTAACATATATCTTGATGACTTGATTAGGAAGTGCTTTGACAAATCAATAGGTGTGAATGTCGATGAAAGAAGAATTGAATGTATAAGGTTTGCTGATGACATGGCTGTTGTAGCAGAAAAGGAAGAGACAATGAATGAAATGTTAAGAGATTTGAATTTAGTATGCGAGAAATATAGAAAGAGGATTAATAAGGACAAAACTAAGTGTATGGTGATTAGCAGAGGAGAAAAAAGGGCAAACATAAACATAGGGCAAGACAAAATACAACAGGTGTAGTTGTTTAAATATCTTGGAAGCTTGATAAGTGAAGATATGTCCTGCACTCGTGAAATTAGAGCAAGATTTGCTGTAGCGAAAGAGGCATTTAATGGGAAGAAAAGACTGCTGTGTGGCAAAATTAATAAGAATTTAAGAAAAAGGTTGGCCAAATGTTATGTGTGGAGCGTTACTTTATATGATGCAGAGACATGGACACTGAGGAAAGAGGATGGAGAAAAGATTGGAGGATTTGAGATATGGATTTGGCGAGCAATGGAAAAGTGATGTGTGCTGATAAAGTAAAAAATGATGAAGTTTTAAGAAGAATAGGGGAAGAGAGAATGATCCTGAAGGTAACAGAAAATAGGAAAAGGAATTGGTTACGTCATTGTTTAAGAAGAGACTACTTGCTTACAACTGCCATGGAGGGTGTCATAGAAGGAGAAAAAAGAAGAAGGCGTAGAAGAATGAAGTTAATAGATAGCATTAAAATCAGAGGGTGTTACGAAGAAACGAAAAGACTGGCATGCGATAGGACAGCTTGGAGAGCTCTTACCATTTGAAGACCTGTCTTAGGGCAGAACACCAAATAATAATAATAATAATTGAACGAGACTTATCTTGTTGGACAACTTGTTGATTAGAAATTATTAATTGTGACAAAAAGTTGTTAATAAATGATTTCATTGGTGTCTGTATTTTGTTTTCCACTGTACCATACGACGATCATGGAGACCATCGTAACGATATTATATACGATGTAATATACATACCGTAGCGTTATTAATTGGATACAATTAACAACGGAGTTTCAAATACACGAAGCGGCCGCAATGGTCTATATATCACATTGCTGGCGACAAGTCATTCTTCTGCCTCCTACGTCTTCGTACCCACAGCTCGCATAAATTTATATCAAGCGTAGTGTTTACTTACTGTATCCGTTTATCTTCGGGTCCGTTGCACAGTGGCTGCTGGTTCCCGCCTTCGTTCGCTGGCTGACTGCAGTCTACTGTACAGGGCGTGGGCCCGCGGCACCGCTTACTCCGAACTCGACGCAAACATAATGACGACGTATAACTCAAAACGATTTATTACAAATTATATCGTAATTTATTATAAAACTGCAAAAGCACTGCATACGTTGGCGACGCAAAACACGAGTTTAGTTAACTATGCTACTGTTAACTGCTGCGTATATTTCATTCATTATTATTTACCTGTTAAGATACCGGAGATTTCTACTGCAAGACACTTTCCTTGTGTTTACATTATACGCAGAACGTTAAGCCTGGTGTCTCATACATCGAAAATAATTACCCGAATCATCCTTCGAAGAATAGAAAGTAACATAGAGAGCCGTTTGACAGAAGATCAGTTTGGTATTAGGAAAATATGGTAACAAGGGAGGCAATTTTGGCATTAAGACAGACAATAGGAAAACGACTGACAAAGCGGCATTTATAGCTTTTGTTGACTTAGAAAAGGCCTTCGATAACGTTAAGTGGAACAAGCTGTTCAGTATTCTACACAAAACAGGCGTGCCCTACAAAGAACGAATCCAGAATCTTTACAAGGACGACACAGGCATAGTTCGATGTGGAAACCATCAAGAGGAAGCGAACATTGAGAAAGGAGTAAGACAGGGATGTTTTCTGTCTCCATGTTTGTTTAACTTGTACGTCCAAGAAGCGATCGATATAGTACGAGAAGACACCCGTCTCGGAGTAAACATACACGGGGAAAAAGTGGACATGCTTAGGTTCGCAGATGACATAGCAGTGACTGCAGAGAGCAACGAAGATCTACAAAAGATTCTTGACACAATGGATCAAGTAATGAAGAATGAATTCAATATGAAAATAAATGAACAAAAGACCAAAATCCTAGTCTATAGTCGAAAGGAAGAAGATCCAGTCTGAATAACTCTTGGAAATAATGTTCTCCAGGCAAATAAAGAATATAACTATCTAGGAAGTAAAATCACAAGTGATGGACGTAGCAGTAAGGAAATAATGAGCAGAATTAACCAGGCTAAAATTGCTTTCAGCAAACAGAAAAACCTCTTCACTTCAAACACTATCAGCCTAAAAATAAGGAAGAATCTAGTAAAGACATACGTGTGGAGTGTTGCCCTATACGGGAGTGAATCTTGGATAATTGGAGAAAGTGACAAGAAAAGACTCCAAGCATTTGAGACCTGTTGCTACAGAAGAATATTCAAGATAAGCTGGAGGGAGAAGATAACGAACGAGGAAGTCTTTAGAAGAGCCGAGGAGGAGAAGAGCTTTCTACGAAAGTTACAAGGCAGAAGAGCTAAGTTTATAGGGCATATACTACGACACAATGGGTTGGTTAAGACAATAATAGAAGGAACAATTGAAGGGAAGAATCACAGAGGACGGACCCGTTTAGACTACATGAAACAGCTTATGGTCGATATGAACTGCACATCATGTTGTGAGTTGAAAAGAAAAGCAGAGAAGCGTGAAGAATGGTGAGCTGCTGCCAACCAGCCTATGGGCTGCTAACCTAGAAGAGAGAGACATTATACGCCTTAATTAACAGCGGTGGTCAAAGTTAAACGCCAGCTAGAAAGTATGCGCATAAACGATAACTTGAAGAAATTTTAATTGCATATAAACACAATTTCATTGAAGCCCAAGACAGGTTCTTGTTTGTACTATAGAAATTTTTTAAATTAAAAATTAATTATCAGTATGAAAACTTTCGCCATCTTTTAAACTGTTGTACGAGTGAAGCGAGTTCTCAGTTTTAACTCGACCGTTTGACATTTGTCTGTCTCTCTGTCTATTTGGGGGGATGCCTCACGATAAATTTTTCACTTATCAACAGATTTCGTAAAACCTGGCACGCGTATCCATATGTTTACCCTACAGAATCTTTTTTTTTCTTTTTCGTTTGGTCCCCCAAAAAATAGAGGGCGGGGGAGTCATAATAAAGGTGAGTCGAGAAAATTTTGGAAGAAATCTCAGAAGTCCTCGTGAGGTATTAGATTAAAGGACATTTTAACCTAATTATGAATTTCGTGTTCATTTTTGAAAATTTCAAACATTCTGAACGCCGAGGGCCAAAAAGTCGATGACATTTTGGATAAAAACGCAAAACTTTATGTAGCGTATCAAATGATTAAAAGTAATTCTAACTAAAATATGAATGAAGTCTTAATTTTTGGGAATTTCAAAATCTTGGAACGACAAATGCCACAAAAGTGGTTGAAAGTATGTTGAAATGGCAAAAGACCATGTGGGATATCATACAAAAGAGAATTTAAACCAAAACTTGAATATAGTGTATTTTTTCGAAAATTTCTAAACGTTTACGAGAACGGGGTCCAAAAAATGGCAAAAACTTTGAAAAATTAAAAAAAAAATAGCCGGGCGTCTAACTTAAGCAAAGTTTTAACACAAATCCGATTGTTTGTCAATTTGTAGCGTTTATTGCACGATTGCTCTACAACTGATAGTTTACTAAACAAAAATATCAGAGTACTCAAGATATTCGTAATTTTTTATGCCAGACGAAAAATGATCTAATATCAAAATTTATCTCTAACGATAATTAAGTGTACTTCGTTCAAAACAGCGAGTGAGTTTTGAACCTCAGGAAGCATTCTATCAACAGTATTGAAGTAATTTGCACACAGTCGATTTTTAGAACTGTGTGAGTGTGTGTGTGTGTGTGTGTGTGTGCGCGCGCGCGCGCGCTTTTTACTTCGTCTTCTTAGCTAGTCTCCAGGCATCTCGTTCACGTCATTTCTTCACGACTACCCTTCTTCTTCTTCACCTTCTTCTTGTAAAATATTTTCGTTGATAATTTTCATTATCCTCGGTCTGAGAAGCCACTTCGCGCGGCTACTTCCGTGGACTTGACTCTGAAGCGTCAGGTGTGAAAACGTACGTGCGTCGTTAAAAGTACAAATTAGTTTTGCAAATAATCCAGAACCCGGATCGGGACCCCTCAGAATCACCATCTCATGGTAGCAGTAGCGTTTATAATGGAACAATTCTTATTTCTGGCCAGATGTGTGTGGGTTTGCACAGTTCAGATTGTGATCCGCATCAGGCCGGTCGTCTTTAATTTAGACATGACGTAAGGAGTGTGTTTCTAGTTTTGTTTGCCATCAATTATTTCTTTGTTGCTTTCTTGAATAAAAAGGCGCTGACATTTGTCTGGTTCGTGTTTACCAGATGAAAAAACAAAACAAAACAAACAAGCTGAAAAATTTATCACTTTAATGGCGGCAGCATACGCGTGTGGGTTGAAAACTGTTCGTTAACAAGTTTCGAGAACACAAAGAACAGGGCAATTTGTCTCATAACTACGTTCTACTGGCTTACGGTTGGTCTGATAGTGTTAATAGTAACACACACACACACACACACACACACACACACACACACACACACACACACACACACACACACACACACACACACACACACACACACACACACACACACACACACACACACACACACACACACACACACAGGGTCGTCGTAAGTGGGAGTGCAGTGTGTGCACTATACAAGGCCGGCACAACCTTTGAAAATTCATCAGCCTAGGGGGCTAAAACCTCTATCACAGGCCCTGTCCAGTCCGAGTCCAAGTCCAAGTAGCGGAGCGGCATCTTGACGCGGTCCGGTGGTCGCAGTGTCCGGGCGGACCCTTTTTTTCGTGATATTTGAGAAGCCCAAGTTAGGACCTCTCGGGCTGTCCTGGGGCAAGCCCCCTTCAGCCGTGTGGGTAACATTGTTTGGGTTTGGTTCGGATGGATTCAACACATAGATAGAATGGAAGAAAGTAGAATACCGAAAATGGCGAAAGATTACAACCCTAGAGGCAGAAGAAAAGTTGGTTGACCTAAGGAAAGGTAGGCTGCGGAATAGGAACAGGCCGCTAAAGCCTAAAACCGTTAAGAAGATGATGATAATGCTTTAAATATCCGATCTCGAAATATCGGAAATATATGATGATGTGTTGAAAGGCTCGAAAGCGCTAATCGGCAATTTTTTATACAGTGTTGTGCAACGGCTTAATTTCCGTTTGTAAAAGATAAATGACTTTTGAAAAGATATTTCGACGGGAATATTTCTAACAAAAAGTTTTAGTGACAACGATTAAAAATGTTTCCGACAGCGATTCTCTGCCCCAAAATATTTTCACAACTGACAACTGCTGACCAATTCATTCGTCTGGTTGTCTTAACAGACATCGCTTGATTTTTCTGAGAAAAGTACACCTGCTTTGAGTCCAGGCAGACGCTTACAGAACACAGGGTAATACACTACTTTTCATGTGAAACAAAATGAGGTCGCAGGAGGCAAACTTGACCTTATGCAAACAAAAACAAAAACAAAAAATAAATAAACAATACTATAAGTGGAGAAGTTACAGTTGGTCTTCGTATAAATTATATACAGTATCATCACGAAATACGAAGTTTCAGAGAGTATAGTTATAAATTTGAACTTATAATCTTCTTTTTTTCTGTCCATAGTTTCCGTTGTTTTTTTACCGTAAAGTCACGAAAGTCACAAAGTGGCCGCGATCTTGCTGCCCCCCCCCCCCAACAATAAACAACGTGTAAATTACGGTCACATTTGTCCTCCATAGTTTCGATCTAGTTAGTCGTTTATGGTAGCAAATGTTATTTAATGAGACTAGGCTTTTAAAACAGCGAATATTCACGCGTAATTATCGTTCCAATGCTGTCAGCGCACATAAAAATTAATGTCTTTTTTTATTAATACACTGCGTTAGGCTACAAAGAAAACTAAACAGTTTCCCATAAAACACGAAACATATTATGCTGATAAACATTTCAACGCCGTAAATATCAATTCATTACCTTCTAAAATTACGTTAGCCTGTGGAAGTGCACACAAAAAACCAGGAAGATTTCTGTTTTATTTATTTTTATAGCTTACACGTATAAATGTGTGTGTGTGTGTGTGTGTGTGTGTATATATATATAGTAATTTAAAATTTATGTTTATATTACCTCAAGATGTTATATTTCCTATTCGGAACATGTTTCGAGAGCACGGGAGCTCTCGAAACATGTTCGGAATAGGAAATATAACATCTTGAGGTAATATAAACATAACTTTTAAATTACTTTATATATATCAAGAAACGAACTGTAGCAGAAAGTGTTTGAACACACACACACACACACACACACACACACACACACACACACACACACACACACACACACACACACACACACACACACACACACACACACACACACACACACACACACATTGTAACGGTACGTATCTTCACCGTACATTTAAAAACAACTATAAGGAATAAAAAAACTCATTAATTAACACTAGAACACCCAAGAGATGGATAATAGATGAATCATTGTGAACTAAATATAATATCCGGTCCGCTAACTAATTAAAACAATAAATGAAGAATCATAAACAATAAGGAAGAAGAAAATATAGAAAACAACATAATAATGTGATTAACCAATAACCCAATAGATATGGTAAGTGAGAGGACAAAACCACATATACCAACAACAAACACCAACAAGATACAGAAGGTAACATGAATAAACGCAAATAAATTGATAAGCGAGAAAGAGTTAACAAATCTACTCTACAATGTGCCAATATGAGTACCAAGAGATAATGAAACAAATAAAGCAGGGAGTCTACAGAGTTAAGAAACCAGTAAAGACACACAGACATGGACAAACTATTGCTAAAGACTTGACCATGACTAAAACTCTTTATGCTAAGATAAAAATATAATTATTCAACAATAAAAATAATGAAATAAAATATTGGAATATAAGAATGAGTTAGTTGTCATAGCAATAACAGAGTACCATCCCTGCTTTTAATACAAGTAAACCCAATTAAAATATATAAAAGAAAACCTGGTAATCACCAGTAAACATGTAAAAATAGCATGAAAAAATAATAAATAATGGTTAACAAGAGCAGAAGTGTAAAATAATAACCTTAAAACATTGAGATCAGGGGATAAAATGCATAGACCATTGTTGTCAGACAAGGGGGTCCCAAATAACCTCAATCCTGCTACAAATTCACTTGTAATTAGAATAATCTAAGAGTAAAACATTGTAAAACTAGTTTAGGTTATGCAATAATGAAAATAGACATTATAAAGACAAACCTAGTGCTATGATTTAGTAATTAAGAGTGACATGTGTGGTGTTTAATGCAATTACACAGACTGAAATGGACAGAAAGATTAAACACACTCAGAATTCCCACAATATTGTAAACCAGAGAAGGACAGTGACATAAATGTGTACTGTAATATGTAATACTACTATTATAGTATAAAATAATGATAATGAACTATTAATTAAACCATAATTATGAAAAATTAAGGTGATTGACTACACTAGATGCAAGAAGTATTAGTGAATTATTCACAATCTCACATATAATAGTGGGAGGCTAACCATTATAAAACACTCTTTAGACTATAAAGACCATTTGTACAAAAAAGAACCACTTAAAATTGAGTATATCATTAACCATGAACCAAATCATAATGACACATGGCATACTAAAACTATGAATAATAAAGAAAACTAAAAACAAGAAATTAATTATATTTGAAGAAAATCTGAGATATCCAGAAGTTGTAATGGACATCTCAGAATGACTATATCACAGTAAAAAATGTACAGAGCCAATTATTTAAATAAAAAAGAGTGAATCAAATTAACTTTGCTCTAGGCCAAAGAAAGCATAGACCAAATATTGTAATTTTATTAATTTTAGACAATTATTGTAGTAGAGATTATCATAAAAGGACTTGGGAAGAAATATATGGATGAAATGCAATCACCATTTTTTCAATTTCCATAATTAAACATGTAAAATCATAAGAAATATGTCATAGTCGTAAGTGAAAAACATTAACTTTTTAATTAAAGCACCAACATATGTCTTGTGAGGACTTGTTTTAACGAGCAAATCAATTGTAATAACATGGTGTGGCTATATAAAGTATTACTAGTAACTCAAGGACGTTAAACGAATTTAAAACATATTTTGTTTATTTTGGGCCAAAGAATAGCGTCATAACGCTACTCTCCACCCCAAAGTCTTTAACAATTTTATACAAATTAATTATTTTCGCCGAGGGAGTGACCTCGCTCTAAGGAACGGCAGTAATCTCTAAGCCAATGAAATCGATCCAAATCAACAGGGGGGGGTATGTAATCCCAAAATTGGAACAGCGGAGAGAAGCAAATTTCTTCACACTTCATATCTGGCGAGCGAAGCAGTACGACGGCCATTTCTGTGCGCGATTACGTCGAATTCGGAATCGAATCAGCTGTTCGGGTATAAATGTAAACATTTGGTCAACATAACCAAAAAATCTTTAAGTGTCGAGTTTAATGCATAAATGCAACTGCAATAGTGAACCAACATTGCAGAATGTGCAGTAGGCTGTAATACAGTGAATTACAGAAAGTAGGATATAGTGTTTTGTTGTACTTATTGAATTTTAACTTGGAAACGGAAATTTTATGATTTTGACATTGAGTCATGGAAGCAACCATGAAATCTCATAGCTTTTAAACGTGAATAAATAAATTGATTGACATTAATTCACGAACGTTAATGAACATTATTTGAATTTTTATAGAAAAATAAATATTTTTCTACCTACATTATGAAGGTTAACCAACTTAGTGAGATAGACAATAAGTTAATATGAACTCGAGTAGAGGTTATCTAGCCTTATGATTATTATTGTTCCAATTCATAAACAATCATTGAATATTTTAACCAAATCTATTTGAGCAATATACGGTAATTGTTTACCTGACAAGAGTTCAGCATTCAATGGACATGATAATTTGTAACGAACATTGGATGAACTTATAATTCCAATTATTTATGTATTTTGTTATGTATAGGTTAAGGAATTACATTATTTTAGAATAGATAATACTTTGTATCAACTCAGCATGCTTAAAGTAACCACAATGTTGAAGATAGTCGAATTTATAATTCTATGTTAATAATTTAAAAACTTTTAATGTTGTTTTGTTTATACAAATCAGTTCCAACTACACAGTTTAGACAGTAGTGCAGACATTTTCTGTTATGTATCTTGCAGTCTCAAAGGAACCACGAAATAATTGTAAAAATAATGAGCAAAGATTCAATGTTATATTTTAAATTGATTTTAAACCAAAATAGTTTAACTACCCTGAGAGTAAGAGTTAATAAGAAATAATGTCAATGATTAATGAGGCAACCAGCCAGTTATAAATATCAACTAAGAAATTCCAATTTATTAAAATATGTTAATGAGTCAAATTGTGTAACAGGAAAAAGAGTTGACGACTTTCATTTAATATACAATACTGATACGTGTTAGGTAACCATTAGTACTTCCACAGGTGGCACCACTGAACTCCGTTATATTAAAATCGAGTTATCTATTAGTTTGTTAACGAACTAGAACTACAAACTCAGTAAGTACATGGTGAGTACATAACTTGTGTTTATTTCAGGAATAATTGAACCTACGGCGAATTACACCTATCCACATGCGCCTGCGAGGGAGTCAACCCGACTAATTCGTATCTCAGCTTCGATTTAAACGAAACACTCAGTGCAAAGAAGAGCTATTAAATAATTCGTTATCAAACTTTTTTTATTAAACATTATTAAACCAATTTTACATAATTAAATAAACTAAACTAAATAAATGAATTAAATAATTAATCGAGAGCAGAATCACATCGTCAAGAAAGTTTTTATTACAATGTATATAAAGGTCTGGTGTAGGCCTACCTACTCTCTTAATATCAATTTTTCCTCAATAGGACGTAAACTGAACGGTGTTTTCGTTATTTCGACAGAATTCATTGCGTCCTACCAGTTAAATATAATAAATATCTTACACTATGACACCGTAATCTTTTATATGTACTTATTTAACATTTAACGATGAATTGGATTGACACTTAACTGACACTAAGAACGAACTTCCAACCTGGTGCACCACGTGTTATTTCCCAACAAACAGACTTGTGGCGCCGTGACGTACAAGCAGGGTTTGCAGTCCCTAATCACACCAAGCGAGCCTATATCGTTGTAATAGGAACACGGGAGTGTAGCCAGTCAGAGCACTACTCCATAGTATTTCCCCATACACAAAGCGCGTCACAGTTGGTGCATACACCGCGGCAAAAGCGTGTACGGTTTTTAGTGTTCCTCTGCACTTTTCAATCGGCAAATGATTGTTTACGACGATTTACCTTAAAAACACTATTATTAGTTATTGTTTTATTCATAATTTTATAATTTAAAATACAATTCGGGATTTAATGGGGGGTTGTGTAACCGTGCAACTTAAGCACGGGCCGCCACTGCATATACGATATCTATCGGAAAGTTATAAGGGGTAGCTTTCTAATTTTAAATGAACTCCCCCCCTCCCGGGTTGTAAATCACGGAGTCATATATAAGCTTTGTATGTTTTTATAAAATAAAAATGAATATATATCTATATATATCGTTCTACTTGCGCAATAAATTTTCTTTGTGTCTTGCACGAGTATGTTTTGCTGATACTGTCACGCGGAGCAAGATTTATACTCTATTCCTCCGCTACACATGTTTAGGTTGTGTAAAAATAACCACCGTCCTCCTTGGTTAAAAAATATCACACTTGACCTTGACAAAATTTAAGAAAAAACAACAAAGAATTAAAAAAGGACCACTCTACTAAATAAAGACCGTTTAGCAATTACGGCAGAAATAGTTACCGTTACGAAGATAAGGGCGCAACACGAAGTTTCCATTAGTCTGTCTTATCTGCGTTAAACGCAGAAACGACTTTTTTTTCATCGTTTCAAAACTAAATTAGCACAGATTTAATTAACAGCGCGGTTAATTCGAAACTGTCAAGGTGAAAGTTTTACGGTGTTCAATTTTAAAAATTCTAGCACGATTACCCTTTGAAACTGTCACATTTCATATAATAGTGGCACTGATTGGGTAGATAAGTTAGCAAAGTTCAGAGGCATCTGTGAATCCCTCCTTAGATTCTTCTTCTCCTTCTTCTTTGCAAGTATAAGGCCCAAGGCTGTTACATCATCCGTCGTTACAACTGATCTCTCCATATTTTAATCTCTCTCTCTCTCTCTCCTATGGCACTACAGCCCTTGTTGGGCCCTGGGCTCCTTCAATCCCCCCCCCCATTCTCTTCTGTCGGTAGCCATCCTCCTCCAGGAACGCACTTTCAGTATTTCTTTCGCATCCTCATCCACCGCGCCCTCCCATCTTCTCCTCGGTCTTCCTCCAACTGGTCATTGTCCGTGGATTCTGGTATTCAATAGTTTTCGTGGTATTCTGTCTTCCCCCATCCTGGCTACATGACCAGCCCACCTTAGACGCTGTAGTTTTATGTATCGTGTTAGCGGTGGTTCTTTATACATTTGATACAATTCATAGTTATATCTTATTCTCCAGCCGTGTCGTCATTAACTGGTCCCAGGATTCTTCGTAATGTTTTTCTTTCAAAGATATCGAGAGTGTTTGGTGCGTTGGAGTTCAGGATACACGTTTCGCAGCCGTAGGTTAGGATGGGTCTTACTGTTGATTGTATATCCTTAGTTTCGTGTTTCTGTGGATGTCTTTGGATCTGAACCACATTTTCATCGACGGCCCCATAACTCTTCTACCTTTAGGCATATATTTTGCCCTTACGTGTCGTACTCTTGACGGATCTGCACGTTCTACGTGATAAAACCATTTCTTTCTGTATTCCCTCACACGTCATTCACTCACTAGTTGGACAGCTGACTCATGACGGATGTACTCATTCCTTATCCTATCTAACCCTGGTACACCCGGCTACCGATCTAAGGAAACTCATCTCTGCATTTTGCAGCCGACTTCATGTGCATTCGTTATTGTCCATGTTTCACTAACGTAATAGACATCACTGTGTAAAATTTTAGTAACGTCTCTTCCCTAACAACTTTATTCCTTAAAGGTCGCTTGATAATGGCATTCATCCTATTATGCTCTGTATGACGGTGGTTGTCGTGTGGATCTTGGCCTACCTGCTGCCTCTCCCCATTGTAATACTTCCGCCCGGGCTCGACAACAACTAATTGCCACGTGAATCACCTCACTGTGCGTCCAGTATGAAACAATTTTTTTTTGCCTCGCCCAATACTGGTAAAATTTTGTTATATTTGAAATCAGCGGAATAATACGATGAAAATGACACCAAACACGACTAAAAAATATTAATAAATAATGCAAATAAAGTCACTGTAATCATTCAGTCATTGTTACTTTACAACGCCCAATTTTTCATATTCCTTAGTCGTGTTTGGTGTCATTTTCATCGTATTATTCCGCTGATTTAAAATATAACAAAATTTCACCAGTATTGGGCGAGGCAAAAAAAAATTGTTTCATACTGGACGCACAGTGAGGTGACTCACGCGGCAATTAGCTGCTGTCGAGCCCAGGCGGAAGTATTACAATGGGGAGAGGCAGCAGGTAGGTCAAGGGTTCACACGCCAACCACCGTCATATAGAGCATAGAGCGTTCTGTTCTATTTCGTACATCAGCCTCCCCAAGATATAAGGATCAGTCCTTAGATCCTTCTTCTTCTTCTTCTTTCCAAGTATAAGCCTATTACGTCGTCTGTCGTTACAACTGATCTCTCCAGCTGTCTGGCCGTCGCAGACTTCTTCTAACTTTAGGCATATATTTTGCACTTACGTGGAGATCAAAATTGTCAAACTATCGTAAAAGCTCGTGTGAGGGATCACACAAACGTGAATTTAAACCACAGTCTGAATACAGTTGTCTTTTTTTGAAAATTTCAAACTTTTTTGACATCAAAAAATTGGATGAAAGTTTTGATAAAATCGCAAAAATTCATGCGGTGATATAAAATGAAAGAGAATTTTTAACTAACATCTGTATGTAGTTCTAAGTTTTGGGACCTCAGGGTCCAAAAAGAGATCGCAAGTTTTAAATACAACAGAGTGTCACACTGAAAGAAATCGTACCCCAAATTCGAATGTTTCGAGTTTTTAGTGATTATCGAATTTTTATTGTATGATCGTGTGCTTTAGAATTGTTATGTCACTAAATAAATAGTCAGAAATCCGGATTTTTGTATTTTTTCCCCTTAACTTAAAAACTGAATGTAATAATAAATGCGCTTCGTTCAAAATAGTGAGCGGTACTGAACATAAGAGAGCATATTATTTAGTTTTCACTAACACCAGAAAGCTACAGAACGAATGACTCGCCATTCAAAGACTGGCAGCGTCGTCTGATAAGCTTGTTTTGTGAGATTCGAAGTCTGATCATAAAGTTCGTGCAATTTTGCAGTTTCCATCACTACAAGTGTCCGATTAAAAAACTGTTTTTATGTGATAATGGTACACGTGTTAGAGACAATCGTCAACAATGTTAGCTATATTTGATGCAGAGTTTAGATTTCACAGCTAACTGAGTAAGTCGTCCTTAGGTATATTAGCCGATATTTTGTCATCCTACAATGCAAGATTTAAGAACAGGGATTAAATTTTGTGTAAACTGTGAGATAAACTGTTCTGTCCTGGTAAACGTGTTCAGAAGGGTTCTGGCGAGACTGCTGTGCGTGAACAAGCGGTTCACAAGTTTCAAAGACTGCCGTGAATGAGTTGAGGAGCGTAGCTGTCAGATGAAGATTATGTTTGTATTTTCTTCGAAATGTTATCGTTAGGCGTAGTGGTAAATAAAGAGTAGTATTCGGACATTTTACGCCATTTGTATGAAGCTATTCGTAGAAAACGGACAGATTTACGGAGGAATAATTTATGGTAATTGCAGTCTGATAATGCGCCTGGACGCACATCATTGCTTGTTAAGAATTTTTGGCAGGCCAGGCAACAGAAAACGTCATAATGATGATGACACGGCAACTGCCGTATTCACCAGATGTGTCCCAACGCGATCTTTCCTCCTCCCAATAGTGATAATTCCCACAAAAGCACAACGTTTTGCAACCGTTGAAGACGTAAAACGAAAATCGCTAAGCGAGTTCAAGGCTGTACCAAAAACGTGCATGCTTGAAATATTTTGAAGACTGCAAAACGGCTGGCTTAATCCTGTTACATTCGACTGAGACTGCTTTGAAGGAAGCAGTATAAGTGTCGACGAATGAAGGCATACTTTTCAAACCTCGTACTTTTGCTGGATATTATCTTGTGACCTTGCATTTCGGACGGACGGACGGACGGACGGACGGACTGCGACAGGTACATATGAACAGAAAGGCAATGTAAAGCAGCGTAAAAGACGACGGATTTGAAGGCCACTGCAATACTGCTTGACACAACGCAGTAGTATAGTCATCAGACATCTGGCGGTTGGAACTGTAAGAATTTCTTGTTTGCTAACGACCACCGCATAAACTACGATTTTTTTTTGTGAGTCTTGGACAACTCTTTGATGCAAATTAGCAGCTTACTGACCGTTCACAAAACTAGTTCATTGTACAATGTTAGTTCAATCACTGTTACATTAACTTATCTGACATTATGTTGGAACCTGACCAAGACGTGTTCATTAGATCTGCTCTTGCCAACGTGTGTGTGCATACTTAATTATCTCTTAATATGACTTTTACAGAACAAAACAAATAACCGAGGTTCGAATAAATCGTTGACAAAAAAACGAGTAAAACACAAAACGTTGTATAGTACAAAATGAGTCTGCCGCCTGTAGGCTATAATTAATTGGAAAAATTTCATGTGCGGTGCAGACGTCCCCAGTGACAACGACAATGTGCAACATATTTAAACTATTGTCGATTCGTGGGGTCCAAGGGGTTGAATATGACTCGAGACCTGACAGAGAAAGTCTCTTAACCTCTCCATCTCAAATCCATTCTCACCTACTCGTTGGCGGACCCTATTAAGTCGAGTAACCCATTCCAAGATAGTGGTAACCAATCCTTTTGGCGACGAGCAAACCAGAGATGGGGGTACTGGCAGATTTGCATCTACTAGGATGGTGTCTGTTGGGAGCAGGATAGACACCTAATGTGGCAACGGAGTACGGTGGCACATACAAAGCAGAGTTAGAAGGCTTACTGCGTGGGTAGACAGGCCTCACAAGCCATGGTGAAGGCAACCTGTCTAAGGGAAGGAGACCCTGGAATAAAAACTCCTCCAGGTTAGGGGTTATACAATGTATGTAAACCCCAAGTTGGTACCCCCCCTTATGTAAAAACTACCGTACTGGGTGAAAGAAGGACGCTTGCTGGAATCACTGCGGAAAGGAGAAGCAATATGATTGGTCACCTACTACTCCATTCAGACTGGTTTACCACTCTGGTCCAGGGAATGATCGAGGGGCGAAAAGTCCAGATTTGAGTACACGGAAGAGATAAACGAAGAAAAAAGGTGGGTGATGATTAAGAGACTGCGTACGTAAGAGAAGAAATTGCAAGCCTCTGTGTTGGAGGAAAAAGAGAGAGAGAGAGAGAGAGAGAGAGAGAGAGAGAGAGAGAGAGAGAGAGAGAGAGAGAGAGAGAGAGAGAGAGAGAGAGAGAGAGAGAGAGAGACTGAACAAAGACCAATATCAATATCTTTACTAACCGTATTGTACGGGATACGTAACCTGAAACTGGGCCCACTGAGGAGCATAGTAGTAGTGTTCAAAACATAGATGAGTAAGTAAGACAAGGCTCTAGGAAAAGTCTTACTGCTTCACGGCTGAACAAGTTCACAATCAGAATAGCCGTGAACACTCAATATCGTACGGGATACGTAAACTGAAACTGGGTCCATTGAGGAGCACAGTAGTAGTGTTGAAAACATAGCTGAGTAAGTAAGACAAGGCTCTGGGAAAAGTCACTGCTTCACGGCTGAACAAGTTCACAATCAGAATAGCAGTGAACACTCAATATCGTACGGGATACGTAACCTGAAACTGGGCCCATTGAGGAGCATAGTAGTAGTGTTGAAAACATATCTGAGTAAGTAAGACAAGGCTCTAGGAAAAGTCTTACTGCTTCACGGCTGAACAAGTTCACAATCAGAATAGCCGTGAACACTCAATATCGTACGGGATACGTAACCTGAAACTGGGTCCATTGAGGAGCACAGTAGTAGTGTTGAAAACATAGCTGAGTAAGTAAGGCAAGGCTCTGGGAAAAGTCACTGCTTCACGGCTGAACAAGTTCACAATCAGAATAGCAGTGAACACTCAATATCGTACGGGATACGTAACCTGAAACTGGGCCCATTGAGGAGCATAGTAGTAGTGTTGAAAACATAGCTGAGTAAGTAAGGCAAGGCTCTGGGAAAAGTCACTGCTTCACGGCTGAACAAGTTCACAATCAGAATAGCCGTGAACACTCAATATCGTACGGGATACGTAACCTGAAACTGGGCCCATTGAGGAGCACAGTAGTAGTGTTGAAAACATAGCTGAGTAAGTAAGACAAGGCTCTGGGAAAAGTCACTGCTTCACGGCTGAACAAGTTCACAATCAGAATAGCCGTGAACACTCAATATCGTACGGGATACGTAACCTGAAACTGGGCCCATTGAGGAGCACAGTAGTAGTGTTGAAAACATAGCTGAGTAAGTAAGACAAGGCTCTGGGAAAAGTCACTGCTTCACGGCTGAACAAGTTCACAATCAGAATAGCCGTGAACACTCAATATCGTACGGGATACGTAACCTGAAACTGGGCCCATTGAGGAGCACAGTAGTAGTGTTGAAAATATAGCTGAGTAAGTAAGACAAGGCTCTGGGAAAAGTCACTGCTTCACGGCTGAACAAGTTCACAATCAGAATAGCCGTGAACACTCAATATCGTACGGGATACGTAACCTGAAGCTGGGCCCATTGAGGAGCATAATAGTAGTGTTGAAAATATAGGTGAGTAAGTAAGACAAGGCTCTGGGAAAAGTCACTGCTTCACGGCTGAACAAGTTCACAATCAGAAAAGCCGTGAACACTCAATATCGTACGGGATACGTAACCTGAAACTGGGCCCATTGAGGAGCATAGTAGTAGTGTTGAAAACATAGCTGAGTAAGTAAGACAAGGCTCTGGGAAAAGTCACTGCTTCACGGCTGAACAAGTTCACAATCAGAATAGCCGTGAACACTCAATATCGTACGGGATACGTAACCTGAAACTGGGTCCATTGAGGAGCACAGTAGCAGTGTTGAAAACATAGCTGAGTAAGTAAGACAAGGCTCTGGGAAAAGTCACTGCTTCACGGCTGAACAAGTTCACAATCAGAATAGCAGTGAACACTCAATATCGTACGGGATACGTAACCTGAAGCTGGGCCCATTGAGGAGCATAATAGTAGTGTTGAAAATATAGCTGAGTAAGTCAGACTGTCACCCAGGGCTCCGGGAAAAGTTTTACTGTTCACGGACGGACAAGCTCAGAATCGCCGTGAACACAGAGTCCATTACTAAACAGAGCTGATACTAAATCCGCCATAAGGAACAGAGACTAAGAAATGGAAATGTGAATTCAGTGCCGGTTGGTATTACAGAGAGCGTCTTATTGTATTAGCCGGTTATTTATGTCTTTATTATAATGTAAGTAAGAGTCAGACTGGTGTGAAGGTGTGTGTAATCCCGGTGTACACCGCGACAAGCGGAAACACAGTCAGCAACGTATTACAGCACATCGTTGCCCTATTAGGATATACGTACTGTGTGTGTATATGTTATCGTTACCTGCGCGCTAATTATACGGAAAATAACAGTGGGACTGACTAATCCTTGTTTAGTTACACGTGAGAACGTTTTCCTGCACGCACACGCGGATCTTCTCCGTCACTAATACGAGTTAAAGTTGGATACGTTTTACTGTTGAAGAGAAGAAAGATTCCTTTTGCCTTCCCGTCGATTCTCGACTCCTCTTTCGTACTTTCAGCACCGTCTTTTGTTTCATCTCCCTCCTATCATTTATCAAGGACACTGCTCGGTCTGCTGTCGAGATGTGCATCTCCCATCTGATGACTGCAAAGTGCAATTTAAAATTATAAAAATTCCAATTTAATAAATAAAAATAAACAATTAATTCTAAAAATAATATAATTTATTGAACTCAATGTCTCAGAGAAAGAAGCCATTAAAGCACGAGTTAATAAGATGGAAGTTGCTTACCATATAACCGAGGGCACATATAACAAGGAATCAATATCCATTAATGCCAAACTCTGGGATTATTCAACAGTAATTCGCCCGGAAGCACTTTACACAGCTGAGTGTCCGACTCTGAACAAGAAAGTGATGATGGAAGAACTCGAAGTCGCAGAAAGGAAAATATTAAGAAAAATCTTGGGATCAATAAAAGATAGAGAATAGTAAAGAGGACGCCACAATAATGAGCTGTACACACGTGTTGAGAAAATCACAGGCGTAACTAGAAAAAGAAGAATTACTTTCTACGGAGATGTTCAAAGAATGAATCCTGAAAGACTAACAGGGAAGCTTTTTAACTATTTCAAAAAGCTCAAAATGTCCAATACGTGGTTCAAAGAAACAGAAAAAGACATAGAAGAACTTCAGATTACTCAAGAAGACATTGTAGAATGCTTGTCATTCAAAAAGAAATTAAAAAATGCCCAAGGTTTTCAGGAAAAACCGAAGAAGGGGACAGGTGCCATCTGGACTGACGAAAGGAGGGAGAGACATCGATCAAGAATGAAAGAGCTGTGGGAGAGGAGGAAGAGAGAGGAGAAGAAGGGAAGAACCAGTTGAACCAAACGTAGTCTACAGTGGCTCATACGCAAATAATTAATTCTCATTCTAATATTAATTAAATTCAATAAACCAGGCGATATTCCTTGCAGTTTTAAGAACAATTCGAAACACGCTATACTCTTCGTAGAAGAAATGTAGATTATATGGCAGAAAGTGAATATTACGAGTATATTAGATAGGGCTGCCCAATATCGGCTAAAGTGGTTGGAACATCACCACCTTAACCGAACGGAAGACTGCCGCGTCCACAGACAACTATGGAATTATAAGCTCGAAAGGACAGGAGAGAGGTGTGGGACGTCCGAAGAAGCGCTGAAGTGACCAGCTGTAGTCTATCTGCTCGGGGCCGTACCAGACCGTTTATGGTTTAATCTTTGCTGAAGATGATGAAGAAACACACTACTACAGAGCGCGCCCGCACGCACGTCTTGAGTATGTTTTGATACACGTCTCAGTACGTATTTGTTGCCACTGGTGATGGTTTCATAAAAATATGGGACCAATCTGATACTGATTGATCGATTGGAACACAAAGGTTTTAAGTACCGGGTATTATTCTTGGAACACGGGGGGGGGGGGTAACGCTGCCTCGTCCAAAACGATGACAGTGGGAAGTGTTTGCAAATTTGTTTGAAACTGATGTAGCAAAAATGTTTGAAAAGTGCTGGTGCACTCCCGACACTGTCATTGTACACAAATCACATCGCACCGTTAGTAAGATGAGATTATCGTTTAGAGTCCACGTTGACGCGACGTTGCCACAATTAGTAGTATTCATCGACTGCAGCTTATTACCTTATATGGAGCCGACCCGTCGTGTCGCTGTCATTCTGCTGTCGTTATTAATTCATCTGCTCTGGTGCGAGACATTACCTTCGCCACACGGTGCCGATCCACCCTGTCGTCCTCATTCTGCTGTCAGTGTAGCCGTTCTGTAATGATGTGTAGAAATATGTCAACAACATACTGTCTGGCCACGACTGGATGATCGAGGCTGCTCTCCCCCACCACGCGGCCGCTTGTAAGCGAGGTAGGGTGAAATATGTGTACTAGCCATTTGGTTTACCCCCACTTAGCCTACCGTAGTACCCGGCCATGCTTCTCCCACCTTACACAATGCTCAATCATCGAATCGCGGCCAGACAGTAACTACACTGATGCGAGACAACACAAAAATAATTACGACTGACAACAGTTGCTTCCACGCTCACGGGTAACGGTTTAAACGACGCGGCTATACACGTCTCTGTTATGCAGCCCATTTATATCGTACGATAACCTACGATAAAATATCGTACGACATGTAGAACAACAGAAACAAGTGGGCCGTTTTATGCACTGTCGCACGATAAATTTATCGTTCCAAAATCAAAGCCATATCGTCGTGTCCTTAGCAACGCACAAGATAAAAATCGGACGACTTGTCTAGATAGGTGGGCCGTAATGGTTCCGTTTATGCACTCGCGCGAGTTTTGTATCGTATAACTTTCAGCCATCATCGCTACCAACCTTCCTGCCAAGCGCAGGGGACAAACAATAGTAGCGACCAATTCGCCTACTACGCGAATCCGTCACTGTTCAGTCAACAAGATTAATCCCGCAAATCTTGTTATTTAAATACAAAACCATCTCAATAAACCCTTAAACATATTTATATTATTTAGGGGGGGGGGGGTGTCCACTGAATCATTGAACCTTATGGACGAGCCGCCACTGAATCGGTTCCGTAAAAGGGGCCTTAGTTACTCATTTTACAAGCTACTCAAATAGAAAATTACGGTTCAGTACACAACCGAAACGAACTGGCAGTAAAAACCCGGTTATTTAAACATCGCGTTTACATTATGGTGAATGTTAAACCGAAAGTTTAGGCTGCCTAGTCTGGTAATCGTAATCAGATAAGGTAACACCTACGACGACGCCAGTTCGAAAGTGGCGTATTATCGCCGACTCTGATCTACAAAAAGAAGAGCCAAGTCACGCCGAATCACACACACACAATTGGTTCACTTAACAGGCCTTGATTTCCATCATACCTTTCACTTTTTCTGTTGCGTCTTCACCCGAAGAATGAACAGAATCAACCAGTACTAACCTGAAACACAAATACAAAAATACCATTAGTTTTTTTTTTACAAATTTCCAATTTTTACTGACAAAAACATTATCTTTTTTAATAGTGACTACCAAAAAATTGATTGCCTAGGCGTTGGCTACATTGGAGCAAACTAGTCTATGTTCAAAAACACAACGTTTTGGAATTTTACAGCTTAATTTGTCTACAGTTTTCCAAGGAACATCGTCAAATGGTTTATATCCTATTTGCAACAGTATTATACACATCTTAGCTATTATGTAGATAAATGTTTAGAGAATTTTCTTTTAATTAAGTGGACATAGGCTAGTTCTGCACAGAGTTAATTCATGATGATGCACAGAAATTCGGTACTATAAAAAACCAATTTTTAAGATTGGAGTTACAATAATTCCGCGCTATAAAGATACAAAATGTAATGATTATAAAAACAAAAAAATATTGAATTTGACCACAGGCTAGTTCTACTCCGAGGTAGCGATTTGTCAATTCCTATTCCATAAATATATACTTCGGGCCACGAGCGTATTTACGGGGAGGGGGGACGAACGGGATCGGATCCCATCCCCTCAGAGGGTCGAAAAAAAAACAGTTGTGCGAATTTTGTTAATCACTTATTTTTTAGGCTCTTTTATTGTGTTTTCAGCTAGCAGATCTTTTTTTAAATATACAGACAGGTATATTACACAGCATTTGCGTATACGTTTGCAATACGTAATAAAAGAAAATCAATTCAGCCAATATGTAGCCTATCTTCTAAACAATGTTTTAGTAACGCGTATTTTTATTGTGTTATTACCGTTTTTACTTGAATAGGATTGATTTCAGGATGTTAAAAAACACGCTTTTAAGCCACTCTAAAGATATTAATGTTGATTAGCGTTAACTTCTTCTTTTCTTTTTTATGAAATCGACTCGACCGGATCTCGGACCCAGACCAAATTCTAGATACGCCACTGCCTCGAGCTTCACCTGGATCGTCGTCTCATCTGGCGGACACATTGCGAGCAAGTAGCACACAAAACTGTCGATCGTCTGTACCAGCTCCGACCCCTACTTTGCAGCAAATCAATGAGCTGCCGCCTACGGAAACTCATCGTCACCACGTATGTGGCGCCGATGGCTACCTACGCGAGCCCTGTACGAGACTACTTGGCCAGAAACCAAAAACTTAAGTTTCAGTCTCTCTTGGACCGACGACTGCGCTGGACACGTAAAGCCCATTATTTGACTTCAAACCAGAATGTCAGAGACTTCCTGGGTGTCCGTTCCCTGAACGCCACCGTATGGACGTTTCCAGAAAGTTTTGCCGCCGCTGTGCCCGCAGTCCCCTAATTATTGCCCTCGGTCGGAACCCATCTGTGGCAGGTAGTGACGTATTTACGGGGAGGGGGGCGAACGGGACCGGACCCCTTCCCCAGAAGGTTGAAAGTTGACGAGAAATTTTGTTAGTCTCTTAATTTTTAAGCTGTTTTATTACTTTCGTTGATGTGTACACTGACACAGTAGTAACCATTTTTGAAATATAGGTCTACAAGCAAGTCTATTACACAGCATTAGTGTGTATGTTTGAAATATGAAATATAGGAAAATCAATTCAGTCATATTTGAAGTATCTACCGGGCTGTTTACAATGGACCCAAACGTTTAGCAGCACCACTGGCTGCAATCTTCAGTGGAGTTCGAGTCTACCTAACGCGGGGTGTCGTACGTTAGGCCCAGACACTGAAGATGGCAGCCAGTGGTGCTGCTGAAACGTTTGGTTTGATTGTAAACCCTGGACCACGGCCAAACAAACCGGTAGATACTTCATATATAACTGACACCGGCCGTGAAAGCCTTAGAACAATATTTCAATTCAGTCAGTAAGTATCTTATAAACAAAACTCAATAACGCTATTTTACTGTGTTATTACTTTAATGGGATTGATTTCAGTATGTTATTACACGTTTTTCAGCCACTGTAAAGATTGTAACATGAATTAGTCTTAACTAGTTTTTTCTTTTGTATGAAGCGGACTCAAACGGACCCCCCCCCGTCCAAGGCCAAATTCTAGATTCACTACTGGTCCCAGGTGAATCTTGGACCCTGCCTCGGCGAACCCTCACGTTCAATTAGACGTGTCTAATTGATACCCCATCCGGCTGCAGTCTATTTGGTTTTTTAACATTTTCTTTTTTTCCAATGAATAGGGAGTTGGCCCATTGCATTAACCCCCAAGGGAATTTTTAATAAAGTTTTACTTCCTTTAGCCTTTGCTAAACCAATATCCAACTACAAGGCAGCAGCTGCTAGTTTGGTCCGCCCCGGGTAGGAAGACATGGGGAAGATTTCATATACAGAGGAATACAATTATTTAGGGGTGAAAATTAAGGAAACCAAGACAAAGAAATACAATCCAGAATTAATTTGGGAAAGATGGCTATATCTACACTAAATGGAATCCTGTGGGATAAGCAAATTACAGCAGAAACTAAAACCAAAATATTTAAAACCACTGTCAGAAATATCACGACTTACGGCTCAGAAGTTTTGAGTACTAATAAACATGAAAGAACAAAATTAACGACAGCAGAGATGGACTTTTGGAGACGTTCGGCAAGAGTATCCAGACGCGAGAAAATTAGAAATGAAGTTATTAAAGATTAAAGACATAATGAATGTGAACAATTCAATTGTTGATTTTATCCAATAAAAAAAAAAAAAAAATACAATGGTATGGACACACGAAAAGAATGGCACACGAAAGACTGCTAAGGAGAGTTATGGAATGGACCCCATCAGGAAGAAGGTAAAGAGGAAAACACCTATCACCTGAATAGAAGAAATTCAGACTATATTGAGGGAACAAGAAATTGAAGATCTTTGGATGGACAAGCAGCAGTGGAATATAAGAATTCAATCACTTCTGTAATCTTTGGTTCCGGAAAATGTGTAAACATTGTACAACCGGAATAATAATACCAACTTTGTCACTACTTATTGCCACACTGCTAAATACTTCGTTCTTTGACGAGAATTTTTGACGAAGACCTGAAGATGGTGGAGACACCGAAAGGCCTCGTCAAGAACGAAGTATTCAGCAGTGTGGCAATAAGTAGTGACAAAGTTGGTGTTAAGATGGCTGCTAATAAAACTAACAAAACTGGGAATAATACCACGGCCGGTAGTAGGTCACATTTACTAATGCACTCATCATGGTGCCCGCGGCGGGATCTCTATAACGAGGTCGGACGCGCCACAACGTGCCATTCGTCTCGCAGAACCTCCCCCCCCCCACCCTTTACTCGATATATTTTGATGACGAGTCGGTGTTTAATGTAATTTTCAAATTTAAATGGACATACATAAGTGTCAATGAGACGTACAATGAAAACAATAACGCGTAATTGCCTCAACAGTAAGTGTTGAGCAACATTTAAACAACCAAATTAGCGGCCATTAATATTATTTATTTGTTTAACAATGATAACAAAATAAATCACATGTAAATTTTATGCGAACCATAAAACGACCGAGAGAGTGTAATGGCGGTGCGCTATTATTATTATTATGAGTGAAGAGAAAAAGCCTCCTTCATTCAACATCAACAACAGCGCAGTGCGAATTAAATTAAATGACGAACGTCGGTCGGTCGCGATGGCATTGTCTTGTTTAGAAGTCAAAGCCTACCTACGTACAGCTACACCTGAAATGTGTGAGCGTGAGAGTTGTCCCTTGGCGATTCCGACTCTCTCTCTCTCTCTCTCTCTCTCTCTCTCTCTCTCTCTCTCCCCCCCCCAGCGTATTGCGATGTCAAATACTGAGTAGACGTAGGAATAAATAAATTAATTGTTTGTCGTCCTTCGCCGGCCGAGGGAACAAGTGACGCGGCGTTAACTGGGTCTTGGCGAGCGCGGAGGAGTCGACGCGTCCCAGAGAGAGAGAGAGAGAGATGCCGTGTGTGACACATGAATGCTGCTGCTGTAGGCGTCATTCAACAATGCCGTACAATGGCACCTACAAACACCTACCTACTACCATACCCAGCGTTTGCTGCCAACATTATATATGGCGTGTACAGGTGTCGCGTGTAACACACATACTGTACACTACAAGTATAAAATAGTTAATTGTGTTTGTGTATAATTGGAATGGGGTTATGGAAACCTGACGGGGCCATCTAGTCAGACTGCCTGCTTTGGTCGTACAAGACCCCATTTACGACCTTAAAATGCTATGTCCTCACTTGTGCGCTTTCAATTTAAACTTTGCTTTCAAAATTTTCAATTCTGCTTTCAACACCGAGTAGTTCTTGCGCATGCCTTAGACCGAAAGTACTGAACGCATGCCACAAAGTGTCTACACCTGTGCGTCACGGTTATCAATGTTTCTCCAATGTAAACGTGCAAATGGACGTGACTATGTTAGCGGGTATAAGTGCTGCATTTTTAGTGATGAAAAGAGTTAGAAAAAGGCGTGAAAAATATCAACGCTCGATATGGTTGAAAGATTATTTAAGAACGCGGAATTTTGGACTTATGAGAGACCTGGATGATAAGGTTCTGCTGTTTAAGAACTTTACGCGAATGTCTAGAACGAACTTTTACATGGTTTTGCACATGGTGAAGCCTAAGACCCCAAAATGAAATACTCGCTTCAGAGAAGCAGTACCAGCTGAAATGAAATTAGCAATCACACTTAGGTATTTGGCTACCGGTGATTCATTTACTTCTTTGATGTACATATTTAAAATATCTAACCAATTCATTTCATCAACGCTTCCCGGGGTTCTTTCACAGTCAGTTCATACTTCGTAGCCAAAACAGAGTAAGCATCATTTCTTTTCATTTTGTTTGTATAATTTTTGTCCGTAACGTCCCGTAAGGCACAATGTGACCTATAATCTTCAATAAAAGGTTTGTTCTGCCGACATGGTAAACAATATACAGTCACAGAGATCAAGAAAACAGAACAAAATCTTTCTGTAAAACTATGAAGTTGCACGGGATGTTGAAAGAAGGTCCACTGGTGGTGGAAGCACGTGCGTTACTGATTGCGACACTAAACCCAGTGACCTTCAACTGATTTTGAGGCGTGCTTTGTGCATGCGTTACATTCGCTAGGGTCCTACTGCGCATGCCCCAAATGCACGAAAAGCGCACTATACGCTGTCCAGGCAGTGAAAGCGGCTAGAGGATTAGGAGACCCTCACACACACACACACACACACACACACACACACACACACACACACTGACAGGCCGCCTAACAATAGACAGGGACAGGCCTTTCACCTGCGCTGCTGTCTTTTTAGTTACAGTCCACTACAATAAATTAAATTTTATTGCCGTGCTTAAACTTTTAATTTTGATTGTTCCATTGAATTCAGACTGTAATTTCATTTAAAATAAGTCCAAACACGAAGTTTTTATGGCGATGTTCAAATGTTTTACATTTATTTGTTTATTTTGAACTATTGTTAATTATTGTTAAGCTTTAGAACACCATCTAAGCGACTATTATTAAAAATGATGATTATTAAAAACTAAGTTACTGATCATCTTATTTATTTTTCAACTATTTTTCTGTGACACTACCTTTAATTTTTTTTCCGATTCACCAATTGTGATACTCGATAAAGAGCAGATTGACGACCCACCTTTTTATTGTTATAATACTGAAAAAATTAATCAACATATGTAACAGATTTTAATATATAGATATAAAGATTATTTTCAAACCTCATATTTTTATTTCAAATAAACAGTATATGAAATAATAGTTGTTATACGTAATCGAAATAATTGTTTGTCTTTTTACTAGCACGAACTTTTAAAAATGTTATTTATTATAAAATATTATATATTATTGTTTTACAGACACACAAAATGAAATGTGATATGTATCTATGTAAATATATTAAACATTTACTGTCCATGTTATTAAACTTTAACTATAACTTGAGAGGACGAGGTAGCGCGTCAGGAATTAAATGTGTATTATTGTATAACGCAATTTGGAAAATAATTACCGGTATTACAGATTTCAGTAACATGCAAGAGAGACGTCCCTTCCTTACTTGGTTTACACTTGGTCGCTATAGTCATTTTTCCAGGTAGAGAGGGTGATTCACCCTCAAACCAACAAACAGTAGAGGTCATTGCTCGTGTACCGGGTACCCCGAGTGAGTCACTGATTACCCGCTGATTAGTCGTTAAATAGCTTGCACGGGGTAGTGAGACCAGCCAGTGTTGTCAGAGAGCCGATCTGTCGCGTATATTGTGAGTGAATCACTTCATTTGTGGTTAGTGTATAGTTGATTTGTGATGATGAGTTCTTGTAAAAAACGCCAAGTTTTACATACTCAATGCAGAACAATGATTGCTTCTGTTCTGTTCTATTTTGAGAAAGAGAAGAATAACGGAGGTCCTTTACTTGATACTAAGAAAGTAATGCAGAGAACAGCAAATGCTTGTGGCATTTCGTTGAGAACAATACAACGTATCAACGCAGAGATTAAAAAAAGTTTGGAAAATCAAGAAGATCCCTGTGTAGTTGAAGATATTGATTTAATCACAGCTGAGGACGATCAACAAGATAACACCTTAAACAGCACCAAAAGGGAAAATATTATTATTCATACTCCTCGGAAGAAAAGTTTGAAGAGAAAGCGGCCAGTAACAGACATGGATGACTTCGACAAAGGAGCTATTCGACGTCACATATTGAGCTACTATGCTCGAAAAGAAGCGCCTACCCTCAGACAACTTTGTGTGTCACTTCAAGAAGCTGGACTGTATATGGGAGGAAAATCTTCACTGAGCTCGCTATTATCAGACATGGGATTTCAGTACAAGAAATTTAACAGCAGAAAAATTCTCACGGAAAAGCCGTCAGTGGCCCTGTTAAGGTGTCGTTTCTTAAGAAAGATGCTTGAAGTAAATATTAAAAACACTATATTTTTGGACGAGACCTGGATCAATGAAAACACGAGAAAGGACACTGGTTGGACTGATGGCACTATCCAAGGAACTCTCGGCGGCCCTTTGGGTAAAGGCAAACGATTGATCATCTGTCATGCTGGTGGCTCCAACGGATAGATTAGCGCTCCCCCTTTTGTGTTCCAATCTAAGAAGACAGGAGATTACCATGAAGACATGAATGCGACTGTTTTTGAATCATGGTTCTTCGATACATTACTGCCATCCATTCCTCAAGGAGTAACTACTGTTATGGACAATGCTCTGTATCATTCCAGGATTCTAAACAAACCACCGACATCGTCATCAACAAAAGCGGAAATGATCAGCTGGTTGAAAGCTCGAGGCGTCCTTTTCCCAAATAACCTTCTTAAGGTGGAACTATATGCGTTAGTTCGATTACATAAGCCACCAACGCCTACCTATGTGATCGATAAAAAAGCATCTGAGTTGGGTTTCAAAGTAATTCGTCTACCGCCCTATCACTGTCATTACAACCCTATTGAAATGGTTTGGGCGAATCTAAAAAATTACGTAAAGGTTAGGAATACAACCTTTAAACTGGCAGATATTGAAAACCTATTTAGAGAATCTGTTGTCAACTTTACTTCCGACATGTGGACTAAATGCGTCGACCATGTAGAGAAGTTGATTGATGAAGACTGGAGGAACGAGGGGTTAAATGAAGCAAGTGTTCAGGAACTGATTGTAAACTTAGCACCTGATGACTCCGATGAGGATGAATATGACGACACCACTGATGAAGACGATTTTGGTTGTGCACCTATAGTATAAAGTTGCACTCAACCCAAGCTACATTTAGCAAAACAACAAAATTGCTACATTTTGTAAACATTTTATTAGAATTTTGATTTTTAATTGTTGTAAATTTGTAAATATTGAAAAACTTGTATATAACTTTTAATGCGGCCATCGGCAGTCTCAAGCCTGCAAAATAAGCATCAGAGCCTTGAACGCAGAGAGAAAGTTAATTTTAAAATTCCGAGTATATACTTAGTTGAATTTTGAGCTCGAGTTTAAAGCCTTGTATAAAAAAAGTAAAGTAGCCTAACTATTTAGAATTAATTTGACGTGTAGTATAAAAAGATACTAAAAGTAATGCATCCGCTACGATGAATATACAAAAAGCCAGCGAGATCGGCCGCTGGCAGTTCTCAGTGTCATTTGACGGCCCGATTTAATCGGCCGCTAGCAGTTCCAACAATGAACCATAGGGCCATTTAACCGGCTTCTGGCATCCAAAGGGAGTGTCTCAGAAAAATAGTTGAAAAGTAAATTAAATGATCAGAATCTTAGTTTTTAATAATAACATTTTTTTAATAACAGTCGCGTAAATAATTCTCAGAAGTTTAGCAATCACAATATTTCAAAATAAACAAATAGGAGTAAAACATTTGAAAATCGTCGTACAAACTTCGTGTTTGGACTTATTTTAAATGAAATCACAGTCTGAATTAAATGGAACGACCAAAACTATAAGATTAAGCAGAATAACAAAATTTAATTTATTATAGTAAACTGTATTTAAAAAGACAGAAGCACAGGTCAAGTGCCGTCCCCCGTCTATTGTTAGGCGGCCTGCCAGTGTGCGTGCGTGAGCCAAGGGTCTCGTAACCCTCCAGCCGCCTTCACTGCCTGGACAGCGTATAGTGTGGACAGTGACATAGCTTTTAGCTTAGTGTCCACAGTATAATGACTGCCGGCTCACTGGATCTGCGCCTCAACAGATACGGTGAGCCAGGTATTGAGCATGAAGTGCGCCTCGAGCCCAAAAGAATCCCGCGAGGGACAGCATGATGTGCGCCTCAAGCGGCTTACCTCGGGGTTTTTATTTATTTCTAACCGTACGAGTTTTGACGGTCTTTCGTCTATACTGTCAACCGTTCTTTTAATGGAATTAGATATGGCTTCTCTGTTAATTACACTCACCGGCAAAGGATCGTGATTATGCTCGTTAACTCGTTTTGAAATAACCTTCTCATCTTCCAGAGTATACAGTCTTGCCTTGCACTTCTTGTTTGTACACCTCCAGCAGTCTTCCTCGCTTCCTTTCACTGTAAACACGTTTCTAAATTTGAAATGTTCATGAACTATTAGATTATTTCCTCGCTGACTTAACACATTTTTCATCGAGAAAGTCATCGTTCACTATACAAACTTGATACACGATGGCCGAATCTCACCATCACATTGAACATTTATATAAAATGGACGACGATAGGTTAACAAAGCAGATCTTCAAATATCTGTGGGGGAAGAAGTCAACATCAAGCTGGATTAAAGTAGTCAAAAAGGATTTAGAAAAAAATAATATAAACGCAGAAGAAACAATTGAAAGAGAAATTTTTCGGGGAAAAGTGTTAAAAATGGAAGGAGTGCAGGGTAGGAGAGAGAAAAGCGCACGTTCAATGTGAACTGAAGACAGGAAGAAGAGACACGGTGAAAAGATGAAAGAATATTGGAGAAAAAGAAAAGAACTAAGAATAAAGAATTGAAATGGGCACGTGGTCCTTAGATGGCCGATACGAAAAGAAAACAAAATAATGTACTTCGTTCAGCACAGTATGCGAGTCCTGCAGTTCAGGGTTCAACTAGTTGTTACAATAAAATCCTAAAGCAAGTACTGTTTGAAACGCTATATTTTTAGCACAATGATATATGTGCCTACTACGCCAGCAAGAGAGGAGTAGTCAAGAGGCATAAAGAATACACAAAATACGGGCGAGAGGAGTAGTGCAAGGACAACACCTGATTACTTTCGCGCAAAACAAAATGCATAAAAAAGAAAATCATTTCCTTGTACGGCTGATTACTTGGGCGTACTGACATTTCGCACGCACGCACGCGCGCGCGCGCGCACACACACACACACACACACACACACAGAGTCGACTAACTGGTTCCCACCAGCGTGCGAGCGCAGCAATGCTGCTGTCATGTAACAAATTTTATTCATCACAAGTTCAGTATAGCGAGCGACTAGTTAGCGTTTGTAACCGGTTTAAGATACAAACCGATCTGGCGACGTGGATTTTTGCGCGCCATATTAGAAACGTGTACGATTGTAGAACAAATCACATTCAAGTGTCCGTGTCACACGACAAGCTGCTCGCTTAAGCAGCTTATTCTTTGGAAGAATAAGACGTAACATTTAATAATGATAATGGCACCTTTCTTATCACCTAATCAGTCTATGGATTAGGTAAAGTACGTTAATTAGCTGCATAAGTTGTGAATAAGTTCAACCTTATGTGCGGGACCATTAGGCGAACCCTTAAGTCAGCAAGTAAAGGAACACGCCTAAAATTTTACAAGGTGATGGTTCTTCCCACACTTCTTTACGGGTCTGAGAATTGGACTTTAACGAAATGCCAGGCTAGTCGCATCCAAGCGGCTGAAATGAGATTTCTCAGGCACGGTATACTCTCCATGATCATAGAAGAAACACAGATATACGGCAGGAACTGAATATTATGAGTATACTCGACAGGATCGCCCAGTATCGGCTGAATTGGTGGGAACATCTTTGGCGAATGGATGACTGCCGTATCCCCAAACAACTCTGGAACTATAAGCCGAGGGGACGGAGAGGGGTGTGGGACGTCCGAGGAAGCGCTGGAGTGACCAGCTCTAATCTTTCCTTATTTGAGACCGGAGCAAACCATCCTTGGTTTAATCTTTGAAGATGATGATGATGACGTTAATTAGCTTAGACCAATTAACCAATTAATTAGGTTAATTAATTCGGTTAGAAAATTCGCCTAATTCTTATATGAACTGTTAAGGCAGTGTGGCCGGCACTACGCCTCAGCCGCCCATTATTATGCAGTGACGTTATCCCAGTCCATCACGTCTGGGAGTCCACATCTCGTGTTTGGCAAACCCGATGTAGCCTACCCTAGCTGGATTCTCACTTTGCTTCAACTTGTCTTGGGCGAGATTCCTGTCATTAATATTTTCAGTGACATAACTAGGAGCTGGTCCTGGGGTAGGGTTGAAACTAGTTTCTGGGGGGGGGATGAGACTACGTTTTGGAGGTAGGATGAGACTAGCGGGTCCTAGAGACTCCTCAGGAGATGTAAAAATGGCGTCTTATGCGTAGGGCTAGATCTATAAAAGCACGGATGAGCCACGAGTTACACAGTCTCTAATAGTCTCTGAGGCGACATATCTTGCAGTCTCTGGGAAGTCGGAGTGTATCGTCGAGGGAGCGGCTGAATTAGACCACGAAGTCGGGCACGGCGTTCGAGATGTTCGACGACCGGTGGTTGTCAACGAGGACTAAATCAAGAGCATCTCTGACGGACACAACGCCCACGAGGAAGCCCTGAGATCCACAACCCACCTTAGGAGGACAACGGCCGGTGTGAAAGCGGAGGTTCAGGTCCGCGAGATCGTCCGGACTGAATCAACCTAACCCAACAAATCCAGAAAAGTGGAATTATGAAACTATTTATAAAATATAAAATAAGTAAAGTCTTTCTTCTTAATTGCTGTCAAATATTTCAAAATTCACATATTTTTAAACTCATATTTTTCAGATATAACTGTGTATGTTTTATATATAAAAAAAGAATAACCAATAAACGTATTAATTCACCCAATCAAAATTTATTTCTGCAACTGCAGTCAGCTTAAAACCTGTCACCTTGCAAATTATTATTATTTATAATTTTCACATTCACTCATATTTTTTTTTGTTATTCAAATTACTAATTAATAATATTTTATATTTCTAAAAGCAAGAATATATTTTTTATTGTTTTTACAATGTTTCGACAGATTTACATTTCTGTCGTCACCAGAAGTGTACTGTATAAAGAAATCGTAAAATAAATAATTAAAAAAAATAATCTTGTTTTAAAAATATAAAGTACTAGCTGTTACCCGCGGCTTCGCACGCGAATATTTGACTTTTATTAAGTATTTTAATATAATTTTTATTGTCTATGTCTATATAGCGTTCTGTCAGCTCGTATAACAATTTTGTACTCATTAGTCAAATTCCCTCAACGCTGTATTCAATACCTGTACTATTTTAACTTGTACTAAATTATTATGTTGGTCCAACAGCCTTTGGAGTTTTAAAAGTACCCGTTTATAAAGCCTTTGGAGATATTTATAAAGTACCTGTTAAATTAAAAACGCTAAACTCTTTATTTTAAGTGTTACTGTGTTAGAAGCATTCTATAACACATTAAACGTAATGTTTTCCTCAACCACGGCTTTTATTTATTTCAGCAGTAAACTAAAAACAAAAAACCGTTGTCACCTAACCTCACAAATGAAAACAACACGTATTTTCGCTTTGCATTAAGTGATAGGACAATTTACAATTAGTACACTTGTTCTTTTCCACATCGTAATAGCCTATATCGATACAATCGAGTATTATGTAAAACATCGAAAATGTACTGCAGGAATGGATAACTGTACCGTTCCGATGCCGCTATATAGCTTTTGTTTATTTACTTGTTACTATGGTAATTAATTCTGGTCCCCATGGTGTTGATGACATCTTTATACGCGTCAACAAAAAAGCATAATTAAAAGGGCCTAAATCGTGGGAACGGGGCAAAATATCAAATTCCAAGTTAGACAGTATTTTCGCCTTGTGTCAAAGGTTACCTGTGCAACATTTGGTGGCAATCGGTGTAACGGTGTGGATTTGTATTCAGTATACATAAATGCTCAGACTTTGAGTTTTATATAGATATATATAAATTAATAGTATGAAGTATTAAATATAGTTATTTATACTATTTTTAATCATTATATTCAAACGCGTAACTGGCTTACGTTAAATGATTATGGAACTTCGCTGAAATTTTTAATAGATCTGATGATGGGATTGATCAATCTTTCATCTCCTCGCCCCGTTGTTACACCACTGAATCATTCCTGTTTAGTCTCTCTTGACTGACTCTTGTTCTTTTCTGACCACGATGCTGTTCGTGTATTCCATGGCTAAAGTGTTTCCCATTTTTCATTTGAATTTCTTTTAATTCAGGGTGACTTACGATTGTAGGGTGTTCACTGATGCTGATTGGTAAGCGCTTCAAATACTACGAAACGTCCGGTATCAGAATAGCAGATACAAAGCGAACAAAGAGAAGAGAAGAGAACGAGAGCGACCCAAAACAAGAGCCCTTCGGCTAAGGCGTGATAACCCTAGTAGTCTCCCTAGTAGGGGGTTGTGAAACTATCCAGTAACCTGTCCATGTGAAACTACTAGACATTTACAGTATCGAAAGCAGCCTCGGTATGAGGATTGGTTTATTGGTAGAAGAGACGTGGGTTGTCCGAAAATGAGAAGGGTGTCGGTACAGGTTTATGTAACCCAGTCCTTGTAGTGGACAAGAAGAAGAAGAAGAAGAAGAAGAAGAAGAAGAAGAAGAAGAAGAAGAAGAAGAAGAAGATGATGATGATGATGATGATGATGATGATGATGTTATCCCAGGTACTCATTTCTACAGCCTGAGTTAACCCGAGGGCTGAAAAGACGCAGCTTGATTTTATGGTGCCCCCCGGAAATCGAATCCGAGACCTCTAGTTCAGTGGTTCCCAAACTTTTCAGTCCGCGGACCCCTCCGCAAAAAATTAAAAATTTCACGGACCCCGTCTGAGTTATGAAATAAAACAAAGAGCAAATATGATACAAACTCTTATATTTTAATTAAAATGTATTAAAATCAAAATTCTCTTAACTTACAAAATTAAAATTTTAATGTTATCTAACATAGTTTAATGTGAACAATGAAGCTGCTTTTGAATAATTAGCTCTGGAATATCAACTTTAATGTCACTCTCGACATCAAGTTTATTTCTTAACTTTGCCAACCTCGGCTCCTATCTTTCTAGCCGCACGTGTCAAAATTCAGCTAATTAGGCGTAAAACCAGCTACACGGAAGAACGTTTTGTTTGATACAGTGCTTATATGCGAGATACAGTGCTTATAAGCAAGATACAATGCTTATACGTGGACTAAAACAGCGTGATCAGTTCTGCGTTAATGCGGTGGTCTAGGCATTTCGGCCGACAAACAGATCTGCTACATGACATGATTTAAATACATTATTAAAGCCATTAGTTTGAAATTACTTTTACAATTACAGTTAGTTTAAAAAAAAAAAATAATAATAATACTGGAATCTGCTACTAACTGTTTTAAGATTCTAAAATTTAAATTTTAGACTATAAAAAATCGGAGAAAATTATGGTACATTCAGTCTTTCTTAAAAGTGTCCGCGGACCCGTGAAACATTGTCGCGGACCACTACTCTAGATTATTAAGTAGGACCCAATGGTCAAGTGAGCCGCTAGACTCAACATTTAATGGGTGGAATGTCAAGAAAAAGACAACGTGTTATCCATAAGAGGAAGATGGAGGCGTAGCATTAGGCCTAGTTGATTTTATGGCGAATAAAGGTTACAGTAGATTTAAGTGACGTAGACTTCAGAAACCAAAAATTATCTTATTCCGGACCGGAGTTAAGAAACATTCAGGTCTTGTGATAATTCATATACCTCCATTAAAAAAGAGTGTGTGTGTGTATATATATATATTTGTTTTTTGAGTGTTTCCAGTGTTAAGTATTTTGAAAATTGTGTCGTGTTTTGTGTTGATTTGTATTTGTATATGCCACACGCAGACACAGCGATACCAATTTCAACTACCAAAAGCCAACAGGAAGCCATGGCAACAACCAACCTGGACACAAATATTCCGCTAGATCAGAAACTAAGATAGCTGAGGGCGGGAAAAATATCTAATTCCCGAAACACGTTCCAAGTAAGGAGACAATATAACTTGATTGTAAAATAGAAGTAAATATTAAATTATTTATATATTATTTTTCGTGTTGTTTGAGTCTTGTCCGGGAAGGACAAGCCTCGAGCTGATCTGATGCAAGCCCTCTTCAGCCAGATAGTAGGATGTGGGGGAACGCACGCCAGCGCGGGTCGGAAACGAGGAAGGTGGAGGGACGCAAAAGCTAGAAGTGCGCGTGTGTGTGTAGACGTAGTTTGTAGCCATATACGTGAAGGAAGACGCCGATGGAAGTGACATTAATTATTGTTTATTTCATTTTTCAGGGCGGCCAAGAGAGGGACGTGTAGCGCAGGTCGTTAAAGCTGGAAGGAGGCGACAGAGAGGCGTCAAGGTAGGCGGAGGACACACAAGAAAAGGGTTAAAGACTTGGTAAGAAGGTAGAAAAACTTAAATTATTGTATGATCAGGAAGGACGGCAGGTGGAATATGTTTGTAATTTGGAATTAGGTGCCTCTATATGCTTCTATTTCTCTGACTCTGGCGGCCAGGAGTTCTGGGAGGAGGTCCATCGGCTACTGGTAAGGAAGGTCTGCGGGTATTGCGGCCAGCTCTGTGGCTATGAATTGTAGGGAATTGCGTTGTGTAGCGGTTTTTGAGTATTTCCAGTTGAGCTTGTACAGGAAGGATCGAGGTTAGGGAAAAGTGTGTTTAGTGCATGCAGAGCGCTGTTGGAGGTTTTGGTAATGGGAGGTCTGCAGTATATCAGTCGTAGAGCTCGCCATTCGGTGACTCGGTAGGGTTTGAGTCTGGCAAGGTCGGCAGTCAGAAGTATGGGATGAGCATATGTAATGATCGGGAGGATACAGTTTGTGTATTATATAGGCCTACACATAATAAACAAGGCTGGTGAAGTACATGGATACATGGCGACGATAATGATGTGATCAATACAGTCGTGTTGTCATGGTTGTAAATTCGAGGAAAATCCTCCGCAGGACGAGCATTCTGATAACATATTAAAAAATCGGTATGGAGAAACATACATGTCTTCCATGTTATAAGATTTATGTTTAAAATCATTTTCGCAATGAAATATTTCCATAGAAACTACTTACTGGTTCAGCCTTACCCACAGTACTGTGGTCACTAACGTATACCAACCACCTCACGTTACTGCACTCGATTTTCACTGATGATGGCAGCCGATGGCACTGCCGAAAAGTCTGGTTTTGGAGAAAACATTGGACCACGGCCAAACAGCCCGGGAAGGAATTTTAATAACAAACTACTTTTTTGTTGCCGATAACGTAATACACATAAAAAATTACACCCTCCCATTTCATCTATCATTTTCATTTATAGAAAATTACTCCTTCCCCTTTCAACTACCCTTTTCATTTATAGATATTTCATCTACCTTTCTACAGTGGATTATTATGACCTTTTTTTCAGGATACTTTATTTTTATTTTGATAAATTTAATTTTTAAGTACTTTACTCTTGTTAAAATATAAAACGTTGCCGGTAAACTACCCCTACCCCTTAACCGATCTTCACCAAAATCAACAGGCCTCGAGTCCTCTGCAACTCAGGCACATATGCAAAAAATTATTTGATTCTGTTTGAATTAGCGGCATTATCGTTGGCCATAGAACAAATTCTACACACAGACACTTTTCGGAAAATGACTTTTCTTTATTTTCGAGGGCAGTAAAATCATAATCAGCCCTTATCTCGAACACGAATTTTTTTGCCATCACCATACTTCCATTTCCTTATGGAACATGGAATTAAAAGAAAGACAAGGACAACTTCTGAAAACGTTAACGTCGAATATTTTCTTGTGTAAAATTCTACCGTCTTTAAAGCGTAAAACCGATCAAATATAGCGGCGTACCTAGATAAGTCGTTGTTGGATACACCAATCTCAAGGTGCTATTCTTGCTTTCAACGATGGAAAATCGCATTACATCCCGCGGTAACACCATCAGACCGTCACGAAACACACAGTTTCTCGTTTACGATAAAACGCGTGTTAACATAAATAATACATAAAGTGCATTCCCGTACCTATTAATGCGCATCGCTTCTTTACCTTACTATAAACCGATACAGAAAACTTCATTTAATAGTTGGTGGGAAGTTTTAAACCCAAGTCAAAAATCACATATTGTACATAAAACTGAAGTGTTGCAACTATAGAGGATATCTAAATATTAGCCGAACCGTTTTCCGACGAATATAAAATAATAACGACTCATGATTCCAGGTTCGACACATTAAAAGATTTATAAACGACGGTGGAAAGAAGACTAAACAAGAAAGTCAGATTCGAGACTGGGCAAACGAGTTTGAAATACGAGTACAAACCTATACGTCACAGAGGGGCGAGGCGTGGGTACTTGTGATACCGGTTACCGATTGTGATAGGCCTAAAACTTGTCCAAAAAATTAAATTGAATTTTTTCTTGTACCAAGTGTTCTTTTTAGAGCGTTTTCTATAATTCGCTGGGAGAAGAAGAGGGTCCCGGTTCAACGGGATCTGACTCTCATTATACTTACACAGAATAAATCAGAACACAAATAATCGAATTAAAAATAACAAAGACAAACAGAGAAACACATGACTAAACGAACAATACACAAATACTTACTAGTAGTCACTGCTGCACGTCAGTTCCGAAAACGAACACAGCTGCTAACTGAGCGTTTTGCCGGTTTATACAACGGCAACACATTGGTTGGACGAATGTGTCCTTCCTCCACGGTTTGTACAGTGACAACTACTACGAGGTCAATGACCGTAAGGAGTAAAAAACACTGCCGATGTCTGAGCCGGCAACACAAGACGGTGCAAGCGCCCAACAGTTCAATGCTACGCTTTTCTTCAAGTTTCCCTACTAATATTGTTCGGTTTTCAAATTATTCAATAACTAAAGTATTTATTATGTAATATAATTAATATTATTTTCTCTTATTCCAGTACCGTTGCCGCCGGCAACAGCGGTTATATGGATGCCGCGCTACTGAAGTCACAGATATGTGAGCAGACTCCAGAAGAGATTGCTGGAGTCTCACAAAATGCTCTGCAAACGGTCTTGAAATCCACCGAAGAAAATTAACGCGAAAATATTCAATCTTTGGATAGAGATTTCATCGAAAGTTTGGCAGTATGAAATCAAGGACCGCTAAGCATGTACGACATTTTGTTGTTCCTTTAGTCCAACAACGGAGAGGTTATGATAAACAGCCAGACATCCTTCTTGACGGTTAATCTATTCCACTAAAAGTCTGATGTCAATTGACATTCGTTCGAGTACGGATCCTAACGTTCAGTGAGAAATCACAGGGGCCACATTTCTCTCTCTCTCTCTCTCTCCCTCTCTCTCTCTCTCTCTCTCTCTCTCTCCCTCTCTCTCTTACATACACAAACACTCGCACGCGCACACACATTCCTACTTATACAGTCAACAAACATCTCTTTTTCCAACACTAAAAAAAGGACGCCTAACCGACCGTCTTGTTTCGCACCAGCACAAGTTTTCAAAATGACTTTTTAAAAATAGACAACAACAGACAGCTGATGGCAGGAAGTGAAAGGCATGCAAAAGGCTGTCAAACGCGCACGCAGCGGCCCAAACACAAAGAACGTTCAATTAGATTAAAATGTTCGGCCGATAAAAGTGACATTCTCTCTCGCCGTGCGGACACAATGACCGCCAAAAAGACCCTCGTCAGATGAACGACGTTAAAAAAATTCGCTCCGTCACTTTCGAAACAACGCCAAGGTCTCATGCGCGCGCGCCCGCACGCGTGAATGGGCGTCTGGATATGTAAATTGCAATTATAATTGCAATTCTGAATCATTGCACAATTCCAACTGCGACTCGGTGTTGGTGTGACTGCATCACTTGACTGTTACGACATTGCGCACGCGCGCGTTTTTTCGATTTTCAAACAACATTTAAAATTGTTTTTCCCCATACTAGCTTCCAAACTTTACGGTCAATCATCATTCTACTTTAGCGGCCTCCTACTTTTTCTCCTTTCAGAAAGGGTCAATTTAGTAATTTTTTTGGTCATCTACATCTTCTCGTATCATTACCCATACGGCACACATGCCCGTACCATTTCAATCTTTTTGCATCAATTGCACTATTTGTAATGGTGCACAAATTTCATTTATTACATTTTTGGACGGCAAATACAAACATAATTTTTCTAATATAAAATTCGAACGTCAGAACAAAAAATTTGGAAAGACATTGACTTCTTTATATAATAAACTTGACTGATTTTTTTGTTTATCTTTGTACCAGGTTAACTGAGGTTTAGTTCTCATAAGTTCCTAGAGTTGGATGAAGCGATCTTAGCTCCAAACGAAGCCATTAGGCTCTCCATATCAAAGACTGTACTGCGTGGTGAAGCGCCATATCTTACAAAAGGTGACCCTGTTTTCGTAGAACAGTACGGATCTAGACCGGAAGCTCGATAAATATTCCTGGTAGAGGGCAGCAGCACCCCACCAGTACCAAGTTAGGGCGTAAGGGAAATGATTCTGGACCGGCTTATCTTTGGAGTATTACAAATGGGAATTTAGTGGGATATAGTCGGCTGTAATACTGCGTCCTATTGTTATAGGATTATATTTTGCCGCTGCCTTGCAGTTAGGTGTTGGGATATCAAAGGCTAGGGGAAGACAACCCTTAATAAAAATTACCGGAAATCATGTCCCGTAAGCAGGCAGTCCCTCCACACGACTTACCCATGTGTAGGCTGGGGCTGGTACCCTACAAGGGGGAAATTAATTTAATTAATTTTAAAATTACTTTAAAAGAACAAAGCCGGACGGAGATTCGAGACTGGCCAAACATGTTTGGAAATACAAGATGTGTGGGTAGACGCAGGATGGTTGGAGGATCTTTGAAGGCGGGGTTTTTTTTTACCGTATTAACTATAACTACTAATTATTAATAAACTGCTGACTATGGACAGGTAAAGTTGATTCAGGAATATCACTCACTTCAGCGAAATGTTCATGTGAATGCATTGCTTTATGCAGATGGCAAGGTAATGATACAGAAAACATTTACGTTCAATAGCATCATACAAGACTATGGGCTACACATCTCTGCTACAAAATCTAAAACGATGGCATTTCAGGGCAGGTATCTTATAAGAACTAAGATAGTCGTGGATAGTCAGATTTTGGATCAGGTTAGTCACTATAATTACCTGGGTTGTAATATCTCATATAGAACTTATATTGATTGGTATAGTAACCTAATACAATTTAGACGCATCTGTGGAACGATTCATAGGTACCGGAAAAAACACGGAAGGATACCCGCATGAAATTTTATAAAACTGCGGCTGTTCCCACATTCCTGTATGCTAATGAGGCATGGACTCTTGGTAAAAAGGACGTGCAGAAGATCCAGGCAGCCGAAATGAAATTTCTAAGAGTGCTGCAAGGTTGTTCTGTCTTGGATCGGAGGAGGAACGAGGATATTAGACGCGACTTAAACATTGTATCATTGCACCAGAAAATTGAAGACCACAGAAAGGAGATGGTACGAACACTTGAACCGTATGCCTGATTTCCGTCTACCTGTGACTGCCTTACTGTCCGTCCTATCCGCCTTTTGGGAAGAGAGATGTCGGCAGACCGAGGAGGAGATGGGTTCCGGATCAGGTCTAAGGTCTAGTCCTTGGAGTGGTGATGATGATCATTTCACCTTGGAGTGGTAGTCATTGCAGCTACTTTCTTGAAATCTGTCTTTATTAAAACTGTCTTACGACAAATTTCAATTGGATGTCCTCCAGTTTTCTGTGTGTAGCTCTGACCTCATCAAGCATTCCAACCTTTCTTCTTTCCCGTCTTGTCTTTCCTTTCACCTTTCCCTCGATGATCCTTAGTAGTAGGCAGTTTCTACGCAATGCTATGTAGCAAACAAGATGTTTTCCTCTTTCTTATGACCTTCAGCACTTTTCTATCATCTCTTATTCTTGTCAGTGCTTCATCGTTTCTCACTCTCACTGTATCAGACCACTACTTCAGTTTCACCATTCTTCGCTACAACCACCTTTTGAAGCTTCTAGGTAGGTTTTTTTTTTTAAGGTCCAGGTTTCACTGCCATTTAAAAAATCACACTCCAAACAAAACGTTTAGTGAATCTCTTTTCCACCCCAATCGGAAACCTAGCTGCTGTCAGCAAAGCTTTTACCTTCTCAAAAACTTTCGTACCCAAAGATATTCTACATCTGATTTCTTCCACTGCATGTCAACGTACTCTTCACGCATTTAAATGACTCCACTTGCACTTCTGTTTTGCTTTCCAAAAATATGTTAACGAAGCTTTCGTCCTTCCTAATTCATATCACTTTAGTCTTTCCAAAATTTAAACTTCATTCCGAACGCTTTGACCCTATTAAAATACTCTGTATCATAAATCGATTGACTCTTTTTCTAATTCTACCAACACTGCTCGATCATCCGTGTATCTAATCATCTTTAGTATTTTTCTTCACACTACAAACAATCTTGTTCTATCTACGGTTCTTCGGTTTTGCCCTTGCTACGCCTTGACCGTGGGCATCATTATTACCGTCAAGGACGTTCGGCACAATTAGAGAACAATTATCATAGTTGTGAGACAGAGTTCTTACTAGTTATGGTTATTTGACCACGTTGCAAGTTTTAGCGAAGACACACTGATACGCTTGCAATACGACTCAAACCAAGCTACTCAGAGTGGCAAATCAAAGACACAAACCAATTTCGTAATGGATTTCACTGGATATCAGACGTAGTGCTAACTAGTAAACCAAGGGGTTACAAACCAAAAGACCTTCAGCAGAAGTAAACGTCTCAAGAAATCGTAGAAGAGAAGTGATCAGAAGATAATTACAATTCGCAAAGGACGGAGAAATCTAGAGTTAAAAATTAAACTAATAATTATAGAGTCCCGATACGTGATCCGGGACTCTATGATGACTATCAACGGTATGTACTTAATAATACTAAACTTACACGTTTTATAAAACAAAATTTATACCCCAAATACTGCTTTATTAAGCTAGTCATATTTTGGACCGCGGTCAGTTGCGACCCGATCGTAAAAAACTCGGTCGATAGCGACTGAGGTGGAAATTGAAACCAATCAATTGCGACCAGGCCGATTGCGATCGAAAATACCGTCTTATAAGCTACAGACACAGACTGCGATCTATCAAAAGCGTGTGAAGAGGTGAAGACTCACAGTTGGAACGGCAATGGGTACGGCTGTATCTAGTACCAACCCCGTTACCGAACAATCAACTTTCTCTATCGTAGAGTGAACTTTACGCTGTCGTAAGATGGTGCCAATCGTTACTAACATTTTCATGTTATAATAATAATAATAATAATAATAATAATAATAATAATAATAATACAAAAAATCAGGCGGCTTGGTAGACCAGTGGGTATGGCACCTGGCTACTAATGTACAGGTCCCGGGCTCGATTCCCGGGCCCGCACCAAAAAATCAAGGTGCGTTTTTCGGCCCCCAGGTCGACTCAGCTTGTTGAAAATGAGTACTTGGGATAACATCCTGGGGATAATAATGGGCGGTTGAAGCGTAGTGCTGGCCACACTGCCTTCCTTGTATGCCGTACGGCTCGCATAAGGTAGCCTACCCTGCCTGACTCCAAAGCTGTTTCGGTGGTACACATGTGAGCCATTATAATCATTACTGTACAAAAATTACTATTATAATTCTAATCTTTCCTAGACTATCCTATCGTAACCTAACCTAACCTAACCCAACCTAACGTAACGTAACAAAAATATTGGAAGGAAGAGTTTACCCGCAGAAATGAAAAAGTTACAGAACTGAAAAACCTCACGGAAGTTTGGAATAGGAACGGAAGTTTCTACTATAGTTGCCAGAGATTCGGCCGGTTGCGACCAAGCGGGAGCGCAATTGACCGCGTAAGAACAGGTAAAAACGTCGTTTCGTCGCAAACTGACCTACACCGGTCTCGGTCATCATTATTTTCAGTACGCAGTTAATTTACTCTGCCGCCTAAGAAAGCATATAGTGGCTGCGACACTTGTGATAAAGAAACTCCCGGGGGCTCCAAACAGTGGAAATAGACTTCTTGTGGCAGACGGCCTTGTGGAGTGACCAGGCTCCAGTGCGTTAGAAATGAACTGGTGTAGACAAGGTAACCGACACCATAACAGATTCCAGCGTCACTAAGTTTACGTGCATAATTTATTAGAAAGTTACAAGACAGAACTGTTCGGGTGTTTTAAGACTAACTAAACAGACAGATGAGAGAAGTGTATAGCCTACTTGTACACTCACCAGCTCACACAGACAGACATAGACTACTACGTACCAGGAACTAAACACAAAACATTACACAGATCTGCCTAATATTATTAAATAACAGAATCTGCTAAAATATAGGCCTAAAACGTGTACTACAAACAAAACATATGAACGAGGATCGTCTAGGACTAACAAAGAAAGAACGAATTTGCTATTTCAAAGTTACATTTATCTCTCAACATAATCTTCATTAAGAAGTTGTTAAGAAAATTGATTTTATAATGTTGACTCACACAGTATAATAAAAGAGCGTTTTTATTTTAGGTATCTTGTGGGTCGACATTATCGAGAAATTATTATCGAAGAAGACCGAATAACAAACGAGGAGATCAGAAGAAGAATGGAAGCGGCAAGAAGATGATTGAATTGACTACAATAGAAGAAAATTGACTACATCGAAGAAAAAAGATTGGTGTGGTACGGTCATGTCCGGAGAGCCCAAAATAGGTGGATCAACAAAGTGACGGAATGGAGTCCATTAGGAAGGAGAAAAAGGGGAAGACCGAGAAGATCTTGGAGGGACGAAGTGGATGAATCTATGCAACGTATAGGACTTGAGGAAGGACAATGGGAATATCGGGAGAATTGGAAAGCCAGGTTGAAGGAAGGGAGACGGCACTAGCTGTAGCAACCCTATTATATATATATTATCGAAGACATGAGCTGCAAAGTAAAACAAGGTAGAACGCTCACAGGCCAGCTGAGTTCTGCCCTTTGGAGTGGGAAATTAAACCACAAAACTAAAAAGATGACTTACTCTGCCGTCTTAGCAATCATCGTCACCTTTGGCCCTGAAATTTGGGAGATAAATCAATGAAAGTGCAAAGTCTCCGAGCAATGGAAACAGACTTGTGGACTGTCCTGGCTCCAGTAGCCTAGATTAGAAATGAGGACAACAGGAGGCAACGTCGTGTTGACAAGACAATTTCAGAGACCATTAATACGAAGCACCTGGTATGGTGCGGTAAACGTCGAATGAACGCTTGTCGATCGTTGGTCCAGGAAGTTATTAAACTGGGTTCCAGTTAGATGATGTAAACGGAGTGCACCCAGAAGGTAGCGGAAGGACGACAAGTATGATCGATACGGATAAAAGAAGCAGATAGGAGTGAGTAAAGCCTCTGGTGTGCAGGATACAAGATACTCACATGGATGGTTGGATATTCTTAGTACGTTCTGATAAACAGTTTTGATGCATCTATGAAAAATCAGTCTAGTTTTATTACTTTTTTAAGCCGACTATGCACTAACCATCCCCGCTGGACGTCATGACGGACAGCAAGTCAAAAACGATATGTCAAGCGTAGCTTTGACATTCATCCGCACATAGTGTATTTTTTGAAGGATGTGCACGACGGAAAATGAGTCCAGCAAGACCATCAGCTCAAACCGCACGACGTGCGGATGGATCGTATGTAATGTTGGCGGATGTGAAGGAATCGTGCATCGTGCATATTTGATCATGCGTACGCTTGCTGTCTATCAAATCGTCATTTTCGAGGAAGTACAGTACATGATTTTAGAGCACATTCGTTTAATAAATGTTTACCGTTTAATTTTACGTTACATTCATTCTTTAGTTTATATTTAATAAGTAACGATTCAGATAAAATTTCAGTTTAATATTTAGTTTAGTTTATTCTTCGTTTACATAATACATTCAAATATCATTAGCAGTTATTATTTTAAATATTGTTATTATTAATTTGTTTTAATAACAATTCATAATGGACCATGAAATAACATAAAAATTTATCGAAAAATATAAATTAAATAGATGTCTGTGGGACGTATCCTCGGCAGATTACATGAATAAAAATAAAAGAATGACAACGAGTACTAAAGAACGTCTGGCACGCTGGACGAGTTGCACAACAGTGTGGTGCGCACATCCATCACCGACGTCGGGCATCCTGGACAGCGCCGATGGATAGTGCATAGCTGTTTTTTTTTTCTAATTACGCCCTGTATAAATGCGAAAACGGCGTGTGAAGCAATAAGTCGGATAATTACGTAATAAAAAAAATCTGAAAAACGCAATTCTGCAAATCGCAGCTGCAATCATATTTCACTTTTATTACTTTAACTTAAGTTTTGACGCATTCAAGAACGTAAGCATTAAAGTTACGTATCAAATGATTTATTAATAATTTCTTTTTCATTACAACAAATCTCAATAAAATAGCTATACGCGATATTAACATTGAATTTGAATTATTAATAATTAATGACAGTAATATTGAAGTGTCAGTAAATTCAATCACCATTGTCAGTATTTACTGTGAAATCGTGAATGCAAAAAAAAATGCTGAATAGTATATAATTGACCTGTGAAACATGAAAACGTCTGAGAAGCGGAAATGAGCATGATAATACTCAATTCTTTCTTCGTAAATAAGTTTTCTTCGGAAAAGCGACGAACTTCGTAAATACGTATATAGAAATTTTCGACTAGGCAGAAAAAGAAAAGCGCACTTTCTGGATTCACGATTTCTTTCTCACTGCAATGAGACGAGATGACAATTTGAAGCCGTAAGTTAAGCTGAATGCACTTCAAGTTTCAGTCAGTTTTATTTAAGTTTACGCCAACAACACCAAGTGGATGATGACTTCGTCGTAATACAGTTTCCGCGCCAACGTCTATTGGATTGACGTGGCCGTGCGCGCGCGAAGTGTCACAGAAAAGCAGTTTTCTAATTGAATTACTGTCATAACAGATTTAATCTGATGAGACGTATTCTACTATTCTTTGTCTGCTGCTGCTTCTTCATTCGCTTAGTCGTTTATTTACTCAGTCAAGACTTCTTTGTCGACCTGTTTTCTTTCAGTTCTTGTTGCTTTGTCGAGAAAGATTATGCAGTTTTTACATGTAGCCTACTTACTGTTTAATGTACAAAACTTGTTATTATGAAATAAGAGTTCTCAAGTCTATAAAATAGAATTTGAATGTACATTATTAATAATAAATCATTTTTGATACAAGAATATATTTTTTATGTTTCTTTGTATTTTATATAACACTGTTTCGAAAGTTGTTCTATTTGTTTATCCTTTTTGTTTCTTTTTTCGTGCTGTTTGAGACTTGTTCAGAAGGATACGTCTCGGGCTGATCTGGGCGAATGGAAGGGTGTGATGAGACGCACGTCAATGCAGGCCGGAAGCGAAGAAGACGGAGGCACTCTGGAGGTAGAGTAGTGTGTATGTATTTGTGTGTAGATGTAGTGTGTAGTCAAATAGGTAGTGGAAGTGGCAGATGGAAGTACCATAAAGTTTAAACAGGGACGAGTAACGCAGGACGCCAAAGCTGGAGGGAGGTGACAGAGAGGCGTCAAGGTCGGGAGGGGGGCCACAAAGAAGAGGGCTAAAGACTTGGTAAGTAGTTAAGGAAAATTTTAAATGTTATGTGATCAGGATGGATGGCAGGTGGAGTTTGTTTGAAGATGAGAATTAAGTGTTTCTTTTTCTTTGACCCTGACGGCGAGGAGGTCTGGGAGGAGGTCCATCGGCTACTGTAAGGAGGCGGTTTATAAGGAATGAAGGTCTGCGGGCGTTGCGGTTAGTTCGGTTGATGGAGGTGGCTATGGATTGTAGTGAAGTGCGTTGTTTTGCAGTTTGGGAGTATTTCCAGTTGATCTTGTAGGCCTATAGGAAGGAGTCGAGGCTTGGGAAGAGTTTGTTGAGGGCAAACAGAGCACAATTGGAGGTTTCCGCAAGGGGAGGTCTGCGATAGATAAGTCGTAGGGGTCGCCGTTCGGTGATTCGGTAGGGTTTGAGGCGTGCGGGATCGGCAGTTGGAAGGATGGCATGGGCTTGTCATGATCAGGCGGACACAGGCTGTGTAGATGCGGCTTAGTAATCCGCTGGAGCGAGGATCGTTGCTGCTGAGAATTCTGAGAGATCGGATTCGTTTGCGGACTTGCTTTGAGGTTCGTGTGATGTGAGGTCGCCAGGTAAGTTTGGAGTCAAGCGTGACGCCAAACATATTTGCAGACACGCATTGGGAATACAGATGGTGGGCCTACGCGGACTGGAGATTTAAAGAAATGATTGAAGTTGCGTCCTGTGGAATTGAAAACACAAATCTGGGTCTTCTCCACGTTTGCAGAGATTCCCCATGTGTAACAATAGTTTATGAAATGGTCTAAAACTAACTGTAGTTTATACAGTGCTTGCCAGTGAACTCCAGCGGAGACCCAGTAAGGCAGTAAAGATGTCTATACTGTCATCCTCATTTATATAGTGCACCACACACACATGAGCGCGCGTGAAGGATTGATGGAAAAATGGAGTCAAAAATCTAAAATTTTAACATAGTACTACAATCTATTAGTTTAAACTAAAAACACTATACTCTTGTTAACTTGGTTTTGGCAAAATGATGAGGTTCTAGCTGGTCAGTTAGAACACTAATTGCTGTCTAATCACCTGTTCCTACTGAAGAGTAGTTGTCTGGCACAGCCATGTTTTTATTGCTTCAAGTTTTTTTCTGTTATCCTAACCCTTACATCTGTGTCCTTCTTATCACCATCACCATCATCATCGTCATCGTCACAACACGGCATAGGCAAGGCGCCGCCCGTTCGGCCTTCAAATATCCGCCAGCCACTTCTTCCTGAGTCTACCCATACACCCAGTGTCCTATAGGTTTGTGTTTCCAGATTTGTTTGTCCACTCTTGAATCTGACATTCTTCCCAAATGTTCTTTCCACCGTTGTTTGTAATCACTTAATCTTACATTTAAATTAAAAACTTGTATTTCTTCTCTTATGGCCTCATTATTTGTTCGGTCAAGTTTAGAACATCTTTTAACTCCTCTTAAGGACGCCATTTCCGAAGCCTGTACTGTACCGTCTTCTTTCTCAGCCGTTGTCCACAATTCACACCCGTAGGACAGTTCCGGTTAGAGAACTGCTAGACCTTCACACAGGCAATTACTGTTTCCAAGGAGTTGCAGAATTTAAGTACCTAGGCGTTATTCTGAATAATGAAAACCGAGTGAGCAGCGAAATAGTAAATAGAATCATAACCGGCAATAGAGCCTACTATGAAAACCAAACATTACTGAAATCAAAGCTTCTAACTCCAAGAACCAAACTGATGTTATATAAAACACTGATCACACCTGTTGTTACTTATGCATCCGAGACATGGACTCTCGTAAATAAGGATATAAGCGCTCTAAGAATTTTTGAAAGAAGAATATTGAGGCAGATATTTCGACCAGTGAAGGAAGGGAATGTGTATAGGATCCGAAATAACAGTGAAATAAATGAGTTGATTGGTGGACAAGACCTGGTGAGGCACATAAAATCAGCTAGAATTAGATGGCTGGGACACGTATTCCGTATGAATGTTACGAGGATGCCCAGAACTATATTAAGTGGAACGATATTGGGCAAAAGAAGAAGAGGCAGGCCTCGAAGAAGATGGCAGCAGGATGTGGAAGAAGATCTGAGAAAGATGGGCATTAGGAACTGGAGATTGAAGGCAATGGACAGAGTTGAGTGGAGACGGGTCGTAGCGGAAGCCAAGGCTCACCATGGGCTGTAGTGCTGGAGAGTAGTAGTAGGACACTTCCGGTGCCTTAACTTAGTAGTAGAACTTAAATTTTGTATCTCGACGTACCTTGTTTCACAATACGTTGATTGTACAACAGATCGACTGGAACTTGCCTAAATTAACATCAATGTCATAATTTCTATCATAGCCAACCCTATCACTGCTACTGCTACTGCTATCATGGTTATTGAAATTACACATTACTTTATTTATTATTAACCTATTGCTACAACAATTACTTAACGGTCTCTAAAATTCCACAGCATCATTCTACTAAACGTGTCTCGACTAGCGCAGCGCAATGCAGCCGACATCATTCAAGGCTGTTTCCGACGTACGTCTGCGTTAGTAACAATATCATAATTTCTATCATAATCCTATCATATTTTTTTTAACATTTAGTTTGAAGTTTAAGTGTTACTTCACGCGAATAAAAACAAGAGAGCGAGCGGCTAATAAGTACGGACCTCCATTATGTCACATTACGTAGTGTAGCTCGAAAGGCAAGAACCACAGTGTTCTCGCTCGACACACTTAGTTCAAAATTAAAATATTACCTCACGCGAATCCACAAAAAAAAAGAGCGCGTCTATTAAGGGCCTACAAGTATGCACTGTGTGTGGGGTGCAGAAAATTATCGGATCTTTTTATCTCGTCACCGGCGTATTAGCATATAGATTCTATTTTAATTAGTAATTAATTCTCCACTTTCCACTTATGTATATGCATAGTTTACTCAGGGAGAACTACGTCACCTATGTGTGTGTGTGTGTGTGTGTGTGTGTGTGTGTGTGTGTGTGTGTGCGTGTGTAGGCAGACTGTTCGGCCACGGTAACCAGCAATTATTTATTTATTCGCTCACAATTGTTTGTGTATCCGCGGTCGCCATTTACGCGCGTTTTCACACCCAAAAACACTTCGCAGGCGGGCGGTCTGTCGTCACCGAGGCCTTGACCCACGAATCTTGTATACAACCTTCTGTTGTTATCTTCGTCTCTCCGTACCGAGATAAGGTCACGTTAGGTAGGCCGTACATTAGGCACGCCGTTACAGCTGACAATGGGAAAGTCTCGACCGACAATAACAGATGACAGGCTGCCAAGATAAGAAACGTCTGATGACGTCACGAAGCGCGGTATCAGGCTGCCAGGTGGCCACACGTACATGCTGCTGCTACTGTTCTAAAATTCACGTAAACACAAACCGCATTTTGTGCCAAACGATTAAGTTATATGGCAAGTCGTGTCAAGTTTTTACTACGTCATGATCATCATCTTCACAATACGGCATAGGCAAGGTGCTGCTACCTCTTCCGCCTACAAACATCCTCCAGCCATCTCTTCCTGGGGCTACCCTCCCACCTGTGTCCTAAAGGTTTGTATTTCCAGACCTGTTTGGCCAGTATGGAATCTGACGTTCTTTCTAAGTGCTCTTTCCAAAGTTGTTTGTCATCATCATCATCATCATCATCATCATCATCATCATCATCATCATCTTCACGGATTAAACCAAGGATGGTTTGTTCAGGTCTCAAACAGGCGAAGATTAGAGCTGGTCACTCTAGCGCTTCCTCGGACCTCCCACACCTCTCCGTCCCCTTGACTTATAGTTCCAGAGTTGTTTGGGGCTGCGGCAGTCATCCATTCGGCAAAGATGTTCCCACCAATTCAGCCGATACTGGGCGATCATGTCGGATATACTCATAATATTCAGTTCCTGCCGTATAAAAAGTTGTTTGTAATCTTTTAATTTCCCATTCAGGTTAAAAACTTGTAACTCTTCTCTTGTGGCCTGATTTCTTATACGGTCCAGTTTAGAACACCTTTTGAGAACGCTATTTCCGATGCCTATATTTTACTTTCTTGTTTCTTGGTTGTTGTCCATAATTCACACCCATAGGACAGTACATGGACTGCCATAACTTTGTAAAACTTTAATTTTGTATCTCGACGTAACTTGTATCTAACAATACGGTCGATTGTCCCACAGATCGTCTGGAACTTACCTAATTTAACACCAATGTCATAATTTCTATCATTGCTAATATTATTTCCCAAACAATTAAAGTGGCTCACCTGCTCTAAAATTCGATCATTATTGGCTCCTTGTCTCGAAATAACAATATCTGTGTTTTTATAGTGGAGATTTTCATACTGTATGTTTGCAAATCTGATGAAGCTTAAAAACAGATTTGTGCAAAGTCGGATTCTGTATTTTGAAGTACAAACAAGTCGTCGCCAAACAACGTGCATTCAGATATCTGTCTCGTGATAACTCAATACCAGGGTTTACTACATGTTTTCATTTTCCTTACCAGATCGTCAATATAAATGTCAAGAAGAATAGCTGATATACTGCAGCCTTGTCTAACACCTTTATTGACATATATTTGATCAGACATCCTACAATTATTGTTGACAGCTATTCTTGTTCCATTATATAGACCTTGTATAGTTCTTACAAGTTGTGGGTATCCCCGTTCTTCTAATATCTGCCACAACAAATTACTATCTACTCTATAAAAGAAATCGACGAAAGCTATATACGTTTCTTCATTGGACTCGCGATGCTTCTCAATGATATATGTAATAGTAAAATCATTGTCTGTACAAGATCTGATCTTCCTGAAGCCGTTTTTCTTCCAAAACAAGGTGCTCGGAAATAGTCTGCAGACGGTGGTTTATGATCCTTGGATAAAGGATCATATTTTGTATCCAGTATCAACCAAACCAACAGTAATTATTGTAATAATAACAATCCGAATCATATTTAAGGCCGTACTGCTACGTGCAGACGACAATAATAATTAAAATCAAATCCTCCCCAGCATTGTGAATTGCATTGTACTGTCGCTCTAAACGAATTTTAACACGATCCTTTACTGTCCATGCGAAACAAGCTGTTGGTGTACAACACTGTCTTCAAGCCTGTGTGGACATACGGCCTACAGCTTTGGGGAACTGCATCTAAATCCAATTTCGCCATAATGAAAAGGTTTCAGACCAAGGTGTTGGGTGCCATAACCAACGCACCGTGGTTCATCAGCAACAAAGACGTCTATAGAGACCTGGACCTGCCCTCAGTCAGTGAGGTCATTGGGATGTTCAGCGAAAGATATGTGAAAAAGAACACACGAATCCTTTAGCCATAAATCTACTAGACAACAGCCTACAGACAAGACGTTTAAAGCTAACATTCCCTCTGGACTTACCTACACTCTAACACTATAAAAATATAGCCTGTCGTACATAAAATGTTACTTTTAAATACTCATACAAAGAACTAGACAATGGACTAGTTCTCTTCATGTCATGTATTTCTGTGAACAATTATGCTTATTGTTATGTATTAACAGATTGCACAAATAAACGTAAAAAAAAAGAAACACGATTCTGTTCTAGTACAGAACACATACACGTGTAGGCGTCGACATTACTGAAAGCAATGATTAACGACACACACACACACACACACACACACACACACACACACACACACACACACACACACACACACACACACACACACAAGGATATCCTTATCCGTCTGAGTGTAAGCGCGTCGTTACAGAGGTGGGTGGGTGTGGAGGAACGGTCGCTCGAGCTACAAAAACGCACCAAAGCCAATAATTTATGATTTTATCTATCACGATCGACATAGCTTGTATGTCTGTCTGTCTGTCTGGTATTGCTATTTATTTATGTACTTACCGCCTGTATGAATTATTTATTCAGTGCCAAACGGGTACCCTGGAGTGCGTCCAAAATACACCGCCACACACCAATCCTAATCCACTTCACACTATACAGCTGTTTTTTGTTCTTTTTTGTAACGTATTAAAACACTATAATAAAACAATGCATCACGTGGAATCGGTTTTCGATTTGTGATAAATGATTTTTTTTTTGTCCCAGCGGTGCAGGAAATTTGGAATCGTGTATTCTTTTTTTAAACGTTAGTCTATACCAGTCGTTCTCAACGGGTGCTACTGTGCCGGAAGATTCGCTAATCGTGCCGCGAAAGTTCTGTGGCTTTGTGATATTGATTCTGGGAAAAGTAATTAAAATAAAATTACTCAATTACTAATTTTTTTTTGGAAAAGCAACAAGCAAAAAATATTTAAGGGTTTCACATAATTAATTTACATATGATTTATTTGTTAATGCCTTATAATCAAATTTTTTGAGTTATTAATGTCTCGTTTCTTACACAAGTACATGATAAAAATACACGTATTTACTGTACAACTAATAGAAGTCTCTCGCTTTTTTCAGTTTTTATGTTTGTTAGCGCTGAAAAGCACTGCTCGCACAAGTAGGTGGTAGAAAATTGTAATTGCATCTACTGCTATTACTATGTACTATTTATTCTCTAACATCCAAAACTTGAGAAGTGGTAGTTCACGATATGTCAGTCGAAGTGTTCGGTCTGATTTATGTTCTGCTAGTTGTACTTACTCCAGAGAGAGGTCGATGGTGAATTCTCTGGACACAGCATAAGCATTGAGGACTCACCCAATGAGAACATGCCTGGCCAAAGCGTGGGGAGGGACAGTTGTCAAATCGTACCATAGTGAGCCGGGGGAAGGCCGTAAACAAAAAAATCGGTTTGGAGAACTATCCATGACTTCCATGTTCTAAGATTTATATTTAAAATCATTTACTTGAATTCGGTTCGAAAATTTCTAAAAAAAAATATCCCCCTCCCTCAAACTATTTTTCACCATTTATAGATATTTTTGTTATCATGAGGTAGTCGTTTAATAAGATGTTATTTACAAGTCACTTTATTTATAAAAATTAGGTACTTTATTCTTATAAAGAAACTGAGAAATACGCAGATTACACAAGCATTAATTACATATTTATATAATTATGTGGCCACAAATTATTTTGTGGCCTGTTGGGCCGTGGGTGCGGATCTTCACGCATAGATGATTTAAATAAAAATAAAAAAAATGTATATATTTGTATTGCCTGGCAACAAAATTATTTTATTTTTAACAATTACGATTGTTTGAAAAGATTAAATGCATTTTTATTCAATTTCGTCAAACTCATTAAATCAATACCAAACGTGAAAAAATTACCCCCCCACTTTTAACTACCCTTTTCATTTATAGATTCTTCATCTATCTTTCTACAGTGGATTATTATGATCTTCTTTTCAGGATACTTTATTTATTTCCGGTGAAGGGTTTGTGAGGATCGGTCAAAAAATATAACACAAATTTTAACTTATTTGTGTCGACGTTTCGACAATGTTTATTGTCATCATCAGGACAATTGTTGCTGACACCAAAGACACAAAACACCAAACAGTTGTGCTCAACGGTAAAAGAGAACTCTAGGGTTCTTACCATATAGGCTAATTTTGTAAATATTACATTATAAATGATTTCTGTACACACAAAAAGCATTATTTCTCGTGTTCAAAAGTCTGTAAAGTTGATTAATATTTTATAAATTAATGAAATTTTTAAAAACGTTCGACCTAACCTAGCAAAAACTAAAACATATTGTCAAAATGTAGTAGACAATTTAATTTCTTTTGTACAGTGAACATTTCTTTTGCGGATATTATTACAAATGAAATTTTTATTGCACCAGTATTCTTTTTACCCAATTACAGTAAATGTTCACGATTACTTATCAAACATGTATCCTCAGAAATTCTACAATGGGAAATCAAATGAAACAACTCATACGGAAAGGGGTTTTACGTTATTAATGGCCAACACACACCAGCAGTCCTGCGCGGTCGTAGTGTGCCAATTCACCTACGTTCATCCTTTGCGATCTGATACTTCGTTTATCTGCTTTACGGTGTCGCAATCGAATGTTTTTCTAGATATTGAAACGGTGTGGAAATTTACCTTCAGCCTCGTCTGAGATTGTGTTCTCGACAGGACAGGGGAACTAAAAAAAGTCGAACGAAGTAAATCTATGAATCGCAGAAGAAATTTATTTAAAATGGTTAAAACATAAAGTTATGTAACCACCAGACCTTGCATTCGTGTTCATTAAATTACATTATCATATCCGTAACAGTTGTTCATTGCTATAATGGTTTGTTGTTTTCTCTACTTGAGCGAACACCTAAAAACTGCTCGTGTTTTAGCTGCCCACTGTTTCTTCTGGTGTGCCCCACAGCAGACCACAAAAGAACTTAACAGGACACGTATCTATCAATCTATCTAGAGGTCCGGGTAACATAATCAAGCCGCAGTGACGAGAGAAGAGGTATGTGGGTCGAGACTTAGTCCAGTTGATTTAATTAACCTAACGAAGGTATGGGTACATATCGGAAGTGAAGTTCTTGCGGTCAAAGCAAAACAGAACGAACGCTACTTACAGGGAAACCCAGATTAGCCCCAGTGTCTGTGAACTGAATTAAACACGGGGGAATAATCCAATATGCAAATTGGCCGGCAAATGAATGAACGAAATCCGGCGCGGTGCACGGTCGACGCAGTCACCGGTATTTAATAAATAACACAACCAGCTGTTGCAACGATAATATAGTTGCGATGAGGAATAATATAATCTTGCATCCCTGGATGAACCTTTGTGCACATATAGTGTGCGTGGCAATATTAGGGGTGCGACACGCTGCTGGGTCCCGAGGGGGCGTTTGGTGGGTCGCGAAATTGGGATCGAAAATTTATTTACTGCATCTCATAAGTCTATTACATATTTACTTTTCTAGAATTAAGTATGTAAATTTTTTTTTAAGTATGTAATGGAAACTCGATGTTTATTTTTCGTGCTGTCTGAGACTTGACCAAATCTGGGGCAAACCACCTCCGGCCGAATGGAAGGGTGTGAGGAGACGCACGTCAGTGCAGGCCGGGAGCGAAGAAGATGGAGGCACATTGGAGGTAGAGCAGTGCGTGTGTGTGGATGTAGTGTGTAGCCATATAGGTAATAGAAGTGGCTGATGGAAGTGTCGTGCAGTTTACACATGAGGGCGGCCACGACAGGGACGAGTAGCGCAGGTCTCCAAAGCTGGAAGGAGGCGACAGAGAGGCGTCAAGGTAGGCGGCTAAAGACTAGGTAAGTAGTTAGGGAAAATTTAAATTATGTGATCAGGAAGGATGGCAGGTTGAGTATGTTTGAAGGTGGGAATTAAGTGTTTCTGTTTCTACGACGTTGGCGGCGAAGAGTTCTGGAGGGAGGTCCATCGGCTATGGTGAGGATGGGGTTTATGAGGAAGGAAGGTCTGCGGGTAGGTCTCTTGATGGAGGTGGCTATGGATTGTAGGGAAGTGCGTTGTTTTGCAGTTTGTGAGTATTTACAGGTGATCTTTAACAGGAAGGAGTCGAGGTTTGGGAAGAGTTTGTTGAGTGCATACAGAGCGCTACTGGAGGTTTTGGTAAGGGGAAGTCTGCGGTAGATAAGTCGAAGAGCTCGCCGTTTGGTGATACGGTAGGGTTTGAGGCGGACGAGGTCGGCAGTCAAAAGTATGGTATGGGCGTATGTCATGATCGGGCGGATACAGGCTGTGTAGATGCGGTTTAGTAATCCGCTGGAGCGAGGATCGTTGCTACTGAGAGTTCTGAGAGAGCGGATTCGTTTGCGGGCTTGGTTTGAGGTTCCTGTGATGTGAGATCGCCAGGTAAGTTTGTGACGCCAAGATATTTGTAGACACGCTTCGGAAATACAGTTAATGGGCCTACGCGGACTGGAGACTTAAAAAAACTCGATGTTAGCAAAAATATGACTATAGACAGGGTCCAGACCCCTACAAGTAATTCAACCGGCGCCCATGCTTATGGGAATAACGAAGTGTATATAATTCAAGGCGGGTCCCGGACTTGAAAACACGCGTTGGGACCCACTGGTCTAGATGATTCTAGATGCCCCTTCCAGACGCGTTACTCGACTAATCTGCTAGCATCCAGGCCTGGCGGTACTTCAAGTGTTCAGCGAGTTGTGTGATTGTTGTTGAGAGTTGGAAAAATTTACATTGAATTATTGTACAAAGAGTGGCTTTGTTGATCTGTAATTGTTGCTTGTGCCTAATTAAAATTTGTATTCCTGGATTTTGTTGTCCATGACGTGTCCGTTGATTCCCTAATTACAAATATAATACTGCTGACTCGGGACACTAATTTTTTATTGGTAAAAATGTAAAACTTTTACCTTGTAGCCTGAATCAGTTTTCGCTTATTACAAGCTTCGTCAGAGGCTGCCTCTAGGCTGCGCTGTACGTCTTGTTCTTGATGACGGCGCCGTCGTCCGAAAGACCGATGTTTTCTGTGCGCGGGGCGATATGTTCGAATAGTACGTGTGATTTGAATTGTATCTGTTCGTTTAGGATGTCGTTTTTATGTGTTTCTACATTTCTAGTTGTTCAAGAGTGTCTAATTTTCGGCCTTTTGTGTGTGCGTGGAGTATTTCCTTGCTGCTATTTATGTTTGTGTATGTGTGGTTTGCAAAGGTGTATTCGGTGGTGGAGTGTAGTGCCTTTGTGTTCAATGTATCTCTGTTTGAAGCCACGTTCTGTGTGGCCTATGTAGAATTTGTTACATCCTGAGCAGCAAACAATTAGTGTTCCGAGTCAGTAGTATTATTTATAATTAAAATTTTTAATTAGTGACTTCGATGGTGTCAGTCATTATTGTTTTTAGAATCGCGTTTGATTATGTTGCCGTATGGTATTAATCCCCCCTTGCAGGAAGGAGAGAGGAGGAAATGTCCCCCCCTTTTTTTTATCAGGTGACCTTAACCTAATCGAAAGCTCCTCACTTTGGCATTACAAAATCCCCACTGCCACAAATACGTGAGCTTTATCCAGAACGTGAAAAAAATTATATGGGAAGAATCATGAACTCTCGTTTGTCCTGACGAAAATAATGGAGAGAGGTCCAACATTCGAGTAGTGTCCCCCCCCCCCCCGAGGACCTCCTAATTACACCACTGGCTGTGAGAACCATCGATTACGCGAACAAACGCAGACAACGTGTGTCGCACGATTACACATCATACAGTAGCCTATAACCACTCAATGAAAACAATGCGACATGACGGCGAGTAACCGTGTCCCAAGGTTAGAACCGACTCCTTAGTTGGAGTGAAAGTGACTAACGAGCTGTTAGTCAGAGAAAAAATGAACTACCCAAATCGTTATCACTGTACAAAGCCTTATACAGGTTCCTCCGAAAATCGCTTGACATTAACGGACACAACTACCACACGGAGAAACGCGCTTAGGTCACGTGACCCAGTGGCGTGACTACGGGGTCAGGGGAACCAGAGCTGTGAAATTCCATAACTGCTTAACACAAGTCCATTTCTGAGCCAGTTGCATGTGTTAAAACAAGGCTTATAAATAATTGTGGAAATAAAATAAAGTCACGGTTTTATTAATAATGACAAACACTCAAGATCTGGTAAATAACGTAGGCCTACGTATTTGTAGCATTAAATATCGGTATGGAGAACCATACATGACTTCCATGTTCTAAGATTTATATTTAAAATCATTTTCGAAATGAAATATTTCCACAGAAACTACTTCTTTCTTCAGCCTTACCCACAGTACTGTGGTCACTAACGTATAACTTACCACCTCACGTTAGCGCACTCGATTTTCACTGATGATAGCAGTCGATGGCACTACCGAAACGTCTGGTTTTGCAGAAAACATTGGACTACAATGTCATTGCAACAACATCCTTATATCAAAGTGTGAAGGGATAATAAAACAGGATTTTTAAAATATCTTCAGAAAGATAAATTTCACAAAAAGCTATCAAGAGTTTGCTGTGTTTACCCAGCCTTGTTTAATGTATATACTGACGAAACGCTGATACATGGAAATCCAGAGTGACTTAACAAATCAATTTGTATGGGTTCCCTGCTATATGCGGATGACATAGTTCTCATTCAAGAAAATGAGGATGATTTACAAAGAGCTGTGTTTCAGATACAAGAAGTGGCAAGAGAGTAGGCCTACTCACTGACAATTTCAGTAAGAAAGACCAAAACCATGGCATTTAAAGGTAAAGGTAAATATCCAGTGAGGACTAGGATACTCTCCATGGTTACAGAAGAAACAAAGATATACGGCAGGAACTGAATATTATGAGTATACGCAACAGGATTGGACTTTAACGAAAGGCCAGGCCAGTCGCATACAAGCGCCTGAAATAAAATTTCTCAGGCACGTGGCAGGGTATACTCTCCGTGATCATAGAAGAAACACAGATATGCGGCAGGAACCGAATATTACGAGTATACTCAACAGGATTGCTTAGTATCGGTTGAATTGGTGGGAACATCTTTGGGGAATGGATGAGTGCCGCATCCCCAAACAACTATGGAACTATAAGCCGAAGAGACGGAGGGGTGTGGGACGTCCGAGGAAGCGCTGGAGTGACCAGCTCTAATCTTTGCCTGTTTGAGACCGGAACAAACCATCCTTGGTTTACTGCTTGCAGACGATGACGGTGGCGAGTTATTCAAGATAGAATATTTTGACAGCAGCGGTTTCTATATTTTTTTTTAATCCTTTATACTTCACACGACGGTTTAATCAAAAACTTTGAAACGCAAAGAATTTATAAAATTACGTGGCATAATTCTGAACTTCTCTTCTGTCCTGAGAAAAATTGGGAGTCCAACCTTCAAGCTAGCCCCCCCCCCGGAATAACTCCCAGTTGCGCCACAGACATGATATATATCTCACAGGTACAAGTGTGTGTAACAGAAATATGCACTCCTGTAACCCACTAGGAACGATAAATATATACTGCTCTGGCTAAGGTTACGTTCACAATAAATTTGTTACGATTAATTCGGCGCAATTAATTTAATAATTATGGCGCTATTTAAATTTGTTAATACACGCTATGCCACATCATAACTCAGCGGATGCTGCATTAATTGGAATATTCACGTTGGCACGGAACTCCAACATAAACACTGTACAAATTCCGCGTCCACGCTTTTGGCACTCGACGTTAGCGTTGTCAATTGAGCGTATACGTTAATTACATTACGTTATAGTCGTTGACAATAATAACAAAGGCAGTGGCAGACGTGAGGACGTCTCAACACATGTCGCCGTCGTTCCTTATTTAGAGGAAAGGTGTCGGTACGCGCGCGAGCGCACCAACACTCTACCCGGTACATTCTTGTCTGATTACTGGTTAAGTGTGTGTGTGTGTAGCACACTAGACACACTAATTGTCCCACTATCTGTCTCATTTTCTAGATAAAACAATTCGTCTTGCCTGACTAACTACAGTTTTGTATCTTCTCGCTCTGTCTCTCCCCCCCCCTCTTCCTTGCCTTTCAATCTCTGTCATGAACATCGCAACACGCGGACACTGCCTCCTTACTCAAACTAGAGACGGGCGAAGTAGTTCATTGAAATGAACTTATCGTATCTAGGTCTGTCATGTCAACGAACTAGCACGGTGAACTAGGTCGCTAGTACAATCTGTCGCACTCCTTTTTCTAAAATTTGTATAGATATTACTACTACAATTACGGAACCTTCTCGAAAAGTTGCGAGTGTCGTTCAACAAGCTTCTCGGCTAGCCCAGCGTGTGGCGTCTATGTCAAGTCCGCCCACTAACGTAGCACTCCAGACTGTTCGAGAGCACTTGCAACTACGCAGATTATGCTGGCACGCCACCAAAAGAATGGAATATTATTCTGGAACACCTGTAGACTATACATATAAGCAACAGTGGCCGGCTTTTTCAGTTAGTTACATGGGGCGAGATTGTAGAGTGCGGATCAAGTGTTTGTGGGAAGTGATTACTGTGCTATAATTAGTACGGAAGCCTTAATAGTGGACATTATTATTACGTGTGGACAAATTTTACTTGAATTATTATAGGGAAGTACCTTGTTGATTTCAAATTGTTATTTGTGACTAATTAAAGCAGGCACATTGTTATTTGTGACTTCATTAGATCCGTGAGACCTTCGTGACAATATTAAAAAAAAAAAAAACGACTATAAAACATTCTTCCTCTTACTGTTTATCTTATGTTACAAGCCAAGGATGACCAGTCTCCTCATCCACTTCAGATAACATCAAAGCGCATGAAGCCTAGCTTAGATAACCAAAACTTATCAACAAAACAGTCGCAATAAAATATTCTTTAAGTAAAGAAAATTATGAAAATTCATAATATTCACAGGCGGCTCAGTAGACCAGTGGCTATGGCAGCTGGCTACTAATCTAGAGGTCCCAGCTTCGATTCACGGGCCCGCACCATAAAATCAAGGTGCGTTTTGCAGCCCCCAGGTCGACTCACCCTGTTGAAAATGAGTACCTGGGGATACAGCCTGCGGATAATAATGGGCGGCTAAAGCGTAGTATTGGTCACACTGCCTTCCTTGTATGCCGTACGGCTCACATTAGGCAGCCTGTCCTGCCTACTCCTAAAGTACTTCGGTGGTGCACATGGGAACCATTTCTATTATTAATTCTATTCATATCGCCTTCGGCCAGAATTGTGAAACCCATTTCTCATTTACGAATCGTAATAAATACCACACGTTTGATGTAACAAAAATAATTTATTATTTTAAATTATTTAATACGTTTTAAAGCAGCTTCCCCCATTCTCAGAATACGATTTCTCTGCTATTTTATTTTATCATATTTATGCCAAAATTTATCGAAATCCCACTCTCTTCGAGTGGCACAGGGTTGACTGCCTTATGTGAGCCGTTCGATATACAAGAAAGGCAGTGTGACCGGTTCTACGCCTCACCCGCACATCATTACACCAGGTTGTTATCCTAGTTATTTATTTCAACAGGCTGTGTCGACCTGGGGACCGAAAAACGCACTTTTATGTTTCTCCCGTAAATCGAAGCCTCGATCTGTAGATAGTAGGTAAGCGCTATAACCTAAACATAAAGTAGATACTCTACTAGGCCCCGGGATTTTTACTTTAACCTTTTTTCCGTTTCTGAACCTTTAACCGACTTTGTTCCCCCTTTTTCTGTTCTTTTGATCGGCACACCACTCTATCCGAGACACTTTCTTCTTTCTCTGCATACGTTTGTTTGGCACTACTGAATGTGTAAACATATGTAAACACAATTGCTGTCACTGTGTGTGTGTGTGTGAAAGGTTTAGCAGGTAACTGGAGACACGTTCGTTCAGTTCACAGACGCTGCTGCTGTCACCACACTATCGTGTGGGTGAGTACACAAGGAAGTGATCGATTGTGCAAACAGGTGCGAGGCTTACCAACCGCCCCTGGAGGGTTACCCACGGCTATTCACCCCTCCACACGGACGCAAATATACGGGAACCGCAATTTGAGTAAACTCCAGTTTCGTAAATATTAACCCCCCGATCCTTTTCTTCGATTACGGGAACAGAATTGACCAGTGTTATTCCTAAATGTAAGCGTCAAGAAATAGACTGTAGCAAAAAGTGTTTGAATTCAAAATATATATAGGCGTATAAGTAGAGGAAGGGATGAGGAACATTAACTGTTCAAGTGAGACCGAATTAAACTAAAGACTGGAATGTCAGACGAACGTGAGATGACTGCCCCTAGGAGGAACCAACAAGGCGAACACTACCGTGGACCCATTAATCAGCTTCACCCGGATTGTATACATACACAGTTCACCGACTGTCAGCTGACATATTGCCGCGGCAATCCATCGCACGGGAAGACCGCTCTATCCAGATGAGAAATCATTATACGGGAGGGTGCTTTGTTAGCTGTCGGATCGTTCGAGTCATTTATCTGACGACGAGAGACGGGCAGTCATATCGCACCGAGGGGGGGCCGATCGTGCGGTCACAGGGGGTCAAGACAAATGTTGTTGGATACGTCGTCTGCCGGTGGATGGTTAATCAAGACGTCACCGTTGCTTGGGGATCGATGACGTCATCCACATACGTTGTACAGCTATTGGTGTTTGACCCAGCTAAGTGCGTGTCTAAAAATTATATGCGCGCAGAAGATTGGAATTTGGCAATAGCCTATCGCACTGCAAGAAGTTTACTTGTACACCCGACTAGCTTAAATATTACATTAACTATCTTCTAATGTTAACAAAATAAAGATGTTCGTGCATTTTATTGACACCATCATTAAATATTGTGACGACATTACAGAACAATCAACGTGTTTCTAGAATGTTCCAGTGGAATCCGGCTGTAATGTGTGTGCGTACGTGATTCTCAACGCGTTAGCTAGACTGTGACAGAAGTCGCGCGGCCGCGCGCACTGTGTCGAGGCCGTAATGAATTACGGTCTAATGTTTTCCTTTATTGCTGATGCGCAATATCGACTATTCTGGAACAATTCTGCTATCTATTTAAACGACTACAGCTGCGCTTAGCAGTCAGTTTGAGTTGCGATTGATTCGAGTGCGGTTCGTAGAGTTGTGTTATTTGTTTTTATAATTGTGCGGGACAGTTGTAATACAGTTGTGTTTTATATTATTTGACATTTTATTGAGTGTGAACAATTTTTTATTTGTTGTAATGTTATGAACGATTTGTTGTAATGTTATAAGAGATTAACTTGTTGATTACAAACTGTTTACTTGTGATAATTAAAGCTGGTGATTAGTGATTGAATTGGTGTCTCGTATTTTGTTTTCCGCTGTACCATACGACGATCAATTACACAGTCGTAACAATATGTAGGATGTTGTGATGACATCTCTCTCTCTCTCTCTCTCTCTCTCTCTCTCTCTCTCTCTCTCTCTCTCTCTAGTAAAACTGTCTTACGATAGTGGAAACTCTCTACTTTTCTCAGTCCATTGTATCTCTCTTCATCAGGCTATAGCTACTTGTGTTTCTGATGTCATCAAGTATACCAACTTTTCTTCTTCCCCAATTCTCTCTCTCTCTCTACGGTCCTTAGTTACAGACGGTTTCAACGCAATGTATGGCCCAACCAAGACGTTTTTAGGGGGGAATGTCTCAGAACACAGACTTCTGCAATGTAGTAAAAAACGGAAATAGGCTTAAAACGGTACATCATCCCTGTACTGCAATTCTTTAGAGAATAATTTATATAGTGAAACATAGGACCTCAAAAGAACATTAGAAAAATCAATAAAGAAACGGGCAGAGAAAATATAACAGAAACAATGAGAAAAAGAAGACTATTATATTTGGGCATTTATATAGAATGGACTACAATAGGTTAACAAAGCAGATCTTCAAATGTGGGGGAAGAAGTCAACATCAAGTTGGATTAAAGAAGTCCAAAAGGATTTACAAAAAAATAATATAAACGCAGAAGAAGCAATTGAAAGAGAAGTTTTTCGGGCAGAAGTGTTAAAAATGGAAGGAGTCCAGGGTAGGAGAGAGAAAAACGCAGGTTCAAAGTGGACTGAAGACAGGAAGAAGAGACTCAGTGAAAAGATGAAAGAATATTGGAGAAAAAGAAAAGAACGGAGAAAAATAAAAGAACAAAGAATAAAGAATTGAAATTGGCATGCGGTCCTTAGATGGCCGGTACAAAAAAAAAGAAAGTTAACCTTGAAATCTGTTTTATGATTTATCATTGCACTTGAAAACCTTCAATTTCAGTTTTCCGTAAATTCACACAAGTGGAGAGAGAAAAACGCAGGCTCAAAGTGGACTGAAGACAGGAAGAAGGGAGTCAGTGAAAAGATGAAAGAATATTGCAGAAAAAGAAAAGAACAAAGAATTGAAATTGGCATGTGGTCCTTGGATGGCCGATACAAAAAAAGAAACTGGATTTCAACAGTACACACGGAGGTTTGAATGTACTATGTACAACTTCTCTTTCTGATTTGTAGCGAACTTCTATTCTGTTGAGCGAAGTGTTGTTGTGTTATAATTAGTGAGGAATTCTTTGTAGTTGACATTATTATTGCGTGTAGACAATTTGTACTTGAATTGTTGTAAGAGACTGCTTACAAATTATTAATTGTGACAATTAAAACTGGTTATTAGTGATTCCATTGGTGTCTTGTATTTTGTTTTCCACTGTGCCATACGACGATCAAGGAGTCCGTCGTAACAATATTTACAACACAATCAACACTTACATCGCATAAAAGGAGTTACAAAAACGAAAGCGGGGACAGACGACGATGCAGACTCCAAATAAACCAAATTCTATGAAAATTACAAAAACATCTGTTTCAAATAAACTTTTATTTATTATCCGCTGAGACCCTGTTTTTTTAATTTTTTTCGTTTTATATTAAAGTAAGTTTCTCCTGTTGGTGGTATAAAGTACAATTTGTCTTGGAATAATCTATAAGCGCAGAAGAAAAAAACACAGGTTAATAAATGTATTTTCTCATGAGTATACACGGCGGTGTGCGGTCGCTAAACGCCCCAGTGCTGCCAAGGTAAAGCGGAACAGACGAAAATTTCCCACAGGAAATAACTAACTCCGTACTCCATAAATCATACTTTACGTTACTGTGTTAGAAGTTTGTGTGTGTGTGTAACTGCTACTACTATACAGTATTATTGTATTGTTGTCCGTGCATTACCACAGTAATAAGTCTGTGTTACTGAGAGCCGTCTCCCGCACCGTTCTCTACTTTTTTAAATTACTGGTCTCTAACTTCTCCCTTTTGAAAGTATTAAAAACGTGCACTTCGTACGTACAGTGTACTTTTTCAGCTCACGATATAGCATAGGTATAAAATTAGACTTCCACTTAGTGTATTGGGAATATCACCCCTCCGTCAGAAGGATAACAGCCGGAATCAAAGAAACCGCAATCAGCGGTAATTAGTTTTTTTTATTTCGCATCACTGGCATGTTTGATGCATCGCATACTTTGTCTAAGTTTTCCAGCCCACCAATAACCACCGTCTATACCGCCAGCAAAATGCCAGCGACCCATTGGTAGTCGAGTCCACTCAAGGCGATAACTCGCGGTTGATGAATATTACTGTAACTGTGACAACGCAGCGGCAACGTGGACTCAAAACGCGGCAATCATTCGAAACTAGTTCTTATGTTTTCAAGTCATCGTCGTCATCATCATCATCACCACAACCACCACTCCAAGGGCTAGGCCTTAGTCCTGTTCCGGAACCCCCATCTTCTCGGTCTACCGACATCTCTCTTGCCAGTAGGGTGATAACCCAAGTAGGCGGATATCAGGCATGTGGTTCAAGTGTTCACAGCATCTCCTTCTGTGGTCTTCAATCTTCTGGTACAACTATACAATGTTTAATTCGCATTTAATATCCTCGTTCTTTTTCCGACACATGAGAGAACAACCTTGCGTCCCTCTTAGAAATTTCATTTCGGCTGCATACCGTTGTATCCTCTGCACGTCCCTTTTACCAAGAGTCCATGTCTCACTAGCATACAGGAATGTGGGGACAGTCACAGTTTTATAAAATTTCATTCGGGTAGCCTTCCGTGTTTTAGTTTTCATATACCTATAAATCGTTCCACAGATGCGTCTAAATTTTGTTAGCTTACTATCCCAATCAATATCAGTTCCATATGAGATATCACAACCAGGTAATTAAAATGACTAACCTGATGCAAAATCTGATTATTCACTACTATCTTAGTTCTTATAGGATACTTGGCCATAAAAGCTATCGTTTTAGATTTTGTAGCAGAGATCTGTAGCCCATAGTCTTGTATGATGCGATTGAACGTACATATCGCCCTTTGTAACTGGTCTCCTGTTTTCTGTATTATTACTTTGTCATGTGCATAAAACAATGAATTGACATGAATATTTCGCTATGTGATATTTCCACGTCAACTTTATGCTTTAAAGTCTTACGTATTTATAGGGGGGAGGGGTGCTCGCGCATTACAGAAACTGTTGAGGAACGGAATAAAACTGTTTCCAGCAGTGAAAACAGCAAACAAAACAGAACAGTTAAACGAAAATACGTATTTGTAACTCGTTCCTAATGTCTTCATTACGCAAACGGTCTTGTACAACCCTTTGTTCGTTTCAGAAAACTCATTTCAAAAACTCTGAATTTGGTTTATAAACTTCCTTGTAGGCATCCGCGATTCGCACCCTTATATTAACATAGCCATTGCCATTGTTTTATTAAATTTAAACCTTGTTTCTTTCCTTGTTTTATTCTTTAGTGTTCTATGTGTCATGCCACACGTCGTGTGAAACTTCGATAATTAAACTCGGAGACTTGTCCCAAAACTGTTCCCTGAAGAACAGAATTTTGTTCCGACTGGATACTCCCCCCCCCCCCCCCAGAAAGCCACGATCTCTGTTTTCTCCTTCGATATTTTGAAATCGTACTGATTGCAAACAATAAAAAGAATACTGCAACTCAACCCCAGTTTGTTGCATCGTCAGCGTATAATAAAATATCAGAACTAGTGTTCTGATTAAGTTTATTTCTTAAGGTAATATGTCATCTCCATTCTTGGATGATGCCGTCAATATAAGTGTTAAAAAGCATCATCATCATCATCAACCGCTGAAGGCTTACGAGCATTCTCTTGTTCCGGCCTCAAGTTTCTCGCCACCTTGCTACCGGTCGTCCAACGCCATGTGGCTGGTAATTAATAGGCTAACCGTGGAATGCGGGTATTACCCGTTCGTTGAAAATGGCTTTTCCATATTTCTCTATACAACGCTATCTTTTCTCTAACTGAAAATATATTCAAATCCTTTCTTACATCCTCATTTATAATACGGTCTGCTTTTGTACATTCCTTTACTGTTCTTAAGTATTTCACTTCCGCTGTTTGAATCTTATTCCAGTCGCTCTTCCTTATCGTCCAAGATTCGTACCCATATAACAATGCTGGAACAGCCATCGTCTTATAAATTTTAAATTAATGTCGTTTGTCGTCTTCTGTTTCAGAGTGTTTACTATTACACCGCGAATGTGTTGAAATTTACTCACTTTGCTGGTCAAATCCTCATTATGCCCATACGTGACACACTAAGTAATTCATCTTTCCAAACTGTTCCAGAACATTATCATACAAGACAATTTTTGACCGAACTGGATGTTTCCCACGGAAAGCCATAATTTTGTTTTCATAACTGATACCTTGAGGCCATACACTTCAGCTGCTCGTACAAATTCATAAATGTTTAAAAAGAAAGCGTCAATTCATGTCTATTAAAAAAGCGTCGGCGAAATAGTTAAACGTAAATTTAAAATATTTTATTACCATCTTAAGAATCGAAGTAGGAGAAGAAAACGGACACATTTGGAATAGAGACAAGGACATGCGAATAAAAATCGGCCGTAAGTTGTAGAACGGATCAGTTCTTTTTTACTTTCAAATAACTTAAAAACAAATCTTGGTTAAAAATAAAAACCTGAATAAGGTATTACAGTACAGTAGTGAAGCCAGAATGCCTATATGCAAATGAATGTCTAGTATTGAACTATAATTTAGACAAACTAGAAATATTGTAAATACGAATTATTAGGAAAATTTTAGGCCCACGAAAAACTTCAGAAGTTTGGAAATTAAGAAGTAATGAGACATATAGCAAAGTATAGAAAATATAACAGAAACAATGAGAAAATGAAGACTATTATTTTTTGGAGATTTATATAGAATGGACGACTATAGGTTAACAAAGCAGATCTTCAAATATCTGTGTGGGAAGAAGTCAACATCAAGTTGGATTAAAGAAGTCTAAAAGGATTAGAAAAAAATAATATAAACAGAGAAGAAGCAATTGAAAGAGAAGTTTTTCGGGCAAAAGTGTTAAAAATGGAAGGAGTCCAGGGTAGGAGAGAGAAAAACGCAGGTTCAGAGTGGACTGAAGACAGGAAGAAGATACACAGTGAAAAGATGAAAGAATACTGGAGAAAAAGAAAAGAACAAAGAATAAGGAATTGAAATTGGCATGTGGTCTTAGATGGCCGTACAAAAAAAAAAAAAAAAACCTGTTATTCGGGAATAAACAGACAATTTATTACACTGTCCTTATTAATGATAAATATTGTGTGTGTTATATATTTTCTGTTCAACGTGTGTCTCCGTAACGCATTAAAATTTCAATGAAGTAGGTACTTTATGTCGGTCGGGTGAGTACTGCATACCATTAGTATGGACATCGCGCGTCGCTGCGGGGGAGGGAATGCAGGGTAGTATCACCGCACATATGCAGACATCACACGGATCCAATATACGTAATACAAGAGCAAGGACATGGGGTAACGTACCTACACACGTATATACGTACCTATATATGTAAAAGTAGAAAAGGCAGCAGCAACCCTCTCAAGAATGCGTACGCTCGCTCCCTCATCCCCTCGCCGTTAATATCCCTCCTCTGTCTACCGCTCTCGCATTTTAATCTAGCCTTTTTCCCACAGAGACACAAAAAAACTGGTCAACGACACACACACACACAACAGCAATATTTTCACGATAAAGAGAGAGTCTGTAGGATATACCGTCATACTGAGAATTTAATAACGAAACGGGGTCCGAAATTTATACAGTCAACGTGCAAAATTTATATACGACAAGTGGAATAGTATTTTTATCCCTATTACTAGTGACAATAATACCTTCCAAGACATTGCAGAGCACTCAACGATATACGTTATGGAAATGCGGACGCTGTTGGGAACAATGGGAATTTCGCTGACCGATCCTATACAATACGATATTGTATCGTAATTACAGTAAAAGGAGTTTCCTGTTAAAATCGTTATTCCTTGCCTGGTTATTACGACGTGGTCTGATGCCGTTTATTACAATAGACGTTTCGGTCCCAACATCGCATGCCACCTTCAGTGTTACACGATTTAAAGTTTAACCGGCAAGGTGTCCGTCAGTTCACACGCTACTGTGGTAAAGGTCAATCTCAACAACATCATAATCATCTTCAAGGACTAAACCAAGCATAGTTTGTTCCGGTCTCAAACAGTCTACAGCTGCTGGCCACTCCAGCGCTTCCTCGGACGTCCCACACCTCTCCGTCCCTTCGGCTTATAGTTCCATAGTTGTTTGGAGATGCGGCAGTCATCCATTCGGCAAAGACGTTCCCACCAATTCAGCCGATACTGGGCGATCCTGTCGAGTATACTCATAATATTCACTTTCTACCGTATATCTGTGTTTCTTCTATGATCATGGAGAGTATACCCTCCCACGTGCCTGAGAAATCTCATTTCAGCCGCTTGGATGCGACTGGCCTGGCCTTTCGTTAAAGTCCAATTCTCAGACCCATAAAGAAGTGTGGGAAGGGGCATCTGTCTTGTAGAATTTTAGGCGCGTTTCTTGAGAGTTCGCCTGATGGTCCCGCACACAAGGTTGAACTTATGCAAATTTTTCACAACTCGTTACTTGCATTATAAGATACACTGTAGCCCAGGTATTCAAAATCGCTGACTTGGTCTTAAGTGTGGATATTTGTAAGAGTCCCAAATGTATACCCATCGTACAGCTCAATCTGCCACAGTAAATTATAATTTAATCGTTTTGCACAGTACTATGTGAACTGACGGACACCCTGCTGGTTAAACTTTAAATCGTGTTACACTGAAGATGGCACGCGATCGTGGGACCGAAACGTCTGTTGTAATAAACGGTATCAGACCACGTCGTAATAACCAGGCAAGGAATAACGATTTTAACAGTGTTGATAGCCTAAGGCATCTAGGAAACGGATTTTTTTTTTTTTTTTTGAAATTTGCGCTTGCTCTTCAGCTGTGAGGTGCGTTCGACGTGTTATCCTTGCGAAGGTTTTGTCTCTTTCTTTTCTCTACCGAAGATGATTTTCGGAGGTGTGACCGAAACGTTTAGCGACAGGAATTTAAGCACTCGCCCAACAGCCCGGGGTATATAACAATCTACACGTTTCTCGGATGTTCCAGTGGAATCCGCCTGTAATGATGTGTGCGTACGTGATCTCAACATGCGTTCGCGAGACGTTTCTAGACTTCGCCTGCCGCGCGCACTGTGTCAAGGCCGCAATCAATTACGTTCTAGTGTAGCGCTGATGCGTAGTATGTGGAATGTTCTGGTGTCTGAACGGGGTATAAATACAAGGCTCCAGCGGCGGTTAGTCCAGTTTTTAGTGGCGATATATTCCAGGCGGTTCGAAGTATTGTGGCGAAGTGTTGTGGGTTTTATATTTGTCCGGGATAATTGTAATACAACTGCGTTTTATGTTAGTTGACATTCTGATTTTGATTTGTTGTAAGAGACTATCTTGTTGATTACAAGCTGTGTAATTGTGATAATCAAAGCTGATGATTAGTGACTTAATTGGTGTCTTGTATTTTGGTTTCCACTGTACCATACGACGACCAGTGGACGTCGTAACAATAATGTTGCCTCCGCCCGCGATAGCAGCCTTCGTACAGACGAGCCTGTATCGAAATAAGCCCTTGCAGCTAACATCTGAAACGTGTAATTTACGTATTCAAGGTTTTATGCTTTCACGGGCGGCTTCTACATTGTTGAAATCAGCCGGGCCGGTAGGCCGTGGCCGCAGTTGTCGTTATTGACAAACGTGTCGGTCCTACCATCAGAGGCCATCATCAGTGTCTAGATTGGCAGCCATATTTACCATACCAGGCACTGATGATGGCCACAGACGGTGGGGCCGAAACGTTTGTCAATAACGACAACAACGGCCTAACGGTCCCGGCTGAGAGGCCTAATAACAATTTCAACAACGTGTACCTTACATTCGTCAGAATTTCACAGACGACAAGAAGATCAAACCGGGGACTCAACGTGAGGTCTGAGGTATCCGGCGGCGTCCGAGCCAAGCTTTTCCCATTTCTCTCGTGTCGCAGCCCCCTGGCGCTGCGCACGTAAGTCACCATTTATGTCTTGTTTCTCAAATCTGTACTGACCTATACGCACCCGCTTGGTGGCTACTTCTGTCCACCACTAACTGGAAAGATTCCAATTGAAAACCCTTCGTTCCTTGTCGGGATCTCCTTGGTTTGTAAGGAATGATGTAATTCGAGGAGGTCTTCGAGTTCCTACACTGTCAGCCTTTGTCCGGTCGTTAGCTGTAACTCTTTTTGCTGCAGCTGCGACCTCCACCTCCTTCCTTTACCTAAGGACCATCAGCACCAAGCAACCGCCGCGATTCTCGATGACCCGCCGTAAACCCATTATTAGCTCTACCGTTTAACATCTGTCCCTGTCCCTGAGTTCACCTTCTAAAGCTGTCCTCTCTTCACTCCTCGTACGCCCCCCTGATTGTCGCTGTTACGCCTATCACTGGCACGTAGGCTCTCTGCCTCGTGGAGAGCGACCGACGCCTCATGACGTCTGCTTGCTGATCTTCAAACAGGTGACATCTGTCGCCTGAATCAGCTCAAGCGGAAGTGTCCAATAATTATTAAAAATAAATGAAGGTTTACATTCAAACCAAACGTTTCAGCAGAACCACTGGGTGCCATCTTCAGAGGATATTCGAATCAACCTAACGCGGGGTGTCGTACGTCAGGGCCACAGTACTGTGGTGAAGGCTAAAGATGTCCCGCGATGCTACCTGTACTTATAAATTCATTAAGTTCCACGTACAGATACAAATTGCACCATCAGCCAATCAGAATAAAGAAGGTGTACGTGAGGCTCGCATCGCGCTCTGTCATAAAGTACTTAACGAAATGCTTTAGCCCTGCAATGCGGGAGTCTACCTAGAGCATTTGCCCGGGTAGGCTGTGTCTGTTTCTGCTCTGCAGAAGTTTCTTAATTTCTGCGGAAATATTGTGTTTATAAAATTATCATCATGACCATTGTCTTCAGCATCATCAACTTCATCAGATTCATCGCATCAACAGTGCAAAACAGTTTTTATTTAGCTTGTGCGGGTGTGTTTTTGTTTCCGAGTACTGTGCGGTCTGTGTCGTGTTCAATTGTGCCTGTGGATAGTTTTCAGTGTCTGGTGATCCCTCAATCCTAGACCTGCGTAGACGTTCATTTCGGCTTGGCCGAAATGGCGTCGAATACGCCCCCGAATCCTCTGCCGGCGCCGCTTGTTTCCTTAATGGGAAACTTGCTCAACCGGCTTCCGTTCAACTCCACTTCCTCACGACAGTGAAAGTGATTGTGAAAGTGATAATAGTGCGGTCGATATGTGCAGTGTTGGGTCGGGGGACGGACAGTTCTCGCTTGTGGAGGGCAAATCTGCCAAACGCAAGCGAAAACTGGCCCAAACTCCGCCGCCCGCCTCAGCTGCAGATCTGCCGTCTAATCATGGTAACAGCGGCACTCAGCGCGTGCAACGTGAGTATCCAGCTACTACCCAAACTGTGTCTTCCCCACGAATTCCTCCCATTGTAATTCCTGATAATAGGAATTATTCTGAACTTTTACGTTCCATATCCCGAGCTCTCCCTTCGGTCAAGGTCGAGGCGAGGTGCCAAGGCGCCTCGCTAAAGCTGGCGACCGCTACGATCCCAGACTTCCGCTCTGTTCAGTCATTCCTGACAGAGCGTAAGATTTCTTTTCATACTTTTGCCCTCCCGTCAGAGCGAGAAATCAAGGTCGTTCTGTCGGGAATTCCTTCCTTTACAGATACTGATGCCATCAGGCAGGAACTTGTTGCGCTCGGCTATGCGCCGACCGCGGTAAGCGTCCTGCATGTTGGCAAAGGTGATGACCGCCGACCTGTTAACAGCTTTCTTGTAAAATTACTGAAAGTAGGCCCTTTCGAGGAGATTTACACTCTCCAGAATCTTCTGCACCTACGGGTGCAAGTCCGCACATTTGACCCGCGGCCCGGCCCCTCGCAGTGTTTCAACTGCCAGAGGTTCGGCCACAGCAGTCTTTTCTGTCATCAGCCCCCGCGTTGCGTGCGTTGTGCTGAGCCTCATCGTGGCTGTGATAAGCCTACGACGGGGTACACAGCTAAATGCTGCAACTGCAAAGGAGCCCATCCGGCTAATTACCGAGGCTGCCCTAACTTTATCGCCGCCATGAAACCGCAGCGACCTCCTGTGCGCCCTGGCGCGCAGGCAGGCCGTGTAGCTGGTCCTGGCCCTAACCGGCGAGCGGCTTTCCCGCCTCTCACTGGTTCATCTGCCAAGGTCCCGGCAGCAACTCCGGTTGCTTCCGGTGCCGCTGTCTCGCCTGCAGTCGTCGCTTCGGCGCCGCCTGCAGCGGCCTCAACCCCGGCGCCTACCGGAGCGCCCGCACCTTCCTACGCGGCCATGGCCGCTAAATCAGCCCCGCCTCCAGCCCGATCGGGCAAATCCAAGCGCTCTCGTCGTCGCCGGAACTCCGCCGGCCGACCTACATCGTCACAGGTTCCACCTGTACCCTCTCCGCGGGCTCGACCCGCCCCCAGTCATCGTCCTCAACCTCCCAGTGAGCAGTCTACTACTCAGTCCACCAGCCCAGCGCCATCTGCTACCCCTGTCGAGGCCAGTCAGGCTTGTCCTCCTGAATCCCGGGAATCTTCTCGGGCTTCGGCGGATCCCCTGACTGCCTGGGCAGACAATCTTGTTGCGTCTATCAGGACTGCTCGCGACACCACCGTGCTTGCCCTGGTTTTCCAATCATTAGCTGCCCTCTTTCCTCTACTTCCCTTAAATGGCTAATAGCCTGAGGATCGTTGCGTGGAACGCCTTCGGGCTACTCCCCAGGCGATCTGAACTGATGACTTTCGTGACGGAGTATGATGTTGATATCATACTTCTTTCCGAGACTCATCTGGCTCATTACCACTCGTTTTCCCTTCCTGCCTACGCCTGTTATCGTCAGGATCGTCCCCTACGGCCTCGCTGTCCCCCCTCGGGGGGCACAGCTGTCTTAGTCCACAGGCGGATATCCCACAGGCTTTTGCCTCCTCTAGATACATCTATTATTGAAGGCTGCGCGGTGGCGGTGGACGCCGGCGGATCGGAGCTGCGCGTTGTTTCTGCGTACCTCCGGCCTGGCCGGCGAACTCCGCCACCGCCCGAGGAGTGGGACGCTCTCTCGACCACCCCCTCTCAACCATTGTAGCCGGCGACTTAAACGCCAAACACCCTTCATGGAACAGCCGCGTTGTCAACGCCTATGGAAATTCTCTGTTCCGGTTCGTCTCTGGCGATCCGGCACTTAATGTCATCGGCCCTGAAGACCCTACCTATTTCCCCTTTCACGGCCATCGGCCGGACGTTCTTGACATAGTAGTTGTCAAGAACGTTGCCCGCAACATCGAGGTCTCGTCTGTGTCGGACCTTTCGTCCGATCACAATCCCCTTGTTATAACTGTTCGAGAGCTGTCGGCGTCACCCCGACTTCCCGCTCAGATTGTTAGGAGAGTCAACTGGCGATCCTATCATGATGAGCTCTCTCGAAGGTTACCATCTCTCCCGGCGGACCCAATCGTCACTCGTGACGATCTGGATCTCCGCGCCACAAATCTTCAGGAATTGGTCCAAGGTGTCATGGATCGACACACCTACGCACTCGAGGTGAATCATCGTAAATCGGCCTTACCTGCGGAAGTACTCCACGCCATCTGGCTACGGCGCCAGCTCCGCCGCAGATGGCAAAGAACCCGTGACCCAGTCGTTAAGCGACGATTTCAACAACAGTCCCTTTACGTCCAGCAGCTACTGCGGGACGTAAACTCTGATCGATGGGACTCATACCTTGAGTCTCTTGAAGTCGACCACGCCTCCGTCTGGAGAGCGGCGAGTAGACTGACCCGCGAGAAGAGAACTCGCAACCCGCTGGAAACCCCGAACGGGGTTGTGTCTTCATCAGAAGGCAAGGCTGAGGTCTTCGCCGACTCCATGGAGTAGCAATTTACCGTTCATCGAGGCGTTTCGGACCCTGCCCACTCGGCAGAAGTCCGGGACTTCCTATCTGGTTATTTTTCTCGCCCTCCCGCTGGTCCAGACCTCCCGTTCGACAGAGACGAACTCGTTTCGTCTGTCTGTCGACTAAACCGCCGACGCGCCCCCGGTCCTGACCGGATCGGGGCCGCTGCATTACAATATCTCCCGGCCTCAGGCGTTGACCTCGTTCTCGAGCTGTTCAACTCTTGTCTCCGGCTACAGTACTTTCCCCGCCTGTGGAAAAATGCCAACATCGTTATGGTTCCTAAACCCCGCAAGCCGCGCATGCTTCCTGAAAGCTATCGGCCAATATCTCTCTTGCCAGTTATCTCGAAGGTGTTCGAGCGGCTCCTGCTGGCCCGCATCTCGCCGTTGTTGGATAATTTTATCCGCAACGAACAGTTCGGGTTTCGCAGAGAGCACTCGACCACGCTTCAACTAGTCCGCGTGGTAACGCAACTCTCTGACGCCACCAACAGGCGAGCGGCTACGGCCGCCGCACTGCTGGACGTGAGCAAGGCCTTCGACAAAGTCTGGCACGAAGGTCTTCTCTTCAAACTAGCTAACTCCCCCTTACCATCGTCCATAGTGTTTTTAATCCGGTCGTATCTCAGCGACCGAACCTTCAGGGTGAGCGTCGACGGAACCTGCTCTGCAGTTCGTCCTGTCGCCGCCGGCGTACCTCAGGGATCTGTCCTCGGCCCCGTTCTGTACCTCGTGTACACGAACGACCTGCCTGTTTTGCCCGGAGTCACGTTGTCTTTGTTCGCTGACGATGCAATGTATCATTACAGCTCTGTGTCCCCGCGTTTTGCGAGTACACAGTTGCAGCGTCAGTTGGACCAGCTTCCGGACTGGCTACGGAAATGGCGGGTGACGATCAATACGGAGAAATCCGAGGCGATCTGTTTCACTCGTAAGTCCATCTCCCGATGCCAGCCCCTCTCCCTGGAAGGGAGGCCTATCGCCTACAAAGAGTCGGTGAAGTATCTAGGCGTTCGGCTAGATCGTCGCCTTTGCTTCAACGCCCACGTGACGGACAGCCTTGCCAAGGCTCGCGGCGTCCGAGCCAAACTTTACCCATACCTCGCGTGCCGCAGCCCCCTGGCGCTGCGCACGAAAGTTACCCTCTATCTGTTGTTTCTCCGGTCTGTATTGACGTATGCGGCACCTGTATGGTGGTCACTTGCCTCCGCCACCAACAGGCGTAGGCTGGAAAGTTTCCAATCCAGAACCCTCCGTTCCTTGTCGGGATCTCCTTGGTTTGTTAGGAACAGTGTAATTCGAGGAGGTCTACGAGTTCCTGTTCTCTCAGCCTTTGTCCGGTCATTAGCTGCGACTCTCTTTGCCGCAGCTGAGACCTCTTCCTTCCCTTCCCTCAGAACCATCAGCACCACGCAACCACCTCCCCCTGTCCGGGTCAAACGCCCTCGGGCGATTCTCGATGACCCGCCATAAGTTTAAGTAAACTTAAACCTCATTTAACTTGTATATTCACTATCTGCCCATGCCCCAGAAACTACCTGTAAAGCTGCTTCCTTCCTCCCTTCCTATGCCGACCGCGCTGAATGCTGCTGCTACGCGCTATCACTGGCACGGAGGCTCTCTGCCTCGCGGGGAGCGACCGACGCCTCACGGCGTCTGCACGCGGGACTGGGAACGGGCGACATCTGTCACCTGAACCCGTCCTTGCGGCAGTGCCCACTGATTGCTGATATTTTAAAATAAATAAAAATTTGAAAACCTTTCTCCCCCGCCTTCTCAGTTAACTGGTTGGCGGTTGTCCATTCCTGTTTTTAGGCACCTGTCGAATGAACCAGAACCAAGTGTATCCACAGGCAGCCATTGGGCTCGACCCAGATGCTGCAGTCATGCACCGGGTGCAAAGACGCCCCGCTACTATGATGCTACATGCTACATGCCTGCAATGCTTAACGATGTTGCATTATAAGCTTAACGATGAATTTATAAGTACAGGCAGCATCGCGGGACATCTTTAGCCTTCACCACAGTACTGTGGACCTGACGTACAACACCCCGCGTTAGGTTGACTCGAATATCCACTGAAGATGGCAGCCAGTGGTGCTGCTGAAACGTTTGTTTGAATGTAAACCCTGGACTACGGCCAAACAGCCCGGCAGATATTTCAAATACAACTGACACCGGCCGTGAATGCCTTAGAACAATATTAAAAATAAATAAAATTTCCTTTTTCCCCCGCCACTGCGTTAACGCGTTGGCGGTTGTCGTTTACAGTTATAGGAACGTGTCTATTGTACCAGAACTATGTAGCCTATATCACCAGGCAGCCATTGGGCTCGACCCAGATGCTGCAATCACGGACCGGGTCCAAAGACGCCCCGCTACTACAATGCTACATGCCACGTGAGGTATTTGTGAGCAAAAGATCTCGCAACCTGTGACGTCAGTAACCCTAGAAGAATCAGCGTCAACCGCTTGTTTCATTTGCAGACGTTTCTGTCGCACACAAATCAGCGTACATCCCTGGTGTAATTGGGGTTAAACAAATGCGGAGACACGCACGCGCCACAGAGTCTCCTCCACGCGTTTTGTTACCTCCCAAATCGATACAAAATAATGTGTTGTAATTACAGTAAAAGCCGTTACTAGCTTATTGTTATTATTTTTGTAATATAGTTTATTTATCTGATTCAGTCGGTCGTGTGATTTTAAATATATCACTCTGCTGTTATTTTATAAACAATTTTAATAAACACTGTTAATTAACAGAAAGTGCGGGCGCAGTCCGACGACCCCAAATACATTTGGGATTAATATATTTATTACTCTCTGACGGTATTGCTTTTATTTAATTGTAAAACTTTCTGTGCATCACACTGGTTTGTTCGTCAGAGCGCGAGCGCTTTTTTTGTGTTTATTTGATTTCTATTTGATTATTTATTTGATTGCAATTTCTATAACCGAAATCACTATCGTTTTTCCCGTTTTTTTGACACCGTGTGACGTGTAATTTATTTATGTACTTCATTTGTCACGGTGGCCTTTAAAGGTAAATAGCCAATGAGGACTAAGATAGTTATGAACAACAGCACTTTAGAACAAGTGAACCGTTCCAAATATGTTGGATGTGCAGTAAACTATGAATCTGAATATGATATAAGAGAGAAGATAGATAAATTTAGGAATATTTGTGGTACGATTCATAGAAATCTTAGAAATAAAACAAGATACAGCACAAGGATTAAATTTTATATGAAAATTACAATACCCACGTTGATTTATGCGAGTGACGCGTGGGTCATGACAGAAAATGAAAGCGGCAAGATTCAGAGTGCTGAAACGCAGTTTCTTCGAAATACTTTAAATTATACATTGCAAGATAGAATAAAGAATAAAAATTTCAGAACAGAACTCGAAGGAAAGGACATCAATGAAATTATATCAATTTACAGAAGACAATGGTGGCATCATCTGTAAAGGATGACAGAGGATCAATTACCGAAATCGGCACTGAACTATGAAGCCATTGGTAGAAGAGACGTGGGTCGTCCGAGGATGACATGGGAACAGGTTTATATAACCTAATCATTGATGAGGAGAAAATGAAGATCTGCCAAGATTAACATAATTACGTTTCTTTCTGTCTTCTTCTTCTTCCTCAAGAGTCAGCTGACATCAACTGATTCGATCCGCAGGGTCAAGCCGTCTCTTCCTCGTCCTTCCGCGAGGCCGCTTCCATTTGGCCTTATAAAAGATCACTTGCCTGGGGAAACAACGGTCAGTTGTCATTCGGACTAGACGAGGCGCGACCACGGATTCGGATACTCGCCGATTTTTTTCACTCAGTGAGCGAATATTCAGTTCCCGGCGTATATATTCGTTTTACCTATTCTGTCTGCTCGTGTATGTGTCCCCACAGAACGCAGAAACCTCTTCTCGGAAGATTGAATCCGGTTCATTACCCAATTCTTCATACCCGTGTAACGTAGTAAGGACTGTCGTGACTTTATAAAACTTTATTCGGGTCCCCTTTTTCGTTTTCCTATCAACAGTTCGTATTGCGCTACAGATTGAATTAAACTTAGCACGATGACTCGTTGGCCACTTGGTGAAACATATTAATACAAAGGTTTTTAAAAAATGTATAAACACTTGGTACGTTTCACAGTTTGTATTTAACTCTGACAGCTGTTTCGACTTCTTAAGCCATTGTCAAAGAGACGGGTGAACACAGATGAGATGTCCACCACCCTTACATCCTCTGTTTAGGTGTTCACTCATCTCTTTGACAATCGCTTAAGAAGTCGAAACAGCTGTCAGAGTTAAATAAAAACTGTGAAACGTACCAAGTGTTTATATATTGTTACGACATCACAGAACAATCTACGTGTTTGTCGAATGTGCCAGAAGAATCTCGATGTAACGTGTGTGGCGTACGTGCTGTCGACGCATTTTCGAGAGGTTTCTCGAAGGTGCCAGCCGCGCGGACTGTGTCAAGGCCGCAGTTAATTACGTAGTTCACACGAGCGCTAAGACGCAATTAGGGACATTCTGGTCTGTGAGCGCAGGTATAAATACATGGCGGCAGCGCCCTTAAGTTTGAGTATTAGTGCGATATATTGACAGCACGGTTCGAGAGTTATTGTCGGGCGAAAATACTGTGAGCGTTCAAGTGGTTATTAGTTAAGTGTTGTGTTTTATAATCGGACGGTAATTGTAATACAATTGTGTTTAATTTTAGTGGACATTTTATTGCGTGTGAACAATTTTTATTTGATTTGTTGTAGAGACTGTGTTGTTAATTACGAACTGTTAACTGTGGAAATTAAAGCTGGTAATTAGTGACTTATGGCCTATATGCAAGTGAACGTCTAGCATTGAATTATAATTTAGACAAACTAGAAATATTGGAGAGACGAATTATTAGGAAAATATTAGTCCCACGAAAACTTCAGACGGTTGGGAATTAAGAAGTAATGATGAAATATATCAAAGTATAGAAAATATAAAAGAAGACTATTACTTTTTGGACATTTATATAGAATGTACGATAATAGGTTAAGAAAGCAGATCTTCAAATATCTGTGGGGGAAGAAGTCAGCATCAAGTTGGATTAAAGAAGTCCAACAAAAGGATTTAGAAAAAAATAATATACACGCAGAAGAAGCAATTGAAAGAGACGTTTTTCGGGCAAAAGTGTTAAAAATAGAAGGAGTCCAGGGTAAGAGAGAGAAAAACGCAGGTTCAAAGTGGACTGAAGACAGAAAGAAGAGACACAGTGAAAGATGAAAGAATATTGGAGAAAAAGAAAAGAACAAGAATAAAGAATTGAAATTGGCATGTGGTTCTTAGATGGCCGATTAAGAAAAACAACAACAAAATTTTATTATAAACGGAAGGTTGCTAAAGGAATTTGATTCGTTTCGTATTAGAGAAAACCGTAGGTTGGGAACACCGCAGGTTCGAGGAAAATCGTTTTCACGATTGCCGACGGGCGGAGAATCGCTGTTTCACTGGTGAACGAAACCTGCTGTTGTTTAATGGAAAATTCGTTCTCATTAATTATAAATAAAATACAAGATTTAATAATATACACTTAACGTTTAGAACAATGTGCGTTGGGCGAATAACGAATGGGTGGGCTAGTAACCCTGCCCTGACCTGTCTATTGAAATTCATTTTTACTTCCATGTTCTATAAGGAAATGGAAGTATGGTGATGGTGAAAAAAATCGGTGTTCGAGATAAGGGCTGATTCTGATTTTACTACCCTCAGAACATGAAGAAAAGGCAGTTTCTGAAAAGTGTCTGTGTGTCCGTGTGTCTATGTGTAGAATTTTTTCTATGGCAAACGATAACTGACGCAAATTCAAACAGAATCAAATAAGTTTTAGCATATGAGCCCGAGTTGTAGAGGACTCAAGGCCTATTGATTTTGGTGAAGATCGGTTAAGGGGAAGGGGTAGTTTACCTGCAACGTTTTATGTTTTAACAACAGTAAAGTACTTGATTTTGATAAATAAATTATCCTGAAAAGAAGATTATAATAATCCACTGTAGAAGGGTATATGAAATATCTATAAATGAAAAGGGTAGTTGAAGGGGGAGGGGATAATTTTTTATGTGTACTACGTTATCGGCAACAAAGAAGTAGTTCGTTGTTAAAATTCCTTCCCGGGCTGTTTGGCCGTGGTCCAATGTTTTCTTTAACCAGATGTTTCGGCAGTGCCATCGACTGCCATCATCAGAGAAAATCGAGTGCGTTAACGTGAGGTGATGTACGTTAACGTTAGTGACCACAGTACTGTGGTTTCTATGGAAATATTTCATTTCGAAAAAGTTAAATATAAATGTTAGAAAGTGGAAGTAATGTATGGTCCTCCATACCAATATTTCAATTAAGCAGTATTAACGCTGGGTTCTAACGCCAGGAAAAGGAAAGAAAAAAGTCTGCGTCACGATACCCCCCCCCCCCCCAGCCTGTGAACACCACTGGTGTACAGGTGAAGTCAACGGGGCTTGAAAGAACTCGGCCTGCGCTCATCTTCATCTTCGTAGTCAACGATCTCATCATCGAAGGGCAGATTGCCACGAAGCCTCTAAACTCTAAACTAACTGTACAACTGTACGTTGTACAATAAATATGCGAGCGCGCGCCAGTTATGCTTCCCGTTTCAGAACTATTTAACCAGGGGCGGGGGGGGGGGGCGTAACTTCAAACTCGTTGCGGTCACAGCCGCCAACACATGGTGCACGACTACAAGTTAACACGTTATGCAAACAATCGATACAATACACTCACTGTACAGCCAGCTGCATAGTTTATTAGACACATTTATTTATCATGGCGCTTAGATACATAGTTTGCCGGCAAGTTTAATTATTAAATTGGGTTGTGTACACTGACAGTTCCGCAGCGAACGTTGGGGGGGGGGGGGGATCACCGGCTTAACCGCAAAGCTTTTCCTTCCATCAATACATAAATTATTACTTAGTCTGGCATAGACAATCATACATTATGCAGTACTAAGGGTATCATCACCATCATCACCCAAGGACTAGGCCTTCCAGTAAGTTGATAACCGGTAGACGGCTTTCAGGCATGCGATTCAAGTGTTCACACCAGCTCCTTCTGTGGTCTTCAGTCTTCTGGTGCAATCATACAATATTTAAATCGCGTCTAATATCCTCGTTCCTTCTTCGATCCAAGAGAGAACAACCTTGGGTCCCTCTTAGAAATTTAATTTCGGCTGCCTGAATCCTCTGCACGTCCCTTTTACCAAGAGTCCATGTCTCACTAGCATGCGGGAATGTGGGGACAGCCACAGTTTTATGAAATTTCATTTGGGTATCCTTGCGCGTTTTATTTTTCAGGTACCTATGAATCGTTCCACAGATGCGTCTATACTTTGTTAGTTTACTATCCCAATCAGTATCACTTCCATATGGAATATTACACCGAGGAAATTAAAATGACTAACCTGATACAAAATCTGATTATACTACTGAGGATATCTCACCGATTTTTAATGATTGCTATCATCTATCTCCATTGCGATGACCACTTTGGATCATTCGCTTTTAGGGACGGTTCCCTATCGCGAAGGCGAGAAGACGCCCTGAAATTATAAGCCGCTCACGCGGGAGACCGTGCATCTATACAGGGCAGAAACTTGGACATTCAGGAAAGATAAGGAGAGGAGAACAGAGGGCTTCGAGGCGTGCACGCACATGGCGAAGGATGGAAAGGATTTCCTGAAAGGACACATTGACAAAGGAGAAGGAGGTGATTGAGAGGGCAGGAGGAAAAGATTAGTGTTGGACATCAATAGGGCGGAATAGAATTCGGTCGAGATCAGGCATAAAGAGGATGGTGAAGTGTTTTGCTTGGAGAGTACTGCTGTATGGACACCGAGAAAAGAAGAGGAGAGGAGGTTACAGGTGTTCCAGGTGTGAATATGGAGAAGGCTGGACAGGGTTTCCTGGAAGGATAGAGTAAATGAGGAGATGATTGGAAGATTAGGAGAGAAAAGGAGAGTGTTGGATATCATAAAGAAAAGGAAAACAAATTGATTGGGATACCGTATGAGGTAAACACGACACAATGTGATGGCAGAAACACTGGGCGGGCCGGTAAATGGAAACCCGAACAGAGGACGGATGAAGGACCAGATGTAGCCGGTATAAGAATGCGATATCAGGAAATGATGATAGGGAATGCAATAGGGAGCCCGTGGGTAGAAAACACATCATGATGATTACTTGGTCAACGAGAGTAATTTAATAACTGGAATACATTTTTAATTCTATTACTAATAGAAATAATAATACAACAATTATTATACGAATACTAAAATCTAACATTAGTTGAACGAGAAAGCGAGTTCTAAGTTTTACCTCGACCGTTTGACATTTGTCTGTTTAAGGTAGACTATGCCTACCTTTATGGTAACTTCAGAATGCATCAACCGATTTTTGTAAACTTGGTACGCGTATCCATACATATAAACTACAGAACAGTATTGTTTATGAGACTGATTCTCCGAAGGGGGGGGGAGCAAAATGTGAGTGCGAAGATTTTGAAAAAATCGCAACATGCCCCGTGCGGGGTATCAAATTAAACAAACGTTTAACCAAAATCTGAATATAGTGTTTTCTTTATTTCAAAACGTTTTGGGGCACTGGCGTCCAAAAGTGCACCAAAAATTTGGAGAAAATCCAAGTGGCATAAATGATTAGAGATAATTTTAATTTCTGATACCTTTCACATACACCATACGGAGGATATGATGGCCTTACAGGTCACCTCGAAACATAAGGAAAGTAAGGAAGGAAAATATGTAGAATGAAGATAGTATGGGAGACACAAGTTGAGGAACAAATGTGGAATAAAGGACTCATTTGAGGATACACAGGATATGATGGCCTACGAGAGTAAATGAATGGTAATCTCCAAATAGGAGGAAAAGATGTAAAGCGAGGATGGCATGGAAGAAGAGCATAGAGGAAGCAATATGGGATAGAGTACTCATATGAGGACATGATGGCCTTACAGGTCACCTCCAAACCGAAGGAAAAGATGTAGACCGACGACAGCATGGGAGACTGAAGTTGAGGAGAGGAAGCAATGTGGGATAGAGTACTCATATGAGGATACAGAGGATATGATGGCCTTACAGATTACCTCCAAACCGAAGGAAAAGATGTAGACCGAAGACAGCATGGGAGACTGAAGTTGAGGAGAGGAAGCAATGTGGGATAGAGTACTCATATGAGGATACAGAGGATATGATGGCCTTACAGATTACCTCCAAACCGAAGGAAAAGATGTAGACCGAAGACAGCATGGGAGACTGAAGTTGAGGAGAGGAAGCAATGTGGGATAGAGTACTCATATGAGGATACAGAGGGTATGATGGCCTTACAGATTACCTCCAAACCGAAGGAAAAGATGTAGTTCGAAGACAACATGGGGGACTGTAGTTGAGGAAGCAATGTGGAATAGAGGACTCACTTGAGGATACAGAGGGTATGATGGCCTTACAGATTACCTCCAAACCGAAGGAAAAGATGTAGATCGAAGACAGCATGGGAGACTGAAGTTGAGGAGAGGAAGCAATGTGGGATAGAGTACTCATATGAGGATACAGAGGATATGATGGCCTTACAGATTACCTCCAAACCGAAGGAAAAGATGTAGACCGAAGACAGCATGGGAGACTGAAGTTGAGGAGAGGAAGCAATGTGGGATAGAGTACTCATATGAGGATACAGAGGATATGATGGCCTTACAGATTACCTCCAAACCGAAGGAAAAGATGTAGACCGAAGACAGCATGGGAGACTGAAGTTGAGGAGAGGAAGCAATGTGGGATAGAGTACTCATATGAGGATACAGAGGGTATGATGGCCTTACAGATTACCTCCAAACCGAAGGAAAAGATGTAGACCGAAGACAGCATGGGAGACTGAAGTTGAGGAGAGGAAGCAATGTGGGATAGAGTACTCATATGAGGATACAGAGGATATGATGGCCTTACAGATTACCTCCAAACCGAAGGAAAAGATGTAGTTCGAAGACAACATGGGGGACTGTAGTTGAGGAAGCAATGTGGAATAGAGGACTCACTTGAGGATACAGAGGGTATGATGGCCTTACAGATTACCTCCAAACCGAAGGAAAAGATGTAGACCGAAGACAGCATGGGAGACTGAAGTTGAGGAGAGGAAGCAATGTGGGATAGAGTACTCATATGAGGATACAGAGGGTATGATGGCCTTACAGATTACCTCCAAACCGAAGGAAAAGATGTAGACCGAAGACAGCATGGGAGACTGAAGTTGAGGAGAGGAAGCAATGTGGGATAGAGTACTCATATGAGGATACAGAGGGTATGATGGCCTTACAGATTACCTCCAAACCGAAGGAAAAGATGTAGACCGAAGACAGCATGGGAGACTGAAGTTGAGGAGAGGAAGCAATGTGGGATAGAGTACTCATATGAGGATACAGAGGATATGATGGCCTTACAGGTCACCTCCAAACCGAAGGAAAAGATGTAGACCGAAGACAGCATGGGAGACTGAAGTTGAGGAGAGGAAGCAATGTGGGATAGAGTACTCATATGAGGATACAGAGGATATGATGGCCTTACAGATTACCTCCAAACCGAAGGAAAAGATGTAGTTCGAAGACAACATGGGGGACTGTAGTTGAGGAAGCAATGTGGAATAGAGGACTCACTTGAGGATACAGAGGGTATGATGGCCTTACAGATTACCTCCAAACCGAAGGAAAAGATGTAGACCGAAGACAGCATGGGAGACTGAAGTTGAGGAGAGGAAGCAATGTGGGATAGAGTACTCATATGAGGATACAGAGGGTATGATGGCCTTACAGATTACCTCCAAACCGAAGGAAAAGATGTAGACCGAAGACAGCATGGGAGACTGAAGTTGAGGAGAGGAAGCAATGTGGGATAGAGTACTCATATGAGGATACAGAGGATATGATGGCCTTACAGATTACCTCCAAACCGAAGGAAAAGATGTAGACCGAAGACAGCATGGGAGACTGAAGTTGAGGAGAGGAAGCAATGTGGGATAGAGTACTCATATGAGGATACAGAGGATATGATGGCCTTACAGATTACCTCCAAACCGAAGGAAAAGATGTAGACCGAAGACAGCATGGGAGACTGAAGTTGAGGAGAGGAAGCAATGTGGGATAGAGTACTCATATGAGGATACAGAGGATATGATGGCCTTACAGGTCACCTCCAAACCGAAGGAAAAGATGTAGACCGAAGACAGCATGGGAGACTGAAGTTGAGGAGAGGAAGCAATGTGGGATAGAGTACTCATATGAGGATACAGAGGATATGATGGCCTTAGAGATTACCTCCAAACCGAAGGAAAAGATGTAGACCGAAGACAGCATGGGAGACTGAAGTTGAGGAGAGGAAGCAATGTGGGATAGAGTACTCATATGAGGATACAGGGGATATGATGGCCTTACAGATTACCTCCAAACCGAAGGAAAAGATGTAGACCGAAGACAGCATGGGAGACTGAAGTTGAGGAGAGGAAGCAATGTGGGATAGAGTACTCATATGAGGATACAGAGGGTATGATGGCCTTACAGATTACCTCCAAACCGAAGGAAAAGATGTAGACCGAAGACAGCATGGGAGACTGAAGTTGAGGAGAGGAAGCAATGTGGGATAGAGTACTCATATGAGGATACAGAGGATATGATGGCCTTACAGATTACCTCCAAACCGAAGGAAAAGATGTAGACCGAAGACAGCATGGGAGACTGAAGTTGAGGAGAGGAAGCAATGTGGGATAGAGTACTCATATGAGGATACAGAGGGTATGATGGCCTTACAGATTACCTCCAAACCGAAGGAAAAGATGTAGACCGAAGACAGCATGGGAGACTGAAGTTGAGGAGAGGAAGCAATGTGGGATAGAGTACTCATATGAGGATACAGAGGGTATGATGGCCTTACAGATTACCTCCAAACCGAAGGAAAAGATGTAGACCGAAGACAGCATGGGAGACTGAAGTTGAGGAGAGGAAGCAATGTGGGATAGAGTACTCATATGAGGATACAGAGGGTATGATGGCCTTACAGATTACCTCCAAACCGAAGGAAAAGATGTAGACCGAAGACAGCATGGGAGACTGAAGTTGAGGAGAGGAAGCAATGTGGGATAGAGTACTCATATGAGGATACAGAGGATATGATGGCCTTACAGATTACCTCCAAACCGAAGGAAAAGATGTAGTTCGAAGACAACATGGGGGACTGTAGTTGAGGAAGCAATGTGGAATAGAGGACTCACTTGAGGATACAGAGGGTATGATGGCCTTACAGATTACCTCCAAACCGAAGGAAAAGATGTAGATCGAAGACAACATGGGGGACTGAAGTTGAGGAAGCAATGTGGAATAGAGGACTCACTCGAGGATACAGAGGATATCATGGCCTTGGAGGGAAAATGACTGGTCACCTCCAAACGGAAGGATAAGCAGTAGACCAAAAATAATGGCATGGAAGAGGAGGGTGGGAGAAGCAATGTGAGATACAGGACTCGCGGATCAGGCTAGTCTCCTAGCAAAGTTGGAAGTTAAGGTGCGAATGACGCTGACAACCGTAAAACTAGCTAAAAATAGTAAAAAAATCTCTTAGAATATTAAGAAAATCGCGAAGTGGATGTGAGTGTGTGTTACAGAGCAATTATGTTAAAGTACTTTCGCTATTCATCTTTGGTTTCTTCCGCAGTGAAACGAAGCTAATCAATACGTGACACGCCGATAACGCGATTAATTAGCACAGGAAACAGCAGAAACCACAAACACACACAAACATTCCGAAACAAACGCACGGTGTAATTACAAAGCCGCTGCATACTAGTTCAACCTCAGCAACACGCAGTCGTCGGCCTTAACAAAAATTCAATCTAATTTCGCAACCATACCGCGTACCAGGTCAATACTACACACACACACACACACACACACACACAACATTACACTCTGTACAGAAATAACCACGGCTACATAGATATCGGATACTCATTTACCTGGCCGCCGAAACGGGACACTATTTTTGTTTCCTACAAGCGGGCGGCGACAACAGAAAATGTCGTGGGACCGATTCCAAATAAATTGTCTTGACCTACTTTGTGAACACTAAGTAACATGCACGCCGCCCGCCAGTGCCAGCAAAAGATTAAGAAAAAATAGTTCCACGTTTAAAAATACAACGATAGTACGGCAGGCTCACGACCTCCTTAATCGGCTGGCTTTCGTCATTCATTAGACAAAAGCTTAATTTTAGAAACGAGTATATATTATATTATCGTCTTCAAATCGGGCGATAATATTAACGCTTTTCTAAGTACATGTGGCTGAAATGTCAGGCCCCTTTTATGCATCCGATTTACGAGGGTCAGTTGAAAAGTTCGCGGAGCGACATCTGTAGCTCAGTGGTAGAATTAAAATCTTCCGTCTACTCCAAGACGTATATTTTGCGTGAACACCTGTTAATTTCCAGATAAGTATATCTGTCAATTTATTCACTTTTTACCGGCAATTTGAAATTTTCCTGTCAGGCGTGTTTTTAAAATGCACAAAATCAAACATCGTGTTGTGATGAATTCTCTGTTAAAAACGTTTTAACGCCAATGGAAAATCAAAAAGAAATTGTAAATGCGTTAGGAGATGTTGCTCCTTCAGAAACAACGATAAGTGGGGCACACTCGAGTTTAAACGTGGTCGTACAAGCACCGAGGACGATCCCAGCAGTGGACGTCCAAAAAGTGCAATAAAAATGACATTATTGAAAAAATTTCATAGGGTGGTGGAAGGCCGCAAATTGAGGAGTGGATGACGTTGCTGAAATCATATGCATCTCACATGAGCGTGTGCATCATACTTTAATTCAAGAACTTCGTGTAAAAAAGCTTTGTGCAAGATCGCTGCCGTATCTGGAGTTGTTGCATTTTTTGGGCGTCCAGTGCGACTACGTTTTCAGTGCTCGTACGTTTAAACTCGAGTGCCTACTTACAAACCGTTGGTTTTGAAGTCGCAGCATTTCCTGACACTTTTACAATTCCGTTTTGAATTTCCGTTGGCGCTAAACAATTTTTAACAAAGAATCACACTACGGTGATTGATTTTGTCCGTTTTTCAAAACACGCATGGCACGTCAATTTTAAAGAGCTTCTAGACAATGAATAAATTGATAGATAGATTTGGAAATTAACAGGAGTTCACATAAAATACAAATCTTGGAGCACACGAAAAATTTTAGTTTTGCCACTATGCTACAGATGTCGCTCCGCGAACTTTTCAACTGACCTTCGTATATCTTACGACAAGTTCTGCATCGAATTTGATAACGACTGAATGCAATGCATTTGAATTTGACACCAAACGGTAGAATTAAAACTGACAACTCGCTTCGATCGTCCAATTAAATTATGAAATATATAAGGTTAGCCAATTAAGCTATATTAGTTTTTTTTTTTAAACAAACAATAACACATTTTCAACACAATAAACTCAACATATATATATATAAACAGAACAAAAAAACAACAAACAATATGATATAATATCTATAGTTTTTTATTCATTTCAGACATCAATACAAACACACACTCACTATATTTAATTAACCGTTTCAAATCCGTTGAAAATGTAAACAAGTGAGACAACAATTGAGTTTATTTTAAATGAAAAACAATACGTTAAAATATATGAACCATCAGTCGTCGACCGCAGGATTGTCGTGTCATTCTATTAATATTTATACTGCGTCTGCCATTTAATCACATTAAATGATTAGACACATTTACGAACTTATTAGTGTACACATCACACACATACAATATACTACTCAATATTTCCTTACATATTTATTCAACAAATTCGAAGTAAAGTCTCAAAAAAGATTTAATGTTAGTAAGGGCCTGAAGCAGGGATGCTGTCTCTCACCGATGCTTTTTAAAATATAGCCTACCTGGAAGAAGCCCTCAAAACCTGGAAAAAGAAATCCCACAAAATGGGGATACCTCTAATTGACAACAAGGCGTACACACTGTGTTTCGCTGACGACCAAGTCGTGGTAGCGCAGGACTATCACGACATGGAATACATGACACGAAAACTTATAGAGGAATATAAGCTATGGGGCCTTGAAGTAAACACAAAGAAAACGGAGTACATGTGCATTGGTGGGGAACAGAAGAAATAATTTTAGAAGACGAACAAGAAATAATAAATTGCAGTAGCTATAAATATCTAGGAACAACAGTTACACAAGATGGTAGTCTAGATAAAGCGATAAGAGAAAGGAATAACCTGGGAAGAAAATCAATAGCATTGCTGAACAACAAATTGTGGGACCAACAAATATAAAAAAAAAATAAACATCGTATATACAATACAATCGTGAAACCAATTACGTCATACGGGTGTGAAATATGCCCAATAATACAAAGAACAGAAAAGTTGTTGGATGCTACTGAAATAGATTATTGGCGAAGAGCGGCATGGAGGTCAAAACTGGAAAAAGTAAGAAACGTCAGAATCCGGGAGATAATGGGGGTACAATACTTCTATTGTCGACGATATAAAAACAAAACAGCTAAGATGGTTTGGGCATGTGCAAAGAATGCCAGATAATCGACTCCCCAAGCAAATTTTGAGATGGACACCATACGGTCGTAGGCGAAGAGGAAGACCTAGGTTGAGTTGGAGAGAAGGCATCAACCGGGCAATGAGAGACCGGGAATTGGAAGAAGAATCTTGGTTGGATCGAGATCAATGGAGACTAGGGATCGGAAGACGTAGGATAACGTTATGAACCGATTTATATATATTAATTCAACAAATTAATATTGATTTTTAACAAAAAGTGTATATTTTTGATAATACAGATTTCACTAGCTCGTTATCGTCATCTCATAAGTTTTTTTTAGAAATAAATTATTTTATTATTAGCGACGGGTCCTACAGTCTATGCTGCATCCCGCATTTCGATCGCCATTTCTCCCTATCTTTCCAGTCATCACCTTCAATAGCTCAATCTCTCATGCTTTTCCTAATTCCTGTTCTCCATTGTGTTGTCAGTCTTCCTTTTCTTCTCCTGTTTTGTGGTGTGTAAGTCAATGCTTTCTTTCCTGGCGCCCTGGTATCCTTCTTATATCTTCGTTTCTAACATGTTGCATTCTAGAAATATTACACGGTCTTCTTAAGAAGTCCATTTCCACAGTTGCTATCATCTTTTTATCTTTACCTGAAAGTTGCCAGCATTTGCAGCCATAAGTTAAAGTGGGCTCCACATTGTGTAGATTGTCAGTTTAATTTGAAGTTTCATTTTGTTCGATCAAAGTAACGAGTTTAGCAAACGAATAGCCTTTTTTTCCCTGTTGTATCCTATTTTTTACGTAATTTTTTGTTGTTCCTTCTTCTGAAGTAATGCTTCCCAAATATTTGATTTCGCTACACTTTCCGATTATATGGATTTGCAGATCTGGGTCTTCTTCTTGCATATATCCTATTTTAAGATATTCTGTTTTAGTAGTGTTTATGTTTAGGCCTCATTTCTCGTACTCCTCTTTCAATTTTCTAAACATATATAGTCTGTGTCGTCCTCGTTACACGCTATAATTATTTGATCGTCGGCAAACAGGAGAGTTGTTAAGCACTGCTCAGTGCTCATCCATTTGAATTCCCATTCCTGATGTTTTTCTTCTCCAGTTACTGATGGCTCCTTGGATATATATTTTACACAGGGTAGGTGACAAGCTGCACCCTTGTTTAAGCCCTTTTGTGGTAGGAAACAATTCTGACAGGACATTATCCACTCTCACCAAACTCTTTGAGTCCTTATATAGGCCTATGTTCCAGACAGCGCTAACATAAATTTTACTTAGACCAAACTTTGTTAATGTTTGAAAAAGTCTTTTTAAGGGTACTGTGTCATAAGATTTCTCTAAATCGACAAATACGAGGTGCGTAGACAGATTGCGAGGCTTTCATTTTTCTAGTATTTGTTGTAATACAAATTGTAACGTGACCTACGGTAGCACAAGGTTTACAAGTACAGTATCAATAAGTGAAGAAAAGCTGTATAATAAAAATTAATAAATAGAAATGATAGAACAACACCACTAACTGAATTAGACGTAGACAAGGACAATGACGATGACGATGACAAGACCCAATAGATTGGAAAAGGTGATCCAGAAAAATAGTTAAAAATAAAAATACCCAATTGTCAATAAAAATTATATATATAAAAGTACAAAATTAAGCAGGGAAATAAATAGTATGTAAACAGTAGGAAATATAAAAGGAAAATGAAATTTAAGAACAAAATATAATGATAATATAAAGAAATAGTGTTGATAATTAAACTATCAAAAGACAATATTATACAAATAAACTAAAATAGCAATAATTAAGTAGGAAAGTGGTGATAATTAATGAACCTTGATAGGACCCACTGATACTAAATACATGAAATATAAAATACAATGTTAGAAGGTGAACAAAAAAAGTGATAATTCAGTAAGAAAGATAATGATAATTAATGAACCATGATAGGACCCAGTGATAATCAATGAACGACATAAAAACACTAGGTAATAAAGTGAAGTGTAGTCAGGAATAAAGAAAGAACTTGTGATAATAGCCAATAAGTAATAACTGGACCCAAATATAATAAATAAACTATAAATTATAAGGGATAGTTATGAGTAGACATTGGCATAGTTTTAATGAAAGCAGAAAATGTTTGTAGTTGATATAACAATGTTTATTAGAAGTAAACCACTGATAATTGGTTTTCATTATTTTAAGGAAGTGTTCTAGTATATAATAAGGATGGTAAGAAGTCCATTGTTTTATTTTAATGAATTATTTTTATACATTTATACTAACCACTATTAAAAATAATAGTAAAAGACTATTCTGTTATGCTGAAAACAGGAAAAGGGAGTTAGACACTGTATTCTATAAGTGAAATTATAAGGGAATACTAGTACACACCTACTGTTCATTTTATTATATTTTGTTTTGGTTTTAATTAACCCAAATGTTATTATGTTGAGTATTACATTTAACAGAACCGTTTAAAAGACATGTAAAACCTTAGATACTGGCATTGGCCTAAAAGGTTTGTCAAGCAATTGTGTTATGTTATATGACGATTAAAAATAATCAAATGTTATAATTTAGTTTAGGTTATTACAGTAATTATGTTTAGAAGCACTTAAAATTAACAAAATTGACATGAACAGTGGTAATAAGTATAGGTGAGGTGAATTATGAACTCTAGGCAATTAGGCCTATAACTGGTAACCAGAATTTTGTAAAATTTAGGACAAAACAATAACAATTGATAAAATAAAGTATATAATCCGGTTAGGGTCATAATAATAGTGTAGGTCACAAAACTGGTTAGAAAATAATTAGTTAAGATCATTTACAAAAGAAAACCAAATGGAATATGTATGAATCTGTTATAATTTGAAAAAAGGTAGCCTTATGGGATATCAAAATAATTTGTAACCATAAAGCAAACTAATGGTGTTATTATATTTAGGATTACAGCTAGTATAAAGCAGTTATAATAGTTTAAAGATTTTTAGTAATTTTGTATAGAAAATGTTAGCTTTCTACAACAATGTTGTAAATTATCAACCAATGAGAATTAGTGTTTGGAAGCTAGCAACTATGGTAACTAGTAAATAAATTGGATTATTCCATTATTAGCTCTTGATGAGTGCAGACGTATTAAACCGCAATGAGTAAAGAAAAGAATTAACTAAATAACATCTATAAAAATTAATGACGAAAATAATAAACTAAATTACAGAAATAATATTAACACTCTCATGAATTAAAAATCACTAGAAGAAATTAAATAATCCATGAGGAATTGCTGAGGAATCCCAAGTGACTGACTACGAACCATTGGAAGGAAGAAAATACCTAAAACCTATAAATGAATGACGGAATCTTCAACAACAAGCATGAATGATGAAAAATAAATACCTAAGAAAATAGAAGAACGGAATTAACGAAAAAAGGGCAACCAGCAGTATTCGTGAGAAATACTACCCGGATAGAAGAGATAGAGGACTGCTAAGTATATTTTAAAATACGACCTTAACAGTAACACAAAAGAAAACAAAAACAATAAGTGAAAATACACCTTCAACACTATTTGTCACTTTTTTAACAGACACTTGAACTTTCTTTGATTAAATGAACACCTCAAATTGAAGAATAATCTCAATCTAACATTGATTCCTTAAGTGAATATATTTTAAACGTAAAAATTTACTAAACTCAGATAACCTCCAAACGCTAAATCCAGTAGCTATAGTTTACCACTGTAATTATAAGTGTATCACAATTTATATGTTATTTGTATGGTATTTGTAAAATTTTGTACTTTTATTAGTCCATTTGACAATATTTTCTGTAGTCCCAAGAACTTCGACCTGAGATATAAATAAAACGAAAATATCAACACCTATCCACGAGTTTTGCTAAGCAGCGGCTGGTCAGATTAGCCAACCGCTAATAATTAAACATGCCGGCGCAAAATTAAAATATATAATTTGGAAGAAATTGTAGTAAAATGAACCAATTAATAACTGTTAATAAAACATAATAGAAGCATTGAACTGTATGTTTGATTTTATTTAACTTTTCTTTAAAAAATTGAGTATTCACTTATCATTAAATAAACCTTGCATTTTTGGTTTACCAAGAAGAGTTGGCAAACCCTAGTTTGAGGCAGAAAATACGAATTCGAACATCCGAACTGGTGAGTAGACACTCTCCAGTAGTAACATTATAACGAGATAGATTGACGTGTTATAGAATTGACGCAACCAACGTGTGGCTAAATAACCATACTGATTGACACGTTATAGAATTGACGCAACAACGTAGGGCTTTCCAACCATACAGATTGACGTGTTATAAAATACATGGTCAATACAAGACCGTCCTGCACGGAATCCCGACTGCTCTTCTGTGTCTTCTATATTCGTTTCAATTCTATGTTTTAGTATTCTGCCGCACAACCTCCCCATTGGACTTGTCACATTTATGCCTCTATAATTTTGGCATGCTTTCTTATCGCCCTTTTTTGAAATAAATTATACACAAGTTAAATCATTATAAAAAACAAAAAAACAGCTAACCCATCAAAAAATGAAAACTGTTGTTACTACAGTCTCACGGATACTGCCTGTCTGTATTGCACAGTGGAAACAAAATACAGACACCAATGAAATCACTAATTACCAGAGCTCCAATGAGTCGCAAATAACAATTTGAAATCAACAAGCTACTCTCATATAATAATTCAAGTTAAATTTGTTCACACGCAATAATAATGTCAACTATTAAGAGTTCCGAACTAATTATAACACGTACTCACTTTCCACTAATCTGCAACAATCACTTGGTCCGCAATCAACTAAGCCGGCCGCTGTTGCTTATATATAGCCTTCAGATGTTCCAGAATAATTTTCCATTCTTTTGGCGGCATAACTTGCGTGGTTAAGAGTGCTCGGACAGTCTCGAAGCTACGGTCTTGACAGAGACACCGCACCTGCTCGGCTAGCCGAGAAACGTGTAGGCCTATAACTTTTAACTGCACCTGCTGACTTTTCGAGAGCGTTACGTATAGCACTATATGCTACGTTGAGGAGACAGATGTCATGCGCGTCGGCGTGACGCTTCGCACGCGTTTTGCGAGCGGCAGGATTACGCTATGCTCTCGATATTTCCAAACACGCTTGTCGAACGTTTGTCGATTGTTCTACCCGCATCCGGGTCAGTGTTGTCACGAACCCCGGTACAGAGGCGAATCATAAAATAGAGTCGTTTCCGAAAGAGTCAGCCAGTTTGGATCTGCGATTTAGTACGCGTTATCACAGCTGTTATTGTGATTTGTGGTATAGTACACTGCACTGTTTTCTGTTTAAAATTGGGCAAAATGAACCTTTCAATATCTTTAAATTTAGACAAATAGTAAGGTAAAGTAAACAACAAGACAAAAAATAAAATTGAAATTAACATTAAAAACTATATCTTTTTGGAACCGACGTTTCGGTCACCCAAACAGAAACCCTAAACCTCTAACCACTCATTCGCCCTCATGAGAGATCGTTGACATGTTCTTCACTAAACATGACATGCACGCATGTCCTCTAAGATGTTTAAAAACCAAACATCCCAGGTATTTAAAAACTGTCACTTGTAAACTGCAGTTGATTAATACTGTAAAAAATCGGTACGGAGAACCATACATGACTTCCATGTTCTAAGATTTACATTTAATTATTATTAAAAATAAATTGAAAAATTTGACAAATTTAACAAATTGAAATTAAATATTTCCATAGAAACTACTTCTTTGTTGCCGACAGCGTAGTACAAATATAAAAAATTACCCCCTCCCTCATCAACTATCATTTTCGTTTATAGATATTTCATCTACCTTTCTACAGTCGATTATTCTGTCCCTCTTTTCAGGATACTTTATTTATCAAAATTAAGTACTTTGCTCTTGTTAAAACGTAAAACGTTACAGGTAAACTACCCCTCCCCCTTAACCGATCTTCACCAAAATCAATAGATCTTGAGTCCTCTACAACTCGGGCACGTATACAAAAAATTATTTGTTCTGTTTGAATTTACGGCAGTTATCGTTCGCCATAGAAAAAATTCTACACACAAACACACTGACACTTTTCATAAAATGATTTTTCTTCATGTTTTGAGGGCAGTTCAATCAGAATCAACCCTTATTTCGAACACGATATTTTTCGCCATCACTATACTTCCATTTCCTTACGGAACATGGACGTAAAAACTGCCCTTATGTGCGCGTCCATCAGAGAGCTTTATCTGTTTTGTGTTCTGCAGTCGGTGAAGACAGTTACGCCAGAGGTGAACAATCGTGTTAGGGGCTGACGCGTGCCGTATAGCTCACGTGCGCGACCGCTGGTGTATTTACACACACACACACACACACACACACACACACACACACACACACACACACACACACACACACACACACACACACACACACACACACACACACACACACACAATTGACACACTTTTTAAAATTCAATTCCAGTATAAAGTGCGGCGGAACGTGGCGTGACAAATGGGCCGGCCGCAACACTTTACATTTTGTTATACATTATGCAAACGACTCTCATCGCATCACGGCGAGATAAAATATCCTATTAACTTGTGTAGTAAGTACAGTACACTGTCGTCCCCGTCCGCCGTTTGATTGTAATGACTTTAAAGCAGTGCTCTTGTTGTTGTTTTATACACAACAACGAACCGCAGTTTATCACGTTTTTCTATTTATCATCTGCATTGGTAATCTTCACTTATATTTGCCGTTTATTAAATTCACCTCAACTCTGTTTAATCAAACACTGATTAAAGCTTTCAGAAATCTGTATGAAAGTCTTGGTTCCAAATAAAGTTAGGAAATGAACTTGCCGTAAGTACCCGGACACTTACCCGAATCCACTTTCCCGAATGATTTTTAAAAACTTTCTCTGTCTACAAGCTGGTTTAAAACTTCCACATTAACACCTGATAATTCGGTACTCAAGGTTATCTCAAACATTCATTTTACAAAAATTTTTATGTGTCTCGTAAATTACGGTTACAATGGTAAAGAATACATTATTTCGAAAACGACTATGCGAGAAAAACGAATTTTGATTCCTGTTTAATTAAATACATTTTTTCGGGAAACAGGGTGTTCGGGAACATGGAATCGGAAAAAATGTTCGGGTAAAATGATTTCGGGTATTTAGTCATTCGGGAAAAAAGTCTTTTCTCGTCTAGGTTAGCAGCCCATAGGCTCGTTGGCAGCAGCTCGCCATTCTTCATGGTTCTCTGCTTTTATTTTCAACTCATCACAATATAATGTGCAGTTCATATCGACCATAAGCTGTTTCTAAACGGGGTCGACCTCTTTGATTCTTCCCTTCAATTGTTCCTTCTATTATTCTCTTAACCAACCCATTGTGCCGTATTATATGCTCTATAAACTTAGCTCTTCTGGCTTTTAAATTTCGTAGAAAGCTCTTCTCCTCCTGAACTCTTCTAAAGACTTCAGGGAAAAAAGTATTCAGGCAAAATGATTTCGGGTATTTCGTCATTCGTGAAAATGTCCATTCCGGAAAATGACCGCCGAAGGACCTTTGTTGTTAGCAAAGGTCTTCTTCTTCTTCTTTACCACTAGAGAACAACATGAGCCCTGGCTAACAACACCAATCCTTTCCAATGTCTCCTATCCCTGCTATCCTCTAAGTGTAACCCCTCACACCCATTCTTCTTAGATCTTCCAGCATGTCATCCAACAGTCCTATCCTAGGTCGGCGCCTCTTCCTGCTTTTATAGACTTACGCCGTCATGATTTTCTTTACCATAGGCTGATCGTCTATCCGCTGTAGGTGACCTAGCCATTGACTTCGTTGAGCCTTTATGAATCTCATACAAAGTCCTCACGCTTAATAGTTTAGCTATCTCCCGGTTATTTCTTATTATACATTCATCAACAACTGAATCTCTCCTACTCTTTTAAAAATATATGTCCCAAAAGGATTAAAAAGAATGGACAAGGAGGTGCAAAGGTATAGGAGTAGACCTTGGAGGAGTGTGTTTGTATACTCTGCTGGTTGCGGATGACCAGATGACTACTGCGAATGACAAGGGAGATAAATAATATATGAGAGGAGTAAAAAAGTGGGGCTTACAAAATATGTATTTCGAACACTTCATAAAAAAAAGGCCTAGAAAAACAAAATATAGAACGCAAAGTCTACGGGTCGAGGGGAGAGGAAGCACAGGCATACTCGGAGAGGGGTCCCAGGTAGCTAAAAATCCCCCCCCCTTGAAGCAAAATAGAAGAGAAAACAAAAACACGTCCATCATAAAATACTACCACGATGCGAATATAAATACACATTTAACAACGTTTTATTTTCATTGAGGTAATAATCTTAAACATAATGGATTCAGACACATTGTCCAGAAGAATACAGAAAGAATTTTACGAAACTGGTTAGGAAATCTAAACAGTGGATCTTATACCAGACCGTCGATGCCATGGAGTATCTAGAATTTGGCTTTGGGGGGAGTCCGGGGTCGGGTCGGCTTTATGAAAAAGAAAAAACAAATTGAGACTAATCAACATTACTATCTTTAAAGTGCCTGAAGAACGCGCGATAATATCCTGAAAGCAGTTCCATTAAAGTAAACGGTAATAACACAATAAAAATACCCGTTATTGAAACGTTGTGTACAAGATATTTATTGATTGAACTGATTTTCCTGTTACATATTTCAAAGTATACACCTAATGGTGCGTAAAAAACCTGTTTGTATATTTAGAAAACAGCTACACTACACCACTACGCTAGTGTACACAGTTGAAAAAATAAAATAAAAGAGCCTAAAAATTAAGTGATTAACAAATTCGTCAACTTTTTCGACCCTCTGAAGGGGAGGGTTCGGTCCCGTTCGTCCCCCCCCCCCGGTAAAGACGCCTCTGGTCAACGCAACTCGTTTAGGATTTTACGTTTGTATCGTCCAACAAATGAGCAAGCTATTAGTCAGTCTCTGCAGGACGTAACAGTGAAACCTGTCGGCTTCCACATGTAGGCCTTCACAAGATGCACAACGATAATAACTATACTGTAGTCCTTCTGAAAGCACGATAGATATTAATTATAGTCTAGTCTATGTCGAATATTAAGTATCGTCATCAGTACTTATGACAGAATTATTACTTCAGAACGTAGCGTATAATACGTTCTCTTTATGATTTATCTGCAGCTTTGGTTTAAATTACATTCGTCTGTCTACCGTTTGGGAAAGGATTTTAATATCGATCTTCTTTCGGTCTGAAAAAAATAAAAAATCGTGGCGCCTCCAAACAGGGAGGTCTTTTAAGGAGGCTGTGTCTGAAGTCGGCGCTGTTTTGACGCCCTGCTTACCAGTAGGCCGGTCGCACATCGGAGCGACATTCTGCCCCGCGACAGAACCGTTTTGACGCGTCGTGTCGCAAAGAGTCGCACATGACTCTACTCCCATTAGTATCTATAAAGCACCACACACTGACTGCGACATTGTCTAGAGATGTCACGAGGCGCCAGGGGACCAAAGACGAAGCTCCTTCAATTTATGTATCACAACAAAACAGTTCGCGAAATTTTGACCTGCGCATGCGCTGGATTCTAATCACACAAGCAGAAAAGTTTATATTACACTTAGTCTTTTGATTGTTTTGATTCTCGCATATTGTTGTGTATTTATTATTATTATTAATTGGTACTGAGTATAAAATGGAAACAAGTGTAGATGTAGTAGAAACTGAAATAGATGCAAAATAATGTGTCACGAACCCACGAACTACACAAATTTTACAGCTCAAAAACAGCTGACGAGAAATTGTTTTGTCGTGAGCCAATGTCTCAAGCCTCTCCCACCGAAGCAACGCTTATCAACACGATGTGTTAAAACGGTTCTGTCGCGAAAGAATGTGTCGCTCCAGTGTGCGGCCGGCCTTACCCATGCTCTTGTAATCGCATGCATTAAACTAGACAGAAGCTTTCTTCCTGTGGGGGGGATCAAACGTGCGGGAGCTCTTTCTTCTTCTCCTCAACAAAGAGGTTGCTGGGCTCCCTATTTTTGTCTTCCTTCCCTAGACAGTCTCTTGATCACCACATACCTTCTACCTTCTTCTACCCCAACCATGTACTCTTCCATTACAGTCCTCGATGAGGGTAGTGAACCAGTTTCAATGGCGTAACAAGTGATTAATAATTCTGTTTCTCCTTTCCACAATGGTTCCGCGCACTGCTCCCAATGAATCTCTTTACAAATTTATTCCTGGTTTCTGGACAACACAAGAGATCTTTCCTTGTAAAATGCTCATCTTACTTTTGTAATTCTATTTTTTACATCGCTAGTGCAGATCCAAAGATATTTAAAGGAATCATCTTGCACTAGCATCCCATCATACTGAAATATCTCAGCTTTGTGCGGAAGCTAGTGCACCAATAACAGGTATTTTGGAACGATATTTTTGTGGAACGGACATAACAGTGACTGAGAAGTTGAAATACCTGTTCCGATTACTCGCGGTCTCGCGGGACCTTCCTACGCAACTGACGAGTTCGAGTATTACGAGTACAAAACCACTTTTTGGGGCTGAATACTTCATTCTCCGCACGTGCCGATTGGCATACAAGTGCGAAACGAAGCAAAACAGTGAGGTTCACAATATCTCTATGCCAAAGATACGAAGCTGTTTCTAATAAATGAAAAAAAAAATGCATACAGATGTTACATTTATTCTCGTGTGTTATGTAGATATATACGCCTAATACAGATTATAATAACAAATTATATATTATACTAGTCACCAACTCGATAAATTTTGAAGGAGCGACTTATATTGTGTTATAACCTACAGAGTGGCTGATAGGCCATATAGTACTTTTTGTTAATGCGATTTCGGAGATGATTCAAACTTCACTGCACATCTCACGTAATTTTTTTGACATTCTTTGTTGTGCTGTTACGTGCACTTTAAATTTAATTACCTGAGTTTCGCAACTGATTTGTCTAACCAAAATGGAATCAATAATTTAATATTAAATCTATGCCAGTCTGTTTACTCCTAGATAGTGAAAACTTAAATTAGTATTACTAAAGTGAGATAGGCCTATAAATTCTCTTGTTTCTTATTTTCTTTTAAACAGTAACAGCTTAATAGTCACAGTGTAAAGTAACACTGTTAATACTTTTAGTTTCAATTTATTTCTTATAACAAATTATACAATACAAGTATATGTATAATCTGTATATAATAACAGGTATTTGTACGTGTTATTTTTTGGAACAGTTTCGTTCGTACCTGTTATTTTCAAATACTAGCTTAGAACACCTCTAGTACCGAGTGTCTCAACGCAGTGTAGGCAGTCGGTGGCGGTAAGTACACCGAGTACACCGTACCGACTAGGACAGTGGTTCCCAAACTTTTCAATCCGCGGACCCCTCCGCAAAAAATTAATAATTCCACGGACCCCGTCTGAGTTATGAAATAAAACAAAGAGTAAAAATGATACAAACTCTTATATTTTAATTAAAATGTATTAAAATCAAAATTCTCTTAACTTACAAAATTAAAATTTTAATGATATCTAACATAGTTTAATGTGAACAATGAATCTGCTTTTGAATAATTAGCTCTGGAATATCAAGTTTAATGTCACTATCGGCATCAAGTTTATTTCTTAACTTTGCCAACCTCGGCTCTATCTTTCCAGCCACACAAGTCGAAATCCAACTACTTAGGCGTAAAACCAGCTACACGGAAAAACGTTTTGCTTAGATACAGGGCTTATACGTGGACTAAAACAGTGCATCAGTTCTAAGTTGCTGCGGCGCTCTAGTCAGTTCGGCTGACAGAGAGATCTGCTACACGACTATTACTAAAGCCATTAGTTTGAAATAATTTTTAGAATTACAATAAGTTTGAAAAAAGAAAATAATAATACTGGTATCTTCTACTAATTGCTTCAAGATTTTAAAATTTAGATTTTAGACTATAAAAAATCGGAGAAAATTACGGTATATTCTATTTTTTGTTTAAAGTGTCCACTTTGGGAACCACTGGACTAGAGTATCGCGTCTGTGTAAGGGGGGGGGGGGCGAGCTTAATGCTACAAAGTTGCAACAGACGATGTTAAAAATGTACCAAGCACACTGCATTAGTACTACAGTTAACTGCCTGGCATTAATCCGGTAGCCTACAATACACTGTTATTAGCATCCGCTGTGTGTGTGTATGGAGCGTTCGGTTTTAACGACACAAATAAATGTAAAAACTCGCACTGGAAGCGAAGTAGTACTCAACTACAGCCATTACATTGCTTCCGATATAAACTATCGCAACACAGACAGAAAGCAATAACATTTAAAATCGGAGTGGTGCACCACACTTGTGCCGCTCTAAGACCCATAACTCCACAAGAAGTACACAGTAATAATACACACACGACGAAGAAGTAAGGAAACTACCCTTTCAGCTTATCTATTAGTGTAATTGTAAGTCAACACGGTTCAATATAAAATGGAAGCGCACGCACACAGACACAATCTACCCGGCTTTAAAGGCAGCTGTTAAAATGATTACATCCCCCGGAGCAATGGCACTAAGTGGCAGCAAGTAGAAGAACAGCCAGACTTATGTGAGGAGGGTGTGTGTGTGTCTGCTCTTATCTCAGGGCCAGGTTATACTTATACGACCAACTTCCTTAGTGTTGTATTTTGAGCTGGTTGGCTTTTATCTTTAAGGGCTGCTTCTCTCTCTACCACCGCTGCATCCATTAATTGCTTGCTCCAACCCCCCAGCACCTCACAACCCTAAACATATGCTGCTCCTGCCGCCGCTCGCTTTTACGACGACGACGGTCACGGTCGATTTAATTTTTACGGTCGCTTCTGGTTGGAAATTTTTGTAAAACACGAAACAAACCCGTCAAGATCGGCAGCAGTCAGGGACAACGCGCCGTCCTCTACTCAGGACTTGAACTAGTAACCTGTCCTTTTGATTTTCTTTTCATTATACTTCTTTTATCTTTCGTCTTCTTCTTCTTCTCTTCAAGGATTATGTTATATAAACCTGTTCCGGCACCCATTTCATCCTCGGACGATCCACGTCTCTTCTACCAATGGCTTCATAGTTCAATGCCGCTTTCGGCAATCGATCCTCTGTCGTCCTTTGGAGATGATCCCACCATTGTCTTCTGTAAATTAAAATAATATCACTTATGTCCTTTACTTCGAGTTCTGCTCCGATATCTTCATTCCTTATTCTATCTTGCTATGTATAATTTCAAAGTATTTCGAAGAAACTGCATTTCAGCACTCTGAATCTTGCCGCTTTCCTTTTTTATCATGACTCACGCCTCAGTCGCATAAATCAATGTGCGTATTCCAACTGTCTTATAAAATTTAATCCTTGTGCTGTGTCTTGTTTTATTTCTAAGATTTCTATGTCGAAAGTCAAAAAAGGCTACTACTGAAGAAATGACTGAAAAAGTTCATGTTGCTGTAACGCAGGGTCGTCGGGTGAAAGTGCGTGAAGTAGCTGAGATGTGTAAGATATCGAAACAACGTATTCGACATATTTTGCATATGAGGAAGATTTCGGCAAGATGGGTGCCGCGCCTACTCACAACTGATCAAAAACGGGAAAGAATGAACATTTCCAAAGAATAATGTTTGGAGGTGTTTCAGCACAATCCTCAAGAATTTCTGCGCCGATTCATAACCGTTGACGAAACATGGATCCATCATTACACGCCAGAGACACAGGAACAATGAAAACAATGGACAGAGGCTGATGGAAGTGCTCCGAAGAAGACGAAGACAGTTCCTTCGGCTGGCAAGATTATAGTCACAATCTTTTGAGATGCAAATGGCATAGTATTCATTGACTATCTTGAAGAAGGAAGAAAATAACAGGAGAGTACAACGCAGCGTTATTGGATCGATTGAACAACGGAATCAAGCAGAAACGGCCACATTTGGCAAAGAAAAAGTTCTCTTTCATCATGACAATGCACACGCTCACAAATGTGCAATTGGAATGGCATAATTGCATGAATTACGCTTTCAACTGGTTCGCCATCCACCGTATTCGTCCGACTGCCTCAGTCGGACTTCTTTCTGTTTCCGGACATGAAAAAATTATTATTATTATTTCGGCTATACAATGTTTACACATTTTCCGGAACCAAAGATTACAGAACTGATTGAATTCCCATCATCCACTGTTGTTTGTCCATCGAAAGATCTTCTTCAATTTCTCGTTCTCTCAACATAGTCTGAATTTCTTATATCCAGATGATAGGTGGTCTTCCTCTTTTCCTTCTTCTTGGTGGGGTCCATTCCATTACTCTCCTTGGCAATCTTTCCTGTGCCATTCTTTTCGTGTGTCCATATCATTGTAATTTTTGTTGTTGATAAAATCCACAACTGAATTTTTCACATTCATTCTGCCCTTAATGACTTCACTTCTAATTTTATCACGTCTGGATACTCTTGCCGAACGTCTCCGAAAGTCCATCTCTGCTGTCATTAATTTTGTTCTTGTGTAAAATTGTTCTAAGGCTTTCACGGCCGGTGTCAGTTGGCCGGGCTGTTTGGCCGTGGTCTATGGTTTAAAGGCAAACCAAACCGTGGTCTTTAAACCATAGACCACCGCCAAACAGCCCGGTAAACTCTTTTAATACATTTGTTCTTGTGTGTTTGTTAGTAGTCCAAACGTCTGAGCCGTAAGTCATGATACTTCTAACAATGGTTTTAAATATTTTGGTTTTAGTTTCTGTTTTAATTTTCTTATCCCACAGGATTCCATTTAATGTATATATAGCCATCTTTCCCAAATTAATTCTGGATTCTATTTATTTGTCTTGCTTCCCACTGGCCGTAATTTTTGACCCCTAAATACTTGTATTCGTCTGTATATGAAATCTTCCCCATGTATTCGTCCAATATCAAGTCTTGCCATGTGTTCTGTTTTATTCATATTTATCTTTAGTCGCCATTTCTGATATTCCTGTATCAATTTTCTAGTCATATACTCTATGTCTTCAAAATCCTGAGTCAAAAGTAACTGGTCATCAGCAAACTGTAATGAATAAACTGAGTCACCATAAAGTGGAATTCCCATGTTACTGCACATTTTTTTCCAAGTCTTTATTGCTTTCTCAGTATAAATTTTGAAAAGCGTGGTTGATAGACAACAACATCCCTGGCGTAAACCTTTGGTCAAAATGAAATAAAGAAATATACATGGCATCAGGACACATTACAGCTGAAGTGAATTATAGACTACTCAATAGTTCGGTAGCAAACAAAATTAAAAGTACATGAAAAAATTGCTCGCTGGTAAAAAATGGGACACTCATGCCTATTTTGCTGAGTTGTCGAAATCATATTATTTGGAAGGCACAAAGAAAAAAGACTAGAATATCGTTGTGCCAAGTGTATTGAGCTAAAAGGTGACTGCGCTGAAAAATGAAATGAAATTTGCCCGAAAAAATTGTTTTCATTGTTTTCGCACGGACTTTTCAGACCTCCCTCGTAGGGCATCACCGCCGGAATTATTCATAAAAGAATTTATATTCGGGCTGTTCGGCCGTGGCCGATTGCTTTGTTCTGTCTGCCATTGTCTAAACGTGTCAGCCATCCATCGGAGGCCTTCTTTAGTTGAAAAAATGTATAAGTGTTCGACAAAAGGGTGGAGAACCGAACGATACACTCCTTATTGTGCACCTTAATTCCGAAACTTTGCTTAAGCACTGGACGCACGTAATGTAATATTTTACTAGCCAATGGAAAGAACAACTTGACAGAATGACCAAAGATCGGTTACCTCTTGTAGAGCACTGAATTGTAAACGAAGAAGAAAAAGAAACATATACACCAGAAATATGATTTCTACTGATTAAGCAAGTGTACTTATTCACGTTCCTAGGATGATACTAGTCTTATGTTGGCGAGATAGATGTGGACAAAAAATAGAGATCTTTAATCACGTGTGTGGAACGACACGAAGAACACTGAATGGCAAGGTCAGAAGAGGTATTCTTTTGAAATTTTATAAAGTGATGGCAGCGCCATGCTGCCTTTATGGCAGTGAGACTCGGACACTGAACGCAAAGACCCAAAGCCGGATACAGGCTAGTGAAATGAGATTATTACGATCAGTACTAGGAGTACCACGGAGTGACCGGCTAAGAAATGATGATATAAGGAATATACAACCTAAACGAAAGGATCCATAACGACAAAATACGAAACAAATTTTCGTTTACAATCCGAAAGGACGGCGGACTGTTAGAAGACCGAAGAAAAGATGGTCGGACCAAGGAGAGCGCAACGAATCGTAAGGTTCTCAGCCTGAAGAAGGAGGAGGATAAGAAGAAGAAGAAGAAGAAGAAGAAGAAGAAGAAGAAGAAGAAGAAGAAGATATACGATTTCTCTGTGTAACGAGTATTCAAGCACCGCACTGATGACGATAGGAAAGTTGTTGTTTTAAGAAACGTAAAAAAATTTGAAAACCGGATATCAATAATTAATCATTTAGAAAACACGAAGGAAACTGAAAAATATTACTGTTTATATAACACCGAATAATTAACATAGTTTAACGTTTTAAAATACCGTGCACATTCGTATTTCCTCTTCTCTCAGTTTTCATATTTCACGCTTCACCGCAATGTACCCGTTGGTGTTCGATGCGTGGTTTCCCCGCCATGTCGTATAAGCATAGATTTTTATTTCGAATTATTCATCGCTAAAGTAGTAACAAAATGTTTGCTATTTTGATAAAAGTTGAAAACTATAAAGCTACCTTAAGAAATATTAAGAAACCTTCAAATCATTTCCATCCGGCAGGCATTACTTAGTCCAGCAACAAGATTAACGATACAACCTGCATGATCTTCTTCGTCAACTTCTTCAGCACTACAGCCCAACGTGAGCCCTGCGTTCCAACACCAATCTTATCCAATGTCTCCTGTCCATTACCATCTCCGCGTCCATTCTTCTGTGGTCTTCCGGCAGCACATCATCCAACCATCTTATCCTACGTCTCCTTTTTATATTGTTTTCCGTGTTGTTGGAGACTTGTCCCAAAGGACAAGTGACGGGCTGATCTGGGGCAAGCCCCCTTCAGCCGAATGGAAGGATGTGAGGAAACGCACGTCAGTGCAGGCCGGTAGCGAAGAAGACGGAGGCACATTGGAGGTAGAGTAGAGCGTGTGTGTGGATGTAGTGTGTAGCCATATAGGTAATGGAAGTGTCTGATGTGGAAGTGCCTTAAAGTTTGTACATGAGGGTGGCTAAGACAGGGACGAGTAACGCAGGTCGCCAAAGCTGGAAGGAGGCGACAGAGAGGAGTCAAGGTAGGCGGGGAACACAAAGAAGAGCGTTAAAGACTTGGTAAGCAGTTAATGAAAATTTAAGTTGCTATGTGATCAGGAAGGATGGCAAGTTGAGTATGTTTGCAGACGGGAATTAAGTGTTCCTATCTCTCTGGCGCAGTCGGCGAGGAGTTCTGGGAGGAGGTCCATCGGCTATGGAGGCAGTTTATGAGGAAGGAAGGTCTACGGGTGTTGCGGGTAGTTATGTTGACGGAGGAGGGTATGGATTGGAGGGAAGTGCGTTGTGTTGCGGTTTGTGAGCGTTTCCAGCTGATCTTGTACAGGAAGGAGTCGAGGTTTGTGATGAGTTAAAAGGTCGGTCCCTGTTTTTGCTTTTATAGACCTGAGCCCTCAGGATTTTCTGTGGCATATGCTGAGCAACACAATATTGGAGCACGTTACTGAATTTTGTTACCTGGGTAGCATAGTTACAAGTGGGAATAAGTGTCTGGCAGAGATTAAGAGGAGAGTAGCTCTGGCAAAACAAGCATTCCAGAGCAAAAGGAGCTTATTAACAAGCAACCATATTAGTATTGAAACACGGAAAAAGTTTAAGGTATTTGTATGGAGTGTTTTAACTTACGGGTGTGAATCGTGGACACTAGGGAAGGTGGAGAGTGACAGACTTCAGGCAATGGAGATGAGGATTTGGCGGAGAATGACAAAAACTAGTTGGACAGATAGGAAGACGAATGAACAGATCGTAGAGGAAATAAATGAGAATAGAACACTGCGTAGGAGTATAGAGGTGAGGAAGATTAAGTTGATAGGGCATGTGATCAGACATAGTGCTTTTTTAACTAACACCTTTGAGGGCAAAGTAGTGGGGAAGAAGCCCAAAGGAAGACCAAGAACTGCATACTTCCGCAGCACAATGAGTGTCGTGAATAGTGGGTCCTATAAAGAAATGAAGAATATCGCAAGGGACAGAATGACGTGGCTACAGCGACAAGGCATTGCCTTTAGGAGTTAACAATAATGCTGAGCATCCGTCCGCTCTAGGAGACCTAACCGCTGTATTCGTTGAGCCTTTACGAATCTTACAATGTCCTCAGGATTCAATAGTATTTCTTATCCTCCGTTCATCATCTACTTTAACCGGGCCATAAGCACATCATAAGATCTTAGTGTTACTTGTTCCTTTTTTGTCAATGTATAGGTCTCGTCTCCACAAGTAACAACCGGTTTGTTAAGTGTCTTACATTGTTACGCCTAACGCGAGTTTGCTACTCGCCTGCATGATCTGGTGACCCGCAAAATGCGTCCTCGGGCCGATTCTGCATTTTTTTAATTTATTGCCGATCCTTTAATGAGTGCAAACGAAGATACAGACATGACAACGAAGACATTCACAAAGAGATGAACATTCTAAATATTCAAGATCGTGTTACAGAAAACAGAGACAGACGGATTGCTCGTCTGAATATGCCGGACGGCAGGTTACTTAAGAAAGTTTGGCAATACAAGTCAACTGGACAACGAAGTATAGGAAGAAATAGGAAGCGTTGGTGAAGTGGATGTATTCCTTTGGGACCGGAACCGGAAAAGAAAGAAGAGGAACAATAAGAAGAAAGAGGAGGAGGAGTAGGAGAAGGTGAGGAGAAGGACGAGAAGGACGAGAAGAAGAAGAAGAAGAAGAAGAAGAAGAAGAAGAAGAAGAAGAAGAAGAAGAAGAAGAAGAAGAAGAAGAAGAAGAAGAAGAAGAAGAAGAACTTTCATTTGTCCTTGAAAATTATATCGGATAAGGCGGTTAAGGAGATATATATCGCCGAACAGACTTAACCTAAGAAACTCCCTACCATATTTTTAAGTTGAGTGAGTGGGTAGTTTGGCGAACACTGATCTATGCCACATGATTTGTTTGTAGTCTGTGTGGTTGTTTGGCGTAGTCTGTTGCAAATAAAGAACAAAAAAAAAACGGTAGTAGCGTACGGGGCGGCGTAGTTTATTCTGAGTGTATGTGTGTGTGGGAGGGGTTGCGGCGCGTGTGTGCGTGTTGAAGAGGGTGGAGATTAGGCACGGCTACCACCCCGCCGACTACAAGTGGCGAGCACGATGCTAAGAAACCCTATAACGGTACTTTCTACCTGACCTTTAATATTTCACCTACTACTCTGCTCTAACCGTTCGTTCGTCTCGCTTCTAACCGTATTTGCGCGCGCACACACACACACACACAGAGAAAACAAGAACATCGATAACGTCACACAAAGCACACAGCAACGCGATACAGAAAAATCGAAATGGAGACTTCTATGACTTCCATGTTGTAAGATTTATATTTAAAATCGATTAAATATAAACTGAAAAACTTTAAAAGTTTGACAAAATGAAATGAAATATTTCCATAGAAATTACTTCTATGTTGCCGATAACGTAGTACACATATAACAAAAATTTACCCTCCCCCCTCAACTAATATTTTCATTTATAGAAAATTATCCCCTCCCCCTTCAAGTACCTTTTCACTTATAGATATTTCATCTACCTTTCTTCAGTGGATTATTATTACCTTCTTTTCAGGATACTTTATTTATCAAAATTAAGTACTTTACTCTTGTTAAAACGTAAAACGTTGCTGGTAAACTACCCCTTCCCCTTAACCGGTCTTCATCAAAATCAACAGGCCTTGAGTCCTCTACAACTGGGGCACATATGCACAAAATTATTTAATTCTGTTTGAATTTGCGGCAGTTATTGTTCGCCATAGAAAACATCCAGATAGACACACAGACACTTTTCGGAAAATGACTTTTCTTCATGTTTTGAGGGTAGCACAAGCAGAATCAGCCCTTATCTCGAACAAGATTTTTTTCGCGATCACCATAGTTCCATGTTCGGCAAGGAAATCACCATACTTCCATTTCCTTACCGAACATGGAACTAAAAAAGCAGTTATGATGGAGATGCGTTCCTTCAAAAATTCACACAACATTCCTTTGGTGATTCACGGTAAGAAATATATTATTATATCCGCCTCTAGAACATGTATATTACCTGCCTACGTATCTGTTTCAGGGTTGGTAGATCAAGTATAGATCATATTTTCTCCTTACAGCAAATAATTGAAAAGAAAACAGTTCGATCACATACATGGCAATAGGTGACCTTCATCAAGACTTGATACTGGAGGAAGACATGGGGAAGATTTCGTATACAGAGGAATACAAGTACTTAGGGGTGACAATTACGGCCAGTGGGAAGCAAGACAAAGAAATAGTATCCAGAATTAATTTGGGAAAGATGGCTATATCTACATTAAATGGAATTCTGTGGGATAAGAAAATTACAACAGAAACTGAAACCAAAATTTTTGAAACCATTGTTAGAAGTATCACGACTTACGGCTCAGAAGTTTGGACTGCTAACAAACACACAAGAACAAAATTAATGACAGCAGAGATGGACTTTTGTAGAGTTCGGCGATAGTATCCAGACGTGAAAAAAATTAGAAATGAAGTCATTAAGGACAGAATGAATGTCAAAATTGTTGATTTTATCCAAACAAAAAATGGACACACGAAAAGAATGGCACACGAAAGATTGCCAAGGAGAGTTATGGAATGAACCCCAGCAGGAAGAAGGAAAAGAGGAAGACCACCTGTCACCTGTATAGAAGAAATTGAATACCTTTGGATGGACAAACAGCAGTGGAAGATGAGAATTCAATCACTTCTGTAATCTATGGTTCTGGAAAATGTGTAAACATTGTACGGCCGGAATTTAAAAAAAATTTCCAGCCGGAATAATAGGCCTAATAATGTATCTGTTTCGAGTATGTTTCACTATAACTTTTGAATACATCAACAGATTTTCGTAAAACTTGGCACGCAGTCTACATTTTTATCCTACAGTTTTTTTTTATTTTTGAGACTCATCCCCTTACCAAAAATAGGAAAGCGGGAGGCAAAAGGGGAAAACTGTGAAGAAAAATCACAAAAATCCATGTGAGATATTAAATTAAAGGGGATTTTAACCAGAATCTGTACGTAGTCTTCGTTTTTAGGAACGTAAGAATTTTTGCATGCCAAAACCCGGAAAGTGGGTCAAAATTTTGATAAAAATCGCAAAAATCCACGTGAGGTATCATTACTGTCAGATAACAAATCAAAACACTTTAACCGAAACATGAAGATTGTTAAGACAGTTGGAATTTAAATATCGGTATGGAGAACCATACATGACTTCCATATTCTAAGATTTATATTTAAAATCATTTTCAGCCAAACAGCCAGGCTGTGTCTTACCTGCCTTTTTATTGCTGTATTAAATGAAAAATATTATATTACATTAAAATGAAAAAATTATAATTTTATTGCCTGGCAACAAAATTATTTTATTTTTAACAATTACCATTGTTTCAAAAAGTTTAAATAAATTTTCAAGTACTTTACTCTTGTTAAAACGTAAGAGGTTGCAGGTAAACTACCCCTTCCCCTTAACCGATCTTCACCAAAATCGAAAGTCATTGAGACCTCTACAATTCAGGGACGTATGCAAAAAATTATTTGATTCTGTTTGAATTTGCGGCTGTTATCGTTTGCCATAGAAAATACGCTTGATAAAAAAACGTTGCAGGTAAACTACCCCTTCCCCTTAACCGATCTTCACCAAAAATAATAGGTCTTGAGTACTCTACAAATCCGGGCTGCATGCAAAACATTATTTGATTCTGTTTAAATTTGCGGCTGTTATCGTTTGCCATAGAAAATACCCTTGTTAAAAAAACGCTACAGGTAAACTACCCCTTCCCCTCAACCGATCTTCACCAAAAACAATAGGTCTTGAGAACTCTACAATTTGGAGCTGTATGCAAATAATCTTTTGATTCTGTTTGAATTTGCGGCTGTTATCGTTTGCCATAGGAAATACCCTTGTTAAAACATAAAATGTTACAGGTAAACTACCCCTTTCCCTTAACCGATCTTCACCAAAATCAACAGATCTTGAGAACTCTACAATTCAGGGCTGTATGCGAAACATTATTTGATTCTGTTTGAATTTGCGGCTGTTATCGTTTGCCAAACAAACAAAATTACCCTTGCTAAAAAAAAAACCGTTGCAGGTAAACTACCCCTTTCCCTCAACCGATCTTCACCAAAAACAATAGGTCGCGAGTACTCTACAAATCAGGGCTGTATGCAAAAAATTATTTGATTCTGTTTGAATTTGCGGCAGTTATCGTTTGCCATAGAAAAAAAATCTACAGACAGACAGACAGACACACACACAGACACTTTTCGGAAAACGACTTTTTTTCATGTTTTGAGTGTAGTACAATCAGAATCTGCAATAATCTCGAACACGATTTTTTTTGCCATCACCATACTTCCATTCCTTAAGGAATATGGAAGAAAAATAAAAAAATATCGGTATGGAGAACCATACATGACTTCCATATTCTAAGATTTATATTTAAATCTTAATATCGCCTGCCAAGCGCGATATATTTTCTCTTATACATGATTTACATTAAAATGAAAAAATTTTAATTTTATTGCCTGGCAACAAAATTATTTTATTTTTAACAATTACCATTGTTTGAAAAAGTTTAAATAAATTTCAAGTACTTTACTCTTGTTAAAACGTAAAAGGTTGCAGGTAAACTACCCCTACACGATTTTTTTTGCCATCACCATACTTCCATTTCCTTAAGGAACATGGAAGTAAATATCGGTATGGAGAACCATACATGACTTCCATATTCTAAGATTTATATTTAAAATCATTTTCAGCCAAACAGCCAGGCTGTGTCTTACCTGCCTTTTTATTGCTGTATTAAATGAAAAATATTATATTACATTAAAATGAAAAAATTATAATTTTATTGCCTGGCAACAAAATTATTTTATTTTTAACAATTACCATTGTTTCAAAAAGTTTAAATGAATTTTCAAGTACTTTACTGTTGTTAAAACGTAAAAGGTTGCAGGTAAACTACCCCTTCCCCTTAACCGATCTTCACCAAAATCGAAAGTCATTGAGACCTCTACAATTCAGGGACGTATGCAAAAAATTATTTGATTCTGTTTGAATTTGCGGCTGTTATCGTTTGCCATAGAAAATACGCTTGATAAAAAAACGTTGCAGGTAAACTACCCCTTTCCCTTAACCGATCTTCACCAAAAACAATAGGTCTTGAAAACTCCACAATTTAGGGCTGTATGCAAATAATCTTTTGATTCTGTTTGAATTTGCGGCTGTTATCGTTTGCCATAGGAAATACCCTTGTTAAAACATAAAACGTTACAGGTAAACTACCCCTTTCCCTTAACCGATCTTCACCAAAAACAATAGGTCTTGAGAACTCTACAATTCAGGGCTGTATACGAAACATTATTTGATTCTGTTTGAATTTGTGGCTGTTATCGTTTGCCATAGAAAATACGCTTGAAAAAAAAACGTTGCAGGTAAACTACCCCTTCCCCTTAACCGATCTTCACCAAAAACAATAGGTCTTGAGTACTCTACAAATCAGGGCTGTATGCAAAACATTATTTGATTCTGTTTGAATTTGCGGCTGTTATCGTTTGCCATAGAAAATACCCTTGTTAAAAAAACGTTGCAGGTAAACTACCCCTTTCCCTCAACCGATCTTCACCAAAAACAGTAGGTCTTGAGAACTCTACAATTTAGGGCTGTATACAAATAATCTTTTGATTCTGTTTGAATTTGCGGCTGTTATCGTTTGCCATAGGAAATACCCTTGTTAAAACATAAAACGTTACAGGTAAACTACCCCTTTCCCTTAACCGATCTTCACCAAAATCAACAGATCTTGAGAACTCTACAATTCAGGGCTGTATGCGAAACATTATTTGATTCTGTTTGAATTTGCGGATGTTATCGTTTGCCAAACAAACAAAATTACCCTTGCTAAAAAAAAACCGTTGCCGGTAAACTACCCCTTTCCCTCAACCGATCTTCACCAAAAACAATAGGTCGCGAGTACTCTGCAAATCAGGGCTGCATGCAAAAAATTATTTGATTCTGTTTGAATTTGCGGCAGTTATCGTTTGCCATAGAAAAAAAATCTACAGACAGACAGACAGACAGACAGACACACAGACAGACAGACAGACACACACACAGACACTTTTCGGAAAACGACTTTTTTTCATGTTTTGAGTGTAGTAGAATCAGAATCTGCAATAATCTCGAACACGATTTTTTTTGCCATCACCATACTTCCATTCCTTAAGGAATATGGAAGTAAAAATTATGGGACTCTAGGATTCAAAAAGTGGGCCAGAATTCTTATGAAACATGTGGAGTATCAAATTACAGAGAATTTCAACCTGTATAATCTGAATATAATGTACAGTTTTAAACATTTAAAAATTTTGAAAGCCTATCTAATATTGATATTCACCTAATCTCTATATATAAAACTCAAATTCTGAGGAGTTATGTATACTGAATACAAATCCACACCGTTATATAGACTGCCACCAAATTTTGCACAGGTAACCTTTGACACAAGGCGAAAAACACTGGCTAACTTGGAATTTGATATTTTACCCCGTTCGCACGATTTAGGCCTTTTTAATTATGCCTTATCGTTTACGGGTATAAAGATGTCAACAACACCATAGAGACCGGAATTAATTACCCTAGAAACAAGTAAATAAACAAATGATATTAGCGGCATCGGAACTGTACCTTTATCCGTTCCTGCAGTTTTTAATATTTTTAATATGCGATTTTATCAATATATTTTGTAATTTTGTATACAGATACGTCTATATATTTCGTAATTGTCTTAAACGATTATAAAATTTACGTTTATACGTATTTCTGATGATCCAATGAATACGTAATGAAATATATTACTAAAGATGTCAAAAACATCATGGAGACCAGAATTAATTACCATAGTAAAAAGTAAATAAACAAAAGCTATTTAGCGGGATTGGAACTGTATATTTATCAATTCCTGCAGTACATTTTCGATGTTTTATATAATATGCGATTGTATCGATATATTATGATGTGGAAAAGAAGAAGTGTACTAATTGTAAATTGTCCTATTACTTAATGGAAAGTGAGAATACATGTTGTTTTCATTTGTGAGGTTAGGTGACAACGGTTTTTGGTTTTTAGTTTACTGCTGAAATAAATAAAAGCCATGGTTGAGGAAAACATAACGTTTAATGGGTTATACAATGCTTCCATCACAGTAACACTTAAAATAAAGAATTTAGCGTTTTTAATTTAACAGGTACTTTATAAATATCTCCAAAGGCTGTTGCACCAACATATTAATTTAAAACAAGTTAAAATAGTACACGTGTTGAAAACAGCTTTGGAGAGAATTTGACTAATGAGCACAAAATTGTTATACGAGCTGACAGCTTATAGACATAAACAATAAAAATTATATTAAAATACTTATTAAAAGTCAAATATTCGCGTGCAAAGCCGCGGGTAAACAGCCAGTCTGAATATAATGTACAGTTTTAGACATTTAAAAATTTTGAAAACTTATCTAATATTGATATTCACCTAATAACAAATATATTCAACTCAGGGACCTTACCAGTTTTTATCCATTACTATACGTTATATTTTTTCCTTGCACGACAAATTTCTGTTATCGTAGTTATATGTATTACTCCTACAGTAACACAGTTTCACAGTTATCATTAGATTTCGTGTGTCTGTTTTCTACAGTTACAAGACATTCAACGACTTGTGTATTTCCAAACGTTTGAACGTGTTTGTACACGTACAGTTGTGTTTGTACAAACGTTTAACAACATGCAGATGAACGTTTCCGTTATATACATGTGATATAAAATTAGCATATATTATGACGTTCACCTTTCGCTGATAATATTTGTAGGCAACGGTTAGGAATTTCCGGTTGGTAGGAGAAGAATTTCCTGGTTATGAAATCTGAGAAAATGGCCCTCCAAGTCAACAATAGGATTATTCAAAGAAATTCTCAGCAGAGAAAGTACAGCCGAGATGACGAAGAAGAAGAAAAAGAAGAAGAAAAAGAAGAAGAAGAAGAAGAAGAAGAGGAGGAGGAGGAGGAGGAGGAGGAGGAGGAGGAGGAGGAGGAAGAAGAAGAAGAAGAAGAAGAAGAAGAAGAAGAAGAAGAAGAAGAAGAAGAAGAAGAAGAAGAAGAAGAAAAAAGTGTACCAAAGAGGAATACTTACGAAAAAAGCGTCATCAGTGTGAGAAAAAAATCTGCTTACCTGCAAAGAACAGAAAAAATTACATCATTAATACGTGTCACGTTATGTTAGAGTATTATAATTAATACTTAAAAGTTTAACATCTGCTAAATTTTATTTATTAATCCAAGTATAAACATCAAAGTTTTGTGAGGACGATTGGAAGTTTCTCGACAGGTTTGTCAGTTTCTTCAATGGATGTCGATCTTTCCGTGAAACGGAGTCTTAATTTCTAAACGCAAAATTAGAGACACAATGACGGGGTATAAGAATTAATATTTGGGTTTATAAAATGAATATCAACAAGGGGAAATTACGCGTTTTTTTAACTACTAAAGTCAACATTATACCCTGTCCGCAAGTCTACCAAAACCTTAAAATTATAAATTTTGTTGGCTTCATGTTTATTTTTTTAGTTTGTGTACATTTACAAACTGTGGGGTGGCATTTGAAGTTATGAGCTTTAAGTGTAACGCATCATTCCTGAACTACTTACTGTACGAGGTTTGATCAAAAGGTTCATGCAGTTCTTGTTTATTTTAAAAATTATGACTTCATTCGTCGACACTCATACTGGCCCCTTCAAAGTAGTCTCAGTCGAATGCAACACGATTAAGCCAGCCATTTTGCAGTCTTCAAAATATTTCAAAAATGCACGTTTTGGTACAGCCTTGGGCTCGTTTAGCGATTTTCGTTTTACGTCTTTTACGTCCCAAAATGTTGTACTTTCGTGCAAATTATCACTATTGGGAGGAGAAAAGATCGCGTTGAGACACATCCGGTGAATACGACAGCTGCCGTGTCATCATTATGACCTTTTCTTTTGCCCAGCCTGGGAAAATTCTTAACAAGCAATGATATGCGCCCGGACACATTATCGGGCTGCAATTTTTGTAAATTATTCTTTCGTAAATCTGGCCGTTTTCTACGAATAGCTCATCCATGTCATTCAGTGGTCGGACAGCTAACTCATGACGGATGTCCCCATTACTTTTCCTATCTAACCTGCCGGCTACTGTTCGAAGGGACCCCATCCCTCCATTTTGCAGTCGACTGAATTAAAATCAATCTAACTTTTTAAATAGGGGCTAAAGTTTGGTAAAAGGTCTCGGAGGTTGTACACAGTGCCGATTAGTATACAGCGGTAAAACTCTGAGAAATGTTTACTGTTTTTATACAATGCCGATTAGTATACAGCGGTAAAACTGAGAAATGTCTACTGTTTTTATACAATGCCGATTAGTATACAGCGGTAAAACTCTGAGAAATGTCTACTGTTTTCTGACGAATGAGTCAGAGGTTCGAGGAATCGAACTCAGCTCTGCCAACAAATCCTACTCTCACGACCTCGAAGACATGTGTCGCGTAGCCCCTGGGTAGGGCCTACATGGCGTGCAATGGGTGTACGTTGTTTAGCAGACTAAAGAGGGCGAAAAGGCGAGTTTCCAGCACCTATAATTATCGGCTAAGGGAAGAAACCCCAACAGAAAATCTGGGTCCTCCTGCCGGGGGTTGTGAGAATGGGCTTGGTCCTTATTTCACATACAAAATTTTAAATGCAAAAAAGCCTAATAGGCCTATTAGTCTCAGACAATGAGATGGATAGCTAGAGAGCACAGAAAGAAAGGAAGACACAAGAAAACATGGATAGAGGGCATAAGAAGATCAATGAGCGATAGAGGACTAAGGGATGAAAGCTTGCAACGAAAGAAGACAATGGAGGTTGGGCATCGGATAACGTCGTAGGACGTTTTGACTCCGAATTAAAAAAAAATTAAATAAATTACGAGTACAGAAGACGCCACAATGATGAGCTGTACACACGTGTTGAGAAAATCACAGACGTAATTAGAAAATGAAGAATTACTTTCTACGGAGATGTTCAAAGAGTCAAACCTGACAGACTAATAGCAAAGCTGAAAACTATTAAGTAACTATTTCAGAAAGTTCAAAATGTCCAATACGTGGTTCAAAGAAACAGAAAAAGACATAGAATAACTCCAGATTACTCAAGAAGAAATTGAAGAATGCTTGCCACTCAAAAAGAAATTAAAAGATGCCCAACGTTTTCAGGAAAAACCTAAGAAGAAAACAAGTGCCATCTGGACTGATGAAAGGAGGGAGAGACATCGATCAAGAATGTAGGAGATGTGGGACAGGAGGAAGAGAGAGAGGAGAAGAGAGAAACCAGCTGAACCAAACGTAGTCCACAGTGGCTCACTCGTAAAAAAATGACGATTTTATTAAAATATTTAAAACTTTGTGTTCATTGGCGGACATTCTGTAAATTCGTGAACACTATGAACGTTAAATACAGTAAATTTAAAACGGATTCACCGCCATTAATGCGGACAGGAAGAAGACGGGTGCCGGATAATCGGCGTGGGTTCCGTACACGCCGTGGTCAACATTCGATTCAGCAAAACCGAGCAACAAAATGTGAAGGAGAAATATTACATGCTGGCAGCGTGCAGACAACAATGGACAATGTCCGGCCTCTGTAGGCACGTGACAATACACTTTGGCAACAAACAATATGGCGGCGACGACGGCGGACTTCCGCAGCGGCAGAGAGCAACAGACGCGCAGGGAATCGCTGCACTTGGCGACGAATCTTGCGCTCACTTCCGTTACGTTCGTCTCGGCCATCGAAGTATAATAACACGTGTGTTATTATACATCGATGGTCTCGGCTCACGTCTAGCAACTGCAACGCGTAATTAACACCGACACATAACGGCTGACGATCAAATTCTAGAACAGGTGAACCATTTTATTTGTTTGGGAAATGATATTGGCTATGAAAGGAATAATGATGATCATCAACATCTTCAAGGATTAAACCAAGGATGGTTTGTTCCGGTCTCAAACAGGGAAAGATTAGAGCTGGTCACTCCAGCGCTCCCTCGGACGTACCACACCTCTCCGTCCCCTTGGCATATAGTTCCATAGTTGTTTGGGGATGAGGCAGTCATCCATTCGGTAAAGATGTTCCCACCAATTCAGCCAATACTGGGCGGTCTGTCGAGTATGCTCAATACATTCAGTTCCTGACGTATATCTGTGTTTCTTCTATGATCATGGGTAGTATACACAGTCACGTGCCTGAGAAATCTCATTTCAGCCGTTTGGATGCGACTGCCCTGGCCTTTCGTTAAAGTCCAATTCTCAGACCCGTAAAGAAGTGTGGGACGAGCCATCACCTTGTAGAATTTTATTTTAGGCGTGTTCCTTTACTTGCTGACTTACGGGTTCGCCTAATGGTCCCGCACATAAGGTTGAGCTTATGCAACTAGTTCACAACGTCGTTGCTTCCATTATAAGACGCACTATAGCCCAGGTATTCAAAATTGCAAACTTGTTCCAGGACAGTACCATCTATAACAATTTTTACCCGTACGGGATCAGTTCCACGAAAAGCCATCAAGGAATTTATGATACTGTTAAGTTAGGTAAGTTCCAGACCATCTGTGGGACAATCAACCGTATTTTTAGAAACAAGTTACGTCAAGAAACAAAATTAAAGTTCTCCAAAGTTATGTCGGTCTCTGTACTGTCCTACGGGTGTGAATTATGGACAACAACCAAGAAACAAGACAGTAAAATACAGCCCTCGGAAATGGCGTTTTTACGAGGAGTTAAAAGGAGTTCTGAAGTTGACCATATAAAGAACGAGGCCATAAGAGAAGAGTTACAAGTTTTTAACTTGATTGAAGAGACGGCTGGAGGATTTTTTATGATAATGTCGTAACGGACTACATTTCCTCTTTACATCCAGCTAATCGTATACATTTGCTCCCAATCCTTCATGATTTGAGGAATTGAATATTCTTTTCAAGCAGCAGCGTATCCTATTTTGGGAGCCCTGCAGGAGGAATCCTTTGCGCCCCCCTACTATCCGTACTTAATTCAAGCCATTGTTCCCTCTTAAATACTAACCCCTCGTTGTAGCTTTGGCAACTACACTAACATTATGTAACGTAAACAGAATACGTTCTCTTCAAGACTGTTTAAAATCTCTTATTCTAAGCGTAGGCAAGTTTGATCGGTCGCTTCTATAATTATAAAAAGCTTTCATTACGTTTTAAGTTGGTGGGCCTTCCTGCTACACGTTCAGAAATTAAGACACATCTGAATATTTCATTCAGTTGATCTTTTCTGTTAATGGCCTGTGTAATATCCATTATTACAGAGAGAAAAAACTCTCTCTCTCTCTCTCTCTCCCTCTCTCTCTCTCTCCCTCTCACTATTTATGCACCTAAGCATTCAAAGAATTTCGACGAAACCGAAACATCGAAGCATGATAATGTTTTTAGGCTTTTGAAACGTATAATGTGGATTACGTAAATCATTTCCAAACCACAGACGATCACAAACAGAGCATGTAAAACGAAATTCATTCTCACTAAAACGTTTGCTAAACTCAATGTCAACAGCGATTATATCTGTCTTGATGCGTTTACATATCAAATTTCTAGACTGTGGGGAGTCGAAAGTGTGGAAGCGTCACGTTTTTCGATGATGTTTTTGTGGAATGACCCCCAGCCGAAAACATTATCATGTTAAAACCGAGCAGATTCAATCTGTTTCAGAATTTCTCAACTTTTTCAGATAAAAGCCGAATCTATTCATTTTGAATTTTAGGACTCATACGTTTCTCACTGTTCTTCGGACATCTAAATATCTCTTGCAATAATGGAACGTTTTCCTTATTGGGCTGGCCTCGCCTATCTTCTGTTTGTGGTCTCTAAAGGCTAATTTGAAGATGCCAATGTCAGAGTAACAGTTACAACGCGATCCAGTGTTTTGGCCCCCTTATTAGTTTCCTTTCGTAGCTCACAACGAATAACGATGCGACGCAGGCCCGGCCGGTGACCTAGGTGCACTCTTAACTGGAATCACCGTGCTGTTGTCCAGTTAACCTAATAATTTATACTTTCAAAGTTCATCATTAAGTACTGTCATAATACCAGTAAGAACATAAATGTATTTGTTTTTAGTGTTAAATACATACGACGAAATCTGGTTTTACTTAAATTCAATGATTTATACCCTTCTTAAAATATCGGTATGGAGAACCATACATGACTTCCATGTTCTGAGATTTATATTTAAAATCATTTACTTGAATTCGGTTCGATAATTTCTGAAAAATATTTATAGAAATTATCCCCACCCTCAAACTATTTATAGATATTTTTGTTACTACGGGGTAGTCGTTTAATATAATGTTATTCTCGACTCACTTTATCTATAAAAATTACATACTTTATTCTTATAAAGAAACTGAACTACGCGGATAATCATCCCTCCTCCGCAACCGATCCGCAACATTAATGATACTTACACTTTCATAGAGTAATAGTTTTATCATGTGTAATTTCTAAGGTATCCTATCCTTCAAAATTACATACTCGTACTTTACTTGATTTCAGCATAGCAATTTTCAAAAAAATCACCCCTCCCCCTTCAACCACCCACTCCATTAATAATTATCTAGTTTACCATTTAACGGTGGATTAATGACTTTTTTTCGGGGCACTTATTTATTAAAATTAAGTACTTTACTCTTGTTAAAACACAAAACAATGCAGGTAAACTACTGCTCCCTCCTAACCGAACAACCTGGTTGCCTGGCAACAAAATTATTTTATTTTTAACAATTACCATTGTTTCAAAAAATGTACGTGCATTTTTAAGTACTTTACTCTTGTCAAAACGTAAAACGTTGCAGGTAAACTACCCCTCCCACTTAACCGATCTCCATCGAAATCAGTAGTCCTCGAGTCCTCTACAACTCGGGGACATATGCAAAAGTTATTTGATTGTTTGAATTTATGGCAGTTATCGTTCGCCATTGAAAAAATTCTACACATAGACATATTTCGAAAAATGATTTTCCTTCATGTTTTGAGGGTAGTACAATCAGAATCAGCCCTTATCTCGAACACGATTTTTTCGCGATCACCATATTTCTATTTCCTTACGGGATATGGAAGTAAAAAATTAAGGGAAAAGTTTTGCGCGGGCCCTTCCAGTCAGACCTACATTGCCGATCCGGGTGTTAGGCCACTGTTGTCAAGTTTTTGATAAACTGTACCCAACTAAGGCTGGCGCGTAGGTTTCACTGACCTGAAACAGTGAGCGAAGGCATCTGACTTACTGCGACCTGTGCCTCTGTGTAGCTTTTTAATCCTGCTTTAAAACTTACGATCTATATCCCTCATTACCAGCTGATTGGCACGATGTCTCAGATGACATTAGAAGACGAATTTTCAAATGCCGCCCGGCTTAGAAGTTCAGTTACAGTTATCGATTTATTCGGTGCAGATCAAATGACTGTTGCGGATAGTGAAAAGTGAGTTTTGTGTTAATTGGTGCGGTACTATAATAAAACGACATTTATTTTTGGGTAAGGACAAATTTAACCTGAATTATTGTATGCCTTTGTTGATTTCAAATTGCTGATTGTGACTAATTAAAGTTGTAATTAGTGACTTCATTGGTGTGTATTATTTTGTTTCCACTGTACAAGACGACGATCCGTGGGACCGTCGTAATCATATGTACGGGTTCCTGGGGTATAGGCTACATTTGTTGTCGTGGTTTTGGACTTGATAACGGTGGTAGACACTGAAAGGCTTCATCCGATATGACACTGCTATGACAGGTAGCAGTTTAACAAATAAGCACGATGGAGTTGGATTTGCAGGGACTGTTAATACAAATGACATGAAGAATAAAGGAAGCTTGATTGGGAATTGGGAAAGGTTTTAAGAGTGGTCATATAACAAACCTATTAGCTATCAATTAAACAATAAAATCATTTATGTATATTCACTTTCTTATTTATTTTTCTGATTATCTGTTTTATTAAAATAACTTTATTGGTGTCTGTTGTTTTGTTTCCACTGTACACTACGACGATCTGTGAGACTGTCGTAACAGTCCATTCGGTGCCACAAAGACGCAAGCAGATCAGACGGAGAAAAAGGAGAAAAGAGAAAGGGAGAGATGAGTGACACAGGGGAGGGGGAGAAAGAGAGAGGGAATGAATTTGGGCACACGTATACACACGAGAGGTGTGCGCGTCGCATGAGTACAGCCTGAGAGTGTAACAGTGTATGTATGTGACAGTGTGTGTGTGTGTGTGTGTGTGTGTGTGTGTCATGTATTGAATAACCGACCGGCTGACTACTATAGTCACATTATGCCCCCCGCCCCCGCAGCAATGCATATGAAGATGAATGTGACAGGCATGTTATTCCACTCCGTTATGTCATAACCTATTATTATTCTGTCACCAGTAGTAGTAATTTTAATATTAATATTCTCGGCGATACTGAAAGCGCGCCAACACACACACACTCACGCGCGCGCGCACGGAGAGAGAGAGAGAGAGAGAGAGAGAGAGAGAGAGAGAGAGAGAGAGAGAGAGAGAGAGAGAGATAACCCTGTCATCATGCACCTTCAACAACGGAAAGCAGATCGCTTCATAAATAGTTGCACTTTTTCGTTATTCAATTTTAAATTATGAAAACATTTGTTTTACCTTGGGATCGGCATATTTCTGCACGGCATCGTCTGCGCGCGTCTTCAGTTATTATGAGCTTCGTAGCAGTTCAACATAAGCTTTATTTATTTAACTCTTTTTAACGTCTCAGAATATTTGACTCAAATGTCAAATCCATGGTGCGGTATGGATGTGAGACCTGAAAAGTGACAAAGGACATTACCACAAGGTTACAGACTTTCATATACCGTTGCCTGAGGTACATAATGAGAATTTGGTGGCCCAACATGATCTCGAACAGAGATCTATGGAAGGCCACAAGTTAGAGTACCATCCAACTACAGATAAAGAGAAGAAAATGGAGGTGGATCGGTCACACCCTGAGAAGACCACCAGAAAATATCGCTAGACAGGCACTGAATTGGAATCCGCCAGGTAGCCGCAGACGTGGAAGACCGATGGACACCTGGAAGAGGACTATGGAAAGAGAGCTGGCTGGTGTCAACAAGACATGGAGGAAGGTGAAGGCCCTGGCAATGGACAGAACACGCTGGAGAAATATCGTCGAGGCTCTATGTTCCACCTAGGAATTTAAGGACTTAAGTCAAATCAGTAAGTCAACTGTTTTTAACGTTTGTTTGTCAAAGCCAATGATTCATGACAACTGCATGGCCCTGTTCACAGTGCAAACTGGCATCTCTCACAACGGCAGACATTACACAAAATATTATTGCTGTCTGCTTTTTTACCGTTTCGTTATTAAGTGAGTTCAAAGTCTACGTATTATTGGTATTGTTACGACATTTCAGAACAATCTACGTGTTTCTCGAATGCTCCAGAGGAATCCGGCTGTAATGTTGTGGGACTTTTGTAGACGTCGCCAGCCACGCGCACTGTGTCAAGCCCGCAATCAAGTGCGTCCTAGTGTAGAGCTAATGCGTAGCATGGATGTTTCTGGATTTTCGGCGGGGTATAAATACAAGTACTCAGCGACGTTCAGTTCCGTTTGAGACGCGATTTATTGGAGTGCGGTTCGTAATATTGTGGCGAAGTGTTATGTGTTTTATAATCGTGCGGGACAATTGTAATACAATTGTGTTTTATATTAATTGGCATTTTATTGCGTGTGAACAATTTTATTTGATTTATTGTAAGAAACTATCTTGTTGATTAAAAACTGTTTTACTGTGATAATTAAAGCTGGTGATTAGTGACTTAATTGGTGATTAGTAACATTAAAAATACGAATTAGTGAACTACCGTTTAGGATTAATGAACTACTAGTTTCTTTCAGTTAGCAAATGAATTATCCTGTTATTTGTTTTATTTGTAGCTGTTTATTCCCAATGTCTCTTCAAGGATCATCGAAAGAAAAAGAAAAAGAAGTTTCGTTGTTCACAGTGAAGGTCGCGAAATAATTAGCAATATTAGTGGTCAGTACTACAATAACGCCAGGTGTGCTCGGTTAGCCGAGAAACGTGTAGAACGACACTCTCGACTGTTCCAAAGCGTAAGTGTCATAACAAATATACCCTAAACACATATTCCGGGTATATGATGTTTGCCAGGGCTTGATTTCAGGAGGAACGCGCTGGAAAGGGGTTCCGGAAAAATCGAACACCAGCACTATTCTATATCTTAACTACTATCGTTCATTTTTTTTAAATACGTTCTACCTGAAATTCTCTTGTAAGTAGAGAACGTATTTAAAACAATTTTCAACAAGGCTCGCTCGAAGATGACATTCGCAGTTAGCGGTGTCGAAACGAAGCGACAACCGACGTTTATCTATGCTTTCTAGAATTTTCCGGAGAATACTGAATCAATAGCAATATCTTCAAGTGAATGTGAGAGGGGGTTTTCGCAAATGAATCTAATCATTTCATCTTTAAGAGCATCTCTAAAGATACAGACTGCATCCAGCCTCTTATTTGTGAAAATTAATGGACCTCCTCTCCGTTTATTTGATCCATCAAAGCACGTGGATCCATGGCTGATTTCTGGCCATCATACGCATTGGACACAAAGAGTAATGAAAGGACAAGAAACAAACAATGTGGCGACACAATGATGAAACTATGGTAACTTTTTTAAAATGTCCTAACCACCGAAACCATTTGATTGAGGCTCCGGGATGACGCCATCATGACGTCACTCATGACACTGTTTTTGATTGTCGTGCGGCTAACCTGCGATGAAGCTGTTTAGAAATATCATTAAACTTTATTACCGTTTTAGATACAAGTTTATACGTGTGTTACATATTTTATAAGGCTTTAAATATGTAGACCTTCTTTGTAATAATCTGATGTAAATTAATACGCTAATATAAAATTTAAGTATGCCCATATTTGTGTCTGTACAACTTTTGAATTGATGCGTTCCGGCACCTATAATTTCAGAAATCAACCAGTGATGTTTACAATGTTTACGGATGTGACGGCCGTGATGGAGGTTCACGAATGAACAAGTGTGGAACTTCCCCCTCCCTCTCCCTCCCTCCCTCTCGTCTACCATATTTACAGACAACAGCTAGACGGGCTGATACAAGCAACTGGGTTTACGGCGTATCGGAGACGGGCTAATCCGGACACGCGGATGCACTGGATAGATGGGGGTACGCTGCACGCTGGAGAGACGCAGATTTTTACGACCTATCGCAGCAGTTTAATGGTCGACTTTACACGGCAATCGATACGTCGTAAGTTAAAGTTCACTGGTGCCAAACGATCCACGACAACGACCAAACAGATCTGTGTTCCCCTGCACCGCCCAACATAAACACGCTTTTTATTGACTTGTACAATTTTCTCTGAAACGACTTTTATGTACACCAAGTTAAAACATATTATGTTTAGCTGCATAAAATAAATACGACGCGTGCGAAGGCACAATCTCTCTCTCTCCCTCCCTCTCTCTCTCTCTCTCTCTCTCTCTCTCTCTCTCTCTCTCTCTCTCTCTCTCTATGTCCCCTTTAGTAAATATCGCTTGTTTAAAAAATATTATTTTAAAAATGCATTAACATTTTTATTGCTTTTCCTTTATCTACAACTCACGAACCAGTAATATAAATACCAGCACGGACATATTCAAGGCTCCAATCTGGTTATTTTTAATCAAAATTGTTGTAGCATGTATATTCGGAATGACTTCAGTCTGTTGGTAATTGAAATGCACTTTAATACTCGTTCTCTCTCTCTCCTCTCTCTGTCCCTTTTCTCTTCACCTGCCTCGCTACTTAACAAATTTGCCAGTATATACCACACACACACACACACACACACACACACACACACACATCGCTATTCTGTTTTTTCGGATTTGGCTGCGTTGTTTTTTTTTTCTTCAATACGTTCCGACTTTCATTTTACACGATTCTTTCTCAGGAGTATCTATCAACAAGTACGTGGCAATTTTGACGACACGACGCAGTCAAACCTAGTAGAAAAACCAACACCAACTTGGAGCTGTTGAAACCTACATGCCCAGATTTGTGTGAACACAGAGATTTACTGTTTTTAAGTCTTAAATTACAACAAATGTACTTCTAATGCTTTCTGTAACAGTACAATGCCTTAATTGGAAAACGTCACGATAAACACGGGAACGGACGTGCGGCAGTAGCCTACGCAGCGCGCCCGCTGAAATATATCTGTACGATTCCCTTAATAATTTAGAAACCAATAAAGATAGAACATTAAGAGTCAGATCAAAATTAAATTTGAATCTTGCTGAGTAATTCACTCAGTTAATATATTAGTCTATCTGGAAAAGGGAAAAAGTTTCTTTCAGGCTACTTTTTGCGCATCGCGACTGAAAAAAAATTAAAATTTGATATGAACTTTTATTTTTTATTTTGTTATTACAAGGATATTATTAAATTTAAATGGAATGTACATCATGTGCGTGAACTGGACTACATGTACAAAAAAGTACTGTTATGGAGCAAGAACATCTTGCGGAAGAACAGTTTATATTTCAATACGCATTAAATCGAGTGTGCGATGGTTTTACTGCGTTTTTTATTTTTACCGACTTGGTTTTTGGGCTAAACTTGTTTAAAGTACATCAAAATGTGAAGAATTAAAATGTTGTTACTATAAAATGTACACACATTTTGTAGACTAATCTAGTACTTCCCATTTTTATCTGTTGAGGTTTTCAAGTCGCGTAATAGTAGCGAACGCGAAACCCATAAGTGCAATGTATTTCCCTATCTCGGCCATTGTCTCATCCGACTGTGGAACCAAGTCTCATTTTAGTACGGCGAGACCTTAATATAACACATATAACCCTATAGATCATACACGCACATTTCGTAGTCTGTCACGACGGGAGTCGTAAATAAAATAATGTATGACGTCCGGATTGTTGGGTCGTGATCGATTGCTCTGATCTGTCATTGTCTAGAGGTTTCGGCTACCCACTACCCACCGGAGGCGTTCTTCAGTGGAGAAAATGTCTAAAATGTCCAGCAAAGGGATGGAAGTCCGAACGTACCCATAAAGCGGCCTAAACACTCTCAGTTTTACTGCGCAGTTAACTGTCCTAAATAACTGGGTAAAAAACTGTACAATGAAATGAGCTGATAGTGTAGGGGTACGTCAGTTTATCCCCAGTTTTCTCCTCAGTTTCGTCAGTTCCGTCGGATCGGGACATGCACATCGTCAGTTCAAGCTCCCGATTTTTTCTAATCATTAACTTTCTTTACCTCTTTTCGAAAAGCAGATCAGAGGTTATTAATTTTTTACAACACTAAATCACGCGTCGCGTTAGGCTAAATAACTTTCAATTTTTCGATCAATACAAATAACTACAAAGAAGCTCTTTCTTCTTTCATTTTCATTGATCACGTTTCACTGCCATTTAAAACCAAACTCCAAATATTAAAACATTTAGCAGATCTCTTTCCCACCCCGATCGGTATCCTTCTTACTGACAGCAAGGCTTTTACCATTTTAAAAGTTATCTTACCCACAAACATCCTACTTCTGATTGTCTCCGTAAAGCTTCCATTCCTAGACACTATCGTACTCCCCAAATACTTCTCCTGAGTTGTCTTAAGTCCTAAGCAGCTTTTCTTTTTGTTTGCACATATTCTACAACGATCGATCAGAGAATCGTTCCTCTTAGACGTCCATTACGATTGAACAGTTCTTGCCTTGTTTCTAAGCAATACGTTATCGGTATTCCCGTTTCATCAACTTTCCACCCGGGTACGCTTTGTTTTGCGCTCCCAACATTATTTAATGAATAATTTATCAGCCGTTTTCGATTTATATTTATATACTACTGTATTCACCGGTAAGTTTATCGTCGTTCGATTATATTTTCGTCCTATACTTGCAACTCGATACTTGCGTGTGTGTAATACAGCAATCGATTCTAGTTTCATAAACATCTGCTGTATTCTATATTACATTGTCTGGACAGCATCGTAATTCACAAACAGGATTCCAACAACTACCGGTATACTGTAATATAGTACACTATCTTGTTTGTTATACGTGAACTTTGACGCTGTGTTGAATACATTCGTTTCTATATTTATTTTGCCTGATAACAACGGTTTTGAAGGAAAACGTCTTACACAGCGGGTCCGGTGTGGGGAGGGGGGCCCACGAGAAAGTCGATATTACGATTCTGTGTATACCAGACAAACTTTAATATCTATAAAACTATAACGCATATTTAAATAAGCAATACACGATTCAAAAGAGCAAGGATGAAAGAACGTCATGCGATATTAATTTTGAGCGGTGACGTCACAAGGTGGACGCCAAGTTGCAGCGGATAAGTCACCGGTTTGCTGCGCGGAAACATTAGTACAGCTCGGGAACGCGTACGGGTAGGATGTATTTGAGGTGGCGTTTTATAAAGTCCTACGAGTACTATAAAATAAAATACTAATAGTGAAAGAACTTAATAAATTCAGTAACAAAGTGATGAACTTGGACGAATTTTCCTTAAAATAAAAATATAAATGACAAAATACCTTCACAACAAGAAGGTAAATGCCTATGATAAACGCGGTAGGGTATACTCTCCATGATCATAGAAGGAACACTGATATACGGCAGGAACTGAATATTATGAGTATAGGCGACAGGATGGCCCAGTATCGGCTGAATTGGTGGGAATATTTTTGCCGAATGGATGGCTGTCGCATCCCCAAACAACTATGGAACTATAAGCCGAGGGGACGGAGAGGTGTGGGACGTCCGAGGAAGCGCTGGAGTGGCCAGCTCTAATCTTTGTCTATTTGAGACCGCAACAGATCATCCTCGGTTTAATCCTTGAAGATGATGATGATGATGAAAATTTAAAATATAAAACTCCAAAACAATGTTTGAGCTAAGATTACTGTTGTTTGGGGAAATCACTTTTCTGTGAAAACCTCAATTACCGGGTTCTATTTCGCTACATCGACAACAAAATTTGATAAGCGAAATTTAAATGTGTACTAATCTTACGTCACAACATTACTATTGTCGGAATTAGAACTTGGCTACAGTCAAGAAAATATGTAAGTGAATATTGCTCATGTTCATGCACGTTCATTTTTCTTACTTCATTCACAATAATTATTTTTTTATACGACAAATTTAATCAAACGATGCTTATGAAGTAATCACAAACAGAATTATCACTGTTGCACATCATTGTAGAAACATTATTCCGATTAGCGCTTTCAAGCTTCACAGCTCATCGTCAGATCGGAAACAATGAGCTGGATTTTTTTTTCCAATCTTACGATGAGCTGTGAAGCTTGAAAGCGCTACTCGGAATAATTTTTCTATAGTAGCGTGCAACGTCAGATCGGAAAAAATGAGCTGGATTTTTTTCCAATCTTACGATGAGCTGTGAAGCTTGAAAGCGCTACTCGGAATAATTTTTCTATAGTAGCGTGCAACAGTGATAATTCTGTTTGTGATTATAACCATTTTAACACAACTTTTTTAATTAAATTTCTGATAAGATGTACAATCGACGACAGGTAATGGACGACAACAATGAAGTAATAAACGACAACAATAAGGTAAGTGAAGTCTTTAAATGTCTCAAGTTAAAAGTCAAATTGCAGAGGGTCTTAAGTAAAATATGGTTCAATAAACAATGTCTGGCTAATAATATCATTCCGAAATACGCGGAAGTTAAAATTAAAAATAAGAAGATTTTTTTCTGGTCTTACGATGAGCTGTGAAGCTTGAAAGCGCTAATCGGAATACATTTTCTATAGTGCTGTGCAACAGTGATAGTTCTGTTTGTGATTATAACACTAACACAACTTTCTTAATTAGAAGTAAGAACATATAATATGTATACTTTTCCAATGGCACGAAATAAGGCGCTCTAATCAAACCATCTTCAAATAAGCAAGCGTCACAGGGAGCGAGTGCAAAGCTATTAACTCTCCCAGCTAGTCCGGACGGAGCGGAGCGGCCGACCGAAGTGGTAAACCCAGACGAATGTTCCTGACAGCTGGAATGGCACAGTCGGTTGGTTTTGCTCTGTAATCGCCAGCGACACGGTCGTGTGTTGTTTTGATTCACCCCCCCGGCCAGATACACGAGCTCAGAAGCGGATTTCACTGTGAACACGATGTCAGAGCCAAATACCAGTGTTTTCGCTGTTCACTTTGGTTAAAACGTGATGTCTCTCAGAATTAATGACCAGCAGGCGAATGTGTCAAAAGAATATCAAAGATCAAATTGATCGCCCGCAATTCGTGGAACACTGAAATGAACGGTAACACGTCCAGCAGAAATATTGATTCCAAAGGCTAAAAAAAAAGTGTGTTCAAGCCTTGATGAATACATTTCACGACGTGACTTTTGTCACAAATATTTTCTCTTAAAAGAAAGATACTCTATTATTAAATATTTCAGTTTAATCAGAGTATCGTTTGTCAATACATAGGTACTTATAAACAGTTACTGAGCATATATTTTTCGTTAAAAATATAACAGAAAACCTAATACGTATTCACGTTTGTTTAAAAACATAAATTGTCGGGTTCTATTTCGCTGCATCGACAAAAATTTGGCAAACAAAATTTGAATGTGTACGAATATTATGTCTACAACCAGTGGCGGGTTACCTTACCACAACGCTAGGGTATGCTGCAGCACCGGGCACCAGGACCTCAGCTGTCAGAGGAGGCACCATACAGTCTTAAAATACAAAAACCTTCTGAAGATAATAAATGTGAAAAAACACGGTTCCCTGTTTTAATGTATTAGAAATGTATTCCCTGTTCCCTCTTTAGAATACGTATTTTGTCCATTTTTTACACGGAAAAGAATAAACTTCAAATTTTTAGCGTTTAAAATTTGTTGTTATTGTATCAATAAGGATTTTATAATTTCTCAAACTATTATAAAACTTATGGGAAACTAAGATTTGCAGTTACGTATAAGCCTGTTGGGTAGAGAGTCGCAAACTGCGGCCCAAACACGACAAGAGATATCATCGTTGTAACAAAACGTAAAAAGAAGGCGAATCCATAAAGAACGTTCAACGGACTGTCAAAAGTCTGAATAAAATATCGGTATGGAGAATCATACATGACTTCCACGTTGTAAGATTTATATTTAAAATCATTTCCGAAATGAAATATTTCCATAGAAACTACTTCTTTCTATTTCTTGCTTCAGCCTTAACCACAGTACTGTGGTCACTAACTGATACCACCTCACGATAGCGCACTCGAGTTTCACTGATGAAGGCAGTCGATAGCACTGCCGAAACGTCTGGTTTTGCAGAAAACATTGGACCACGGCCAAACAGCCCAGGAAGGAATTTTAACAACAAGCTACTTTTTTGTAGCCGATAACGTAGTACACATATAAAATAAAAATTATCCCCTTTCAACTATCATTTTCATTTATAGAAAATTACCCTCCCCCTTCAATTACCCTTTCCATTTATAGATATTTCATCTACCTTTCTACAGTGGATTATTATGATCATCTTTTCAGGATACTTTATTTATCACAATTAAGTACTTTACTATTGTTAAAACGTAAAACGTTGCAGGTAAACTACTCCTTCCCCTTAACCGATCTTCACCAACATCAACAGGCCTTGAGTCCTCTACAACACAGGTACATATGCAAACAATTATTTTATTCTGTTTGAATTTACGGGAGTTATCGTTCATCATAGAAACAACTACTCAAAACATAAAATGTTGCTGGTAAACTACCCCTTCCCCATAACCGATCTTTACCAAAATCAATAGGCCTTGAGTCGTCTACAATTCAAGCACGTATGCAAAAAATATATGATTCTGTTTCAATTTGCTGGAGTTATCGCTCGCCATAATAAAAATTCTACATAGACACACAGACATACAGAAACTTTTCGAAAAATGACTTTTCTTCATGTTTCGAGGGTAGTATAATCAGAATGAGCCCTTATCTCGAACACGATTTTTTTTCCATAACCATACTTCCATTTCCTTATAGAACATGGAAGTAAAAATAAGGCGAATCCATAGAGAACGTTGAACGGACTGTCAAAGGTCTGAATAAAAAAGCATCAGAGGGACATCGATACAGAGAGATAATACCGGACACTTACTCGAGAGTATTTGGAAATCGAAAATGTGCACAGTAACGGAATAAAAAGCATCAGAGACACATTGCTATACAGAGATAATACCGGGCACTTACTCGAGTTTATTTGGGAATCGAAAACGTGGCACACTATATCACACGGTGGTCGTTGCATGATGCAGCCGGTAGGGAGTGCAGGGAGGAGCTGTAGTCGTCCCGACTCCCTCCCTACCGTTATCTATAAAATTCTCTCCATCACTTGTCACCCCCTCCCGCTCACACTCGGTGTTATCCACATTCTGGGTGACCCGGTTACACTCTCCGTGGCGCCGGCTCGTATTATTGAGGAGGTATCATATTGTTCGCTCCAGTCAGCCGCACACACAACTCTTAAACTTTGGATTTCGATTTTTATACTTTTTCCGTTCACTTGCTAGCAGTGTTGTTGCTGTTTATTTGTTTGTTTTGATTGTTTTCTTCGTAGTTTCTGTTGGCAGTGCGACTGAAGTTTCACAACAGTCTGCTTGATTTGAAATTAATGAACTGAAAGTTTGTGTTGTGCAACGTGCAGAAGCGAACAAACGCCGCCGCTTGGAAACGGGGCGCACGCTTTACGTTTCGACTGTACATGGGGGGGGGGGATCGTGTCTTCATTGGCAACATTTAGAACATTTGGGGGGGGATTTTTTTTTTTACTATTGCATGAAAAAAATCTTCCCCAATTTTACAAAAATTGTAAAAAACTTATAGCGGACACGTATCAGACGCACAATAAATCTACCCAGTTGACTTTTCGAGCGGGCTGTAGGAGCGGTGTGCACGGAAAAAGGATCTAGTCTTCTACTCGATATTTCAAACAGGCTACAGATCGAGTTCAAGGTGTCACTGTGAGGAGGCAATGAGGATGCCAGTTATGGCAAGCACTGAGGATGCCGAACGTCGATAGGGAACATAAAAGAGAATTGTGCCGCCGAATCTAGTTGGGTATAACAGACGTACTTTACTCGATTATGTAAGAACTTTTACTGTAAAAGAGAGAAAATGTCTTGTCAGAAAAAGGGGGGGATTATTTTATAAAATTGGGGGAAGCGTCATAGAGGTTGGGGGGGGGGACTGACACCCCTGTTTCTGGAAACTGCAATTTTACGAGTAATCATAGCACAGTCCACTTTTGGAAACACGCTGTGCTGTGTCTTTCATGCTTGATTCGATTGTCGTCGAAAACGAAAAGCTTCGAGTCGATCGGTAACACAACTGAGTCAGAATAGTTATCGATTACGGGAGACTAAATTCTTGAGTAACATGACTGATATTGACCTTAATTCTACTAAAACACAAACGAATCCATTACAGATGCAAACGAGCGTATCTGTTTACATTCTCAATTTACTCAACCGATATACAGGCAACAGTACTGTAAGGAAATGAAAACATGTAGTGAACCCGGGTATTAAGATATCACGAGACAGATATTTGAATGTAAACTTACTGTTGTTTGCTGGCGACTTGCTTTTAATTCAAAATACAGAATCTGGTTTACAAAAATCTGTTTTTTAAGCTTCACCAGATTTGCAAACAAAACAATATGGCAACAAACAATCTCCACTACAAAAACAAAGGTAATGGCATTTTGAGGCAAGGAACCAATAAGAACAAAAATAATGTTTAATGATCAAATTGTAGAACTGTTAAGCAATGTCAACTATTTTGAAATAATATTGGCTATGATAAGAATTACGATATTGACGTTAAGTTAGGTGATCCAGACGATCTGTGGGACAATCAACCGTATTGTTAGAAACAAGGTACGTCGAGATACAAAATTAAGTTTTACAAAGTTATGGCAGTGCCTGTACTGTCGTATGGACAGCGTTTTTTATTATTAATAATATATTATTATTATTATTATTAATCTCTCTCTTCTGGGTTAGCAGCCCATAAGCTGGTTGGCAGCAGCTCGCCATTCTTCATGCTTCTCTGCTTTTCTTTTCAACTCACAATATGATGTGCAGTCCATATCGACCATAAGCTGTTTCATGTAGTCTAAACGGGGTCGACCTCTGTGATTCTTCCCTTCAATTGTTCCTTCTATTATTCTCTTAACCAACCCATTGTGTCGTAGTATATGCCCTATAAACTTAGCTCTTCTGCCTTTTAAATTTCGTAGAAAGCTCTTCTCCTCCCGAGCTATTCTAAAGACTTCCTCACTCGTTATCTTCTCCCTCCAGCCTATCTTGAATATTCTTCTGTAGCACCAGGTCTCAAATGGTTGGAGTCTTTTCTTGTCACTTTATCCAATTGTCCAAGATTCACTCCCGGAATAGGGGAACACTCCACACGTATGTCTTTACTAGATTCTTCCTTATTTTTAAGCTGATAGTGTTTGAAGTGAAGAGGTTTTTCTGTCTGCTGAAAGCTTGGTTAATTCTGCTTATAATTCCCTTACCGCTACGTCCATCACTTGTGGTTTTACTTCCTACATAGTTCTATTCTTTAACTGCCTGGAGAAGATTATTTCCAATAGTTATTCTGACTGGATCTTCTTCCTTCCGACTACAGACTAGGACTTTGGTCTTTTGTTTATTTCATATTGAATTCATTCTTCATTACTTCATTCACTGTGTCAAGAATTCACTGTAGATCTTCGTTGCTCTCTACAGTCACTGCTATGTCATCTGCGAACCTAAGCAGTCCACTTTTCCCCGTGTATGTTTACTCCGAGATGGATGTCTTCTCTTAGACCCATTAATTATAATTAATTATATAATAATTATATTATATTAATTATATTTTTTTTTAAATTTCTTGTTGAGGAGGTAAGGAAATGACGTTACACGAACGTCTGCTTTTAATCAATGGCTAGTTCTTTACAGGAGACGCGAGGTAAAAAGTTAAATTAACTCGACTTTATAAACTGTCACGAAGGAAAACTAAAGAATCGTGATCGTTTTTTGTTTCAGCAACAGGCAACTTCGAAACTGCATCGTGTTCTGAATCTCAAATAAGAATCTTCCCTTCCTTTTATTTATTTTTTGAAATCTTGACTGTCGTTATACAAAATCTTCGACTCCACAAATTGTATTCTTAAGTTTCACTAGATTGTTATCATTATATCTCTATGTTTACAAATAAATAACTTATTAAAACTTTTTCTCAAATAATAAAACTCCCCTTTTGAAGAGAATGGTTTAGAAAAATCTACTATAGAAGAGAGGATTCATAAAATGGAAAGAGCATATGGTATAACTGAAGATATTTACAATCAAAAGTGCATATCTAAAAATGCGAAAATAAGGCAATGCAGTACAGTAGTGAAGCCAGAATGGCTATATGCAAGTGAATGTCTAGCATTAAATTATAATTTAGACAAACTAGAAATATTGGAAAGACGAATTACTAGGAAAATATTAGGCCTACGATAAACTCCATGTTGGAAATTAAGAAGTAATGATGAAATATATCACAGTATAGAAAATATAACAGAAATAATGAGAAAAAGAAGACTATTATTTTTTGGACATTTATACAGAATGGACGACAACAGGTTAACAAAGCAGATCTTCAAATATCTGTGGAGGAAGAAGTCAACACCAAGTTGGATTAAAGAAGCCCAAAAGGTTTTAGAAAAAAATAATATAAACGTAGAAGAAGTAATTGAAAGAGAAGTTTTTCGGGCAAATGTGGTAAAAATGGAAGGAGTCCAGGGTAGAAGAGAGAAAAACACAGGTTCAAAGTGGACTGAAGACAAGAAGCAGAGACACAGTTAAATAATGAAAGAATATTGGAGAAAAAGAAAAGAACAAAGAATAAAGCATTGAAATTGGCATGTGGTCCTTAGATGGCCGATACAACAACAAAAACTCCCCTTTATCGATTTCGAAATATTCTCATTAAAACCTAATGAGAAATATCAAATTAGGTATTTATGAACCTAATTCAGAAATATCTAATTAATTATACTATTTCTTGTTAGTTAGCTTTTTTAGGGTAAAGACGCATTAAGCCTTGAAAAATGTTGTTACGTGTACAATACAGCCTTGTTTTAGTGACCGCATCGAAGTTTCACAGTTCCCGAGAAATTAAATCAGTATAGCAGGCAGCAAAAGAATCACATGTCTTATTAGTACACATATTTTTTTCTAAACAACACTCAATCCAACAATGCGTTTAACTAAAAACAATAATCCGTTTACAACAAACAATAACTATTCCTGAAGATATTTAGTTCAGTCTTTCCCTCCTTCTGTAGTTAGCAATCCTCAGATTGCTTATACCTGGCTTATAATTAGGCCTACGTTAAAAGGTTAAGGAAGTTCGGTACTTTCTCAATATCCGTACCGGCACTACATTTTCGTTACTTTGAATATGCGATTGTATCGATATATTACGAAGTGAAGAAAAAGAAGTGTACTAATACTTGTAAATTATTCTATTCCTTAAAGTAAAGCAAACATCCGTGTTGTTTTCATTTGTGAAGTTAGGAAATACTGGTTTTTGGTTTTTAGCTTACTGTTTACGGACACAAAAGCCATGGTTACAAAAGAAATATGACGTTCAATGTGTACCCTATACACAGTGCTTGAAAGAGAGTAACATTAAAAACAAAGAACATAACGTTTTTTAATAAAAACAACAAATAAAATGAAAAATACAATTATTTCTGAATAGTAAGATTAAAATAATCTAATAATATAATAAAATAATAATATCGGTATGGTGAACCATACATGACTTCCATGTTCTAAGACTTATATTTAAAATCATTTTCGAAATGAAATATTTCCGTAGAAACTACTTCTTTCTTCAGCCTTAACCACAATACCACCTCACCTTAGCGCACTCGAGTTTCACTGATGATGGCAGTCGATGGCACTGCCGAAACGTCTGGCTTTGCAGAAAAAGTTGGACCATACTCAAACAGCCCGGGAAGGAATTTTAACAACAAACTACTTCTTTGTTGCCGATAACGTAGTACACATATAAAAAAAATATCTCCTCCCCCATCAACTATCATTTTCATTTATAGAAAATTACCCCTCCCCCTTCAACCACCCTTTTTATTTATAGATATTTCATCTACCTTTCTACAGTGGATCATTATGACCTTCTTTTCAGGATACTTTATTTATCAAATTTACGTACTTTACTCTTGTTAAAACATAAAAGGTTGCAGGTAAACAACCCCTTCTCCTTAACTGATCTTCACCAAAATCAATAGGAGTTGAGTCGTTCACAACTCGGGCACATATGCAAACAATTATTTGATTCTGTTTGAATTTGCGGCAGTTAGTTCGCCGCCACAAAAGAAAATTCTACACACAGACACTTTTCGAAAAATGACTTTTCTTCATGTTTTGAGGGTAGTACAATCACAATCAGCCCTTATCTCGAACACGATTTTTTTCGCCATCAGCATACTTCCATTTCCTTATGGAACATGAAAGTAAAAAAGCAACGTATTAACAAATGAAAATAAGATTTGTTATTCGTTAGGTAGCCGATATTGTTTTATACTACCGGTGTTCAGCAAAATCTCGAAAACTTCACTGGAGGTGAATTTTGTGCGAAACAAACACTCACACACACTCATTCACTCACACAAATAAATGGGAGACAAGTATTACACCCCGCTTTACTTACGAGTTGGTTGCTTTTCCAGTGATATGCACGAAAACCGAGTATTAGCGAAATACGAGTATCAGTAGAAAACGAGTTCTATCGTGAAGTACACGTATAAAAATAGCCAAGTCCCCCTTACTTCGAGTGGGTTGTTTTTACGTGCATTTCACAAAAAAACGAGCATTATTTTAAAGGCATATTGATTTCCATGTATAATTTTAGTTTGCCATTACGGACGGCCATTATCACCTTCTCTTTTTAATTTATACGTATATTGACGATGTCATACAAAACTGGCAGATGTGTCTTCCAGAACATTTTATGATTGGTCACTCTACAATTGACACTTTGTTGTTTGCGGACGACCAGGCTATTCTGTCGGACTCTGAAAACAGATTGCAGATGGGGATAGATTTGTTAAATCGAATCTGCAAAGAGTCTGGATTGTATATATCCACACGTAAAACCAAGGTGATGGCTTTTCGTGGAACTGATCCCGTACGGCCAAACATTGTTATAGATGGTACTGTCCTGGAAGAAGTTAGCAGTTTTGAATACCTGTGCTACAGTGTGTCTTATAATGCATACAACGACGTTATGAATAAGTTGGATAAGTTCAACCTTATGTGCGGGACCGTTAGGCGAACCCTTAAATCAGCAAGTAAAGGAACACGCCTAAACTCTACTAGGTGATGGCTCTCCCCACACTTCTTTATGGGTCTGAGAATTGGATTTTAACGAAAGGCCAGGCCAGTCGTATCCAAGCGGCTGAAATGAGATTTTTCAGCCACGTGGCAGAGTATACTTTCCATGATCATAGAAGAAACACAGATATAAGGCAGGAACTGAATATTATGAGTACACTCGACCGGATTGCCCAGTGTCGGCTGAATTGGTGCGAACATCTTTACCGAATGGATGGCTCTGCTGCATGCCCAAACAACTCTGGAACTAAAAGGCGAGGGGACGGAGAGGTGTGGGACGTCCGAGGGAGCGCTGGAGTGAACAGCACTAATCTTTGCCTATTTGAGACCGGAACAAACCATCTGTGGTTTAATCCGTGAAGATGATGATGATGATGATTTTAGTTTGCACGTTAACATCACTTTTGCCGTCATAGGGACACGTCACAGCTAATATCATTGGTAGAAACAATTTTCGTAAAAAATACGACAACGAAACACGATTGCAACAGTCAACAAACTATTTCATAACATAACTTATACAGAAATAACGTCCGGGCTCAGGGTGATCTGGGGCAAGCTCCCTTCACCCATATGGTAAGCAGTTTGTAGGGAGATGTACGCCAGTGCTGATCGGCCGTTGACAAGGTGAAGGAAGAGGCAGGTGGAGGCGCCAATAATGAGTGTTTGTTTATTTATTTTCCAGGGCGGCCAAAACAGAGACGAGTAACGCAGGACATAAATGCTGGAGGATGGCGACAGGGAGGCGTCAAGGTAGGCGGGGGACACACAGTAGTGGGTTAAAGACCAGGGTGGTAGGTGGTGGGAAGTTAAATTATAGTAAGACCAAGAAGGTTGATAGGTGTGAAATTTCTGTAGTTTGGGAGTCAAGAGCTGCTAAGTGGTTCATTTCTCTGACGCTGACAGCGAGGTCCATCGGCTATGGTAAGGAGACGGTTTTGTTAGGAAGGAAGGTCTGCTAGTATTGCAGGTAGTTCTGTTGTTGGATGGGACTACCGATTGTAGGGAAGTGCGTTATGAGGCCGTTCTGGAATATTTCCAATTCAGTTTAGTAAGGAAGGTGACCAGGTTAGGGAATAAGGTGTTTAATGCATACAGAGCTCTGTTGGGCGTTATGTATTTCGCCTTAGAAGGCCCACTTATATAATCTTTCATATCAATACGATCTAACCTTGAAAGCAGCATTAACCAATCAGCTTCAAGAGCTGTCTGATTGGCTACGGAGGAGAGCATGTGGACGCCCCGGCAGTGAAAGCCTTAAGAACTCTATACACAAATAAATTTTCACAATTTCTATTTTCTAACTAAAATTATATGCGATATTCACTACATATAGATGCCAATAACCGCATAATCGAAATATCGAAAATGAGCGTGGTTCCGTTTATTTGGAAAGTACCGGAATTTCGTTGAAATGTTTAATAGCTCTGGCGGGGGAGGGGATTGATCCCATGGCCCTGCCGTGGTTACGCCACTGCACCCAGGTCACATACATTTTTCTTGTCCATTTTATTACAGTGTGTACGCATTGTGTGTGTGTATAAATAAAAACAGAAACCTTTTCCCGATGTATATAGTTCAATACACGGGAAGAAGAGGGCGTTCTACGGCTGACTTTACGGAAGAAAAAAAAACTACGTCCACACACGCTAAATTTTACAAACGTACACAATGGAAAAACCTCATCCCGTATTTTATTATTGGTAACCGCACAATGTGTGTCGCAGACACGCGAAGAGGGGTGAATTTAATAATACAATACACCACCACCACCACCCCCAATCGTTGACAGCGGAATCGAATCGAGACGTCAGCATAAATCCGGTCGTGATTTAGTATCCAAATATCTCTGTGCTGCGTGTAAATTGCTTGTTATGGCGAAATCAAAAATATATGGCGTCGACCGCAGTTTTTGGTGGGTATCGAGCATTTTTTTAATTATCAAATAACCGTTAAGTAAGCACTGACAGCAGCCACTGGCTGTTATTGTTTATTTACAACCTGTCGGTGTAAATATACGAGAGTAATTATTGACGGACGAACAGTACAATCCTAGTTTGCCAATTGGCGTTCACAATAAATATTGTCATGGTGAAGGGGGAGGATGCTTGGATTTGACTTGCCTTACGTTTCTGAAATAGATGTTGACGAAAAAATAGAGACGTTAATCACATGTGTGGAAAGATGAAAAGAAGAGATGGCAGTGCCATGCGGACTTTATGGCAGTGAGACTTGGACACTGAACACAAAGACCCAAAGCCGGATACAGGCGAGTGAAATGAGATTTTTACGGTCACTAGGCCTATTAGGAATATCACGCAGGGACCGGCTAAGAAATGATGATATAAGGATACAACCTAAACGAAAAGATGAAGCAATACAGACAGGATTGGACAGACCATGTTGAAAGGATGCACAAAAAAACAGGATACCAAAACAAATTTTGATTTATAATCCGAAAGGGCGGCGGTATATCGGAAGGCCGAAGAAAAGACGGTCGGACCAAGGAGTGCGCAACGGATCGTAAAGTCCACAGTCTGGAGACAAAGAAGAATAGGAAGTGACGACGGAGTGAAAAAGAAGGCACAGAAATGAAACAAAGATAAAAGAAAATCCTGGAATCCTGTAGGTCTTTTGTCGGCTCTCGGTTCTTCGCCGCGTTCACAAGCAGGCTGAAATCGCATCGCATATGAGTTCCAATTCGTCCTTAGAAGAATACAGCAAGACATCAGCATAGGCAGGCCAGACGTGGTATGAAGCACAGATTTAGCTGTATGAAGTACAAAGCTATAAAAAATCCCTTTCCAACACACTCATTTTTGCTTTACAAAAATTGGTTTTTAAGTTTCATCAGATTTGCAATCAATACGATACGAAAATCCCCCAAAAAAAAAAAAAAAAAAAAAAAAAAAAAAAAAAAAAAAAAAAAAAAAAAAATTCGAGGCAAGGAACCAATATAAACAAAAATAACCATTAATGATCATACTGTAGAACAGGCGAATCATTTTAAGTATTTTGAAACTGTTATTGGGCGCGATAAGAATTGTGATATTGCTGTTAAGTTAGGTAAGTTCCACACGATCTGTGGGACAATCAGTCGTACTTTCAGAAACAAGGTGCGACGGGATACAAAATTTAAGTTTTACATATTTACGGTTGTCCCTGTACTGTCCTATGGTTGTGAATTATGAACGACAACCGAGAAACAAGAAAGTAAAATATGTAGGCCTCGGAAATGGCGTTCTTAACAGGAGTAAAACGTACGGTTCATAAGGTGTTCTAAACGTGATCGAATAAAGAATAAAGGCCGTACGAGAACTACAAGTGAATTAAAGATTAAACTATTACAAATAACGGTGGAAAGAATACTTAGAAAGAATGTCAGATTCCAGACTGGCCGATCAAGTCTGGAAATACAAACCTATAGGACACAGGTGGGTGGGTACACTCAGGAAGACATGACTGGAGGATCTTTGAAGGCGGTACAACCAGCACCTTGTATATGCCATGGTGTGAAGATGATGATGATGAAGTAGAAATCCACATCAAAGATGATTTGTGAAGGAAGTTTAAACAATATTTTTTAGTTGTCTTGATTATTCATCTCTTCTTTCACAGCACTAACACTTATCTAAAAATGAAACTTTTTCTTGTGAACTTACTGTTTATTCTCTTCTCGTCGAACGCGTTTCGGCGTACGTATTCGCCTTCTTCAGCTTAGAGACAGACTGCCATCATTTAGTAACGGTTGTTGTGTGGAAGGTGTAGTGGGGGTGGTGCGGGGATTCAACTTAATGTTTGTTTTTTGTATAATTGTGTCAAAAAGTGTATGTGATTTATATTGTAATTGATCGTTAAGTATGTTGTTTGGTTGTGTTGTGTGGTGTTTATATATTTCGTATTGTTCAGTTGTGTTGAGTTTTCGACCTTTGCCATCATTTAGTAACGGTTGTTGTGTGGAAGGTGTAGTGGGGGTGGTGCGTGGTCGAAAACTCAACACAACTGAACAATACGAAATATATAAACACCACACAACACAACCAAACAACATACTTAACGATCAATTACAATATAAATCACATACACTTTTTGACACAATTATACAAAAAACAAACATTAAGTTGAATCCCCGCGCCAATCCCCTTCCTCCACGCACCACCCCCACTACACCTTCCACACAACAACCGTTACTAAATGATGGCAGTCTGTCTCTAAGCTGAAGAAGGCGAATACGTACGCCGAAACGCGTTCGACGAGAAGAGAATAAACAGTAAGTTCACAAGAAAAAGTTTCATTTTTAGATAAATATTTTTTATTTCGTCTTCTGCCCTATGCCAGGTCTTCAGATAGTAAGAGCTCTCCAAACTGTCCTATCGCATGACAGTCTTTTCGTTTCTTCGTAACACCCTCTGATTTTAATGCTATCTATTAACTTCATTCTTCTACGCCCTCTTCTTTTTTCTCCTTCTATTACACCCACCATGGCAGTTGTAAGCAAGCAGTCTCTTCTTAAACAATGACCTAACCAATTCCTTTTCCTATTTTCTATTACCTTCAGAATTCTTCTCTCTTCCCCTATTCTTCTTAAAACTTCATCACTCCTTACTTTAAACAATAACAGGGAGTAAAATTACTAATGTCGTTTACGAGGAAGTCTTTTAATATTTCTTTATAAGGAAACTATTGCCGATTTAAAAAATCTGTGGCCACTACTGCCGAGTCGCTCTAGTGTATACATATGTCTAAGTGAACGTTCAGTTTTCCAGCAACCCTGCTCAGTTAAACTGAGCGAAGATTACGCAATTATATGTCTGTTATAAGTAACACAAATTAGAGGGTGATCGCGAAGGTCAGGGGACATAACGACAGCCTTCGTTTATTCTTTTTCTCAACCCAGAGGATGGAGGGCTCGTAATCTCTTCTTTTTCGTGGAGACCTTCTTGATTACCACATACCTTCTTACTTCTTTAACCCAATCCATGTCCTCGAGATTGAGTCTTCCTCGCCCACATTCCCCTGATCAGAGTGCTATCCAGTTTGAATAGCGTAGCAGGTGATCAATCATATTACTTCTCCTTTTCACAATGAATTTAATCAACATACTTTTTTTTTCATTATATTATAGTCTCCAAGTCACGTGTACAAGTATTTAATTATAGCCTAATATTTGTAAACACTTGGTTACTCCCAGTCTTGTGACTTTATTAAAACTTTCAATAATTACGCGTTTCAAGAATAAATCCTCATAATCCGGTGATATAAAAACACCAACCCTTCTGGAGAAGTCGTCAAAAAATCAAAAATGTTTACCAAACATCAATAATGTTCTTTTAGATGACATATACACTCTGTTTGGTAAAAATGTTTGATTTTTGACGACTTCTCCAGAAGGATTGGTGTTTTTATATAACCTGATGATGAGGATTTATCCTTGAAACGCGTAATTATTGAAAGTTTTAATAAAGTCACAAGACTGGGAGTAACCAAGTGTTTACAAATATTAGAATTAAATCCTTTTTTCACCCACTCTCCTCAGAACCCCATCATTAGGAGGGGCTCTTTCCATCCATGGTATTCTTAAGTCCCTCTCCAGCACCAAATCTCAAAAACTACACACGGCAGCTACTCTCCAACTTTCTCAAAGTCCTGCTCATATGCTCCACACGAAACTCTACTAAATTCTTCCTGCTTTCCTGGCACACGTTTCTCTACGTCAGAAGAGATCTTTTTGAAAAACGCCCCTCTCGCATTGTGCAGTTCTATTTGTCACTTCCCATCTGACGTAATGCAGCTCCCAACGTATTTAAAGGATTTACCTAGTACTAGTTTTCCACCGGCCAGAAATACATCAGGCTTCCGTTTTTCTGTTAAGGAATATTTCATGACTTTTGTTTTTTCTTTATTTATCATCATGCCGCATCTGACTTTTAGAGTCATGTTCATTTTGTAGTTCTTACTTCATGATTTCAAAAAGTGCAACGTCATCTGCAAAACGGACGGTTGTATAGCGTACTGGTTCCCGTGAACTGCTTCATCGCGTCTTCAGGAACGAAAGCACACCAACGTCAAAAACTAACTTAGTAGGACATATTTGAAATCTCTTCCGGGCTGTACGGCCGTGGTCAAAGGTTTATTTTTAAACCAAACGTTTCAGCAGCACCACTGGCTGCCATCTTCAGTGGATATTCGAGTCTACCTAACGCGGGGTGTCGTACGTCAGGGCCACAGTACTGTGGTGAAGGCTACAGAAGTCCCGGGATGCTACCTCTTATAAATTCTTTAAGTCCCATGTACAGGTAGCAATTGCACCGTCAGCCAATCAGAATAAAGACGGTGTATGAGAGGCTTGCATCACGCTCTGCCATCAAGTACTCAACGAAATGCTTTCGCCGAGTACTGTGGTGAAGGCTAAAGATGTCCCATCTTTGTGGTAAAGGCAATTTTAACCTGTACATGGGACTTAATGAATTTATAAGTACAGGTAGCATCGCGGGACATCACCACAGTACTGTGGGCCTGACGTACGACACCCCGCGTTAGGTAGACTCAAATATCCACTGAAGATGGCAGCCAGTGGTGCTGCTGAAACGTTCGGTTTGAATGTAATCTTTGGACCACGGCCGAACAGCCCGGAAGATATTTCAAATGCAACTGACGCCGACCGTGAAAGCCTTAGAACAATATTAGTAATTTGTGACGTCATGCATACAGGTCGGTTAGTAAGGTCTGAATATATAGTGTTACGAGTATAGTATCGAACCACGTAGAATAAGACATATTTGATATAAATTCGTATTGTACTGTGGAACAGACAAATCGACGTTTATATTTCAAGGGGGGGAACTTTGAAAACGTAATTCTGCACACGTTATTGAAAATGAATTAGAACAATGCAGTACGGTATAGCAATAATGCTTCAATTCCAGACAATATTTGCTGTATAATAGTTTTTGTCTTAGTGGGTAGGTGGGTAGTTTATACAAACGTCGCTCAGCTCTCTTGCGAAGAGCAAATAGCAGTAAGCAAATACCGGGGAGTATCGATTTGAACAAACAAAAGGAAAGAGGTTGATACGAACGAGCGCGGAATTTCTGGTCAAACCAACTTTTTTTATAAATTATATACCGAGTCGAAGTCTGCACCGGCAAACCACATATAACCAATGATCAGATTCAAACAAGTTAACAACTAGTTCTCTAATATCTAACATTACGCCTTTTCTCACGGGTTTCGTACATTTTCACGGTGGTTCGTGACCACCTCTCAAGCTTCAGACTCACCGGCCGAACGACACAAACGAATTTTGTACCGTTCGTCTCGATTCTGAAGGCAGTGAATATATAGAAGGGGGGGGGACGCCGCCGCGCCGTTCCCGCACAGTTTATGTACACCCGCATTACAAGTCGGTCCACGGTGTGGTCTGAATTTTAGGCGGATTTCGTTACAGGTCGGCTGACGGACACGAAAAAACTTAATATCTCGGCGAACCTGTGGAATAAAAAAATTGAATCCACACGTAACATCTGATTATCAGTTCAAAACTCGGGACATATCTATATTAAAAATTATTCTTAACTATATTGTGTTTTATTATCGCGTTTATGGTTATACGAAAATTGAAAAAAGTAGTTTATAACGATAATATAAAAAAGTACAAATTATACTTCTGAACGTACTATAATCAATTACTACTACTACCACCACCTCCACCACAAAAATCCCAAATTCTCTACTACTTCTTTAGTAATATAACAGTTGTAACACAATCATAGTGAATAAACACTAGAATTGAAACATTCGGATTTGAATTACAATTCCTTTTAGTCTGACACGCGGCTGGTTTTTCACTTTTTTTGCAAATTTTTAATCTCCTTTTCTTTGATCCTGAAATCCTAAAAGTTTGAAATTTCCAAAACTTAACACAACACTCAGACGTTAGTTCAAATTCTCTCTAATTTGATACCCACCAAGTATTATTGTGATTTTTATAAAATTTTTGCACCCAATTTTTTGGTCCCTCACGTCTAAAAATTTTGAAATTTTAAAAAATGAGCAACACAGATTGTGGTTAAAATTCCCTTTAATTTGATATCCCACATGGGGTTTTGTGACTTTTTCTCACATTTTTGAACCCCACATTTCTGCCTCCAGCCACCCTATTATTTGGGGGGGGAGTGGGTCAATCTCAGAAACAACAGAGTTATGTAGGGTAAAAGTACGGACAGGCGTGCCAAGGTTTACGAAAATCGGTTGAGTTCAAAAGCTATCGTGACTGATAGGAACACGATTTCCAAACAGTCGAGTTGAAACTGAGACTCGCTCGCCCGTTCAATTATTCCAACACCAACAAGTTGTTGGAATTTTAATGTAGCAGTTCTGAGAAATGTGTATTAAGTACGCGATTAAAAACCAGAATTAATTTCTTCCTATACTTTGTATGTGTTTATGTCGAAACAGTCGAAATATTAATATCAGGTCGTTGATAACCCGAACATCGAAAATCTGAACAGCCAATAAACTGAAAACATTTACAAGTAGATTTCACATAGTACTACAACCGCGCCGGAAATTATTGTTTGATTTATATGGTATTTTATATACGGTCGATCTGATAGTACGAATATTATAGGTACATCTGCCATATCTGAACCCTACCCGTTGTCATCAAAGCAACTGTTATATGTCGTAATTAATTTTATAACTCTCATTACTGTAGTCATGACTGTAGTCTCAACGTTGTTAACACGCTGCTGTAGATTATTAAACAATGGCTACGTCGACAGTAGAATGACGACGACACTACTGAAGGTTAGAATATGCTATTCACAAATACTGATTGCGGCAACGCAGTGATAAAGTGGACTAAAAACTGTCCTCCGCCTCCTCCTCCTCCTCCGCTTGCTACTCTACTCTTACTGACAATGGAATCTGATTGGTCCACGGGGACAGTGTCGGGACGTGGCGTAATATTAAAAACACATTATTTCATCAGATACAGAGGAATACAAGTGGGGTGAAAATTACGGCCAGTGGGAAGCAAGATAAAGAAATACAATGCAGAATTATTTGGGAAAGATGGCTATATCTACATTGAATGGAATTCTGTGGGATAAGCATATTACAGCAGAAACAGAAAGCAAAATATTTAAAACCATTGTCAGAAGTATCTCGACTTACGGCTCAGAAGTTTGGACTACTAATAAACACACAATTAACGACAGCAGAGATGGACGTTTGGAGACGTTCGGCAAGAGTATCCAGACGTGAGAAAATTAGAAACGAAGTCATTAAGGACAGAATGAATGTGAGAAATTCAATTGTTGATTTTATCCAAACGAACAAAAATTACAATGGTATGGACACACGAAAAAATGACACAGGAAAGATTGCCCAGGAGAGTTATGGAATGGATCCCGCCAGGAAGAAGGAAAAGAGAAAGACCACCTATCATCTGCATAGAAGAAATTCAGACTACATTGAGGGAACGAGATATTGAAAAAGATCTTCGGATGAACAAGCAGCAGTGGAAGATGAGAATTCAATCGATTCTGTAATCTTTGGTTCCGGAAAATGTGTAAACATTGTACACAGCCGAAATAAATAATAATTATTTCTTCAAAGGGCTTCCGACTGTCATCCTTTCGCCCGAAGATATCATACGCGTTACATTACCATACTGCTTAAGTAGTTTAATTAGAAATTTGAAACTATTATCCGATATTTCTTATATAGTGACTAGGTACTATAGTGCTTAAGTTGAACTTTTTGCAAGAAAGTAATTATTGTATTAAAAAACAAGCAACTATTGTATTTTTATTTTACGAAATTTATTTTTATTTTTGTATACTACATGAGTGTTTTTCTTCTGAAATTTTGATTTTCTTTCGGCCCTGGTGTTTAAAAATTGTCACATTTCCAAAACGGAAACTGTTTTCAAATTTTAATTAATAATCTCATCAACTGGTTGTCCAGCACGGGATTTTGGCTCATTTTCAAAAATTTTACCGTCATATTATTATCTCCCGACAACTAATTTGGGGGGGGGTAATAATAGTGAGACATACCAAAAACAGACAGGCAGACAAAATAACGAACGATCGAGTTAAAACTGAAAAATCGCTTGGCTCGTTCAATGTGTATTGTATTAATATATTAGACGAAACTGCTAGGATTTAGTTTACGAATATAATAGCTTATAGCCTACGAAGGTAAGTCAATAAGTATCCTCAAACAACTTTAATAAATTTTTTTTGTGGTGGCCATCTAAGGAACACATGCCAATTTCAATTCTTTACTCTCTGTTCTTTTCTTTTTCTCCAATATTCTTTCATCTTTTCACTGTGTCTCTTCTTCCTGTCTTCAGTCCACTTTGAACCTGTTTTTTTCTCTCCTACCCTCGACTCCTTCCATTTTTAACACTTTTGCCCGAAAAACGTCTCTTTCAATTGTTTCTTCTGCGTTTATATGATTTTTTCTAAATCCTTTTGGACTTCTTTAATCCAACTTGATGTTGACTTCTTCCCCCACATATATTTAAAGATTTGCTTTGTCAACCTATTGTCGTCCATTCTATGTAAATGTCCAAAAAAAAATAGTCTTCTTTTTCTCATTGTTTCTGTTATATTTTCTATACTTTGATATATTTCATCATTACTTCTTAATTTCCAACCTTCAAAAGTTTTTCGTGGACCTAATGTTTTCCTAATAACTCGTCTTTCCAATATTTCTAGTTTGTCTAAATTATAATTTAGACAAATAAATTATAACCTTGTTGTATTTTATTGCTCCTCTGCTATGTACAATTTTCCCTCGAACGAGGCCTTTTGATTTCGCAACCATTATCAAGTGCTAGAACTTGTTGTAGGAAGAACTTGATAATGGTTGCGGAACCGAAAGGCCTCGTTCGAGGGAAAATTGTACATAGCAGAGAAGCAACAAAATACGACAAAGTTGTTATGAAGACTGCTTACACAGATAAAATAGCTGAAAATAAATTATAATTTATTATAAATAAATTTTTATACTTTATTATAACAACAATACAAATCTGACAGTTAGCTCATTTTTCAACATAGTCCCCTTGCTTTTCAATGCACTTGGTCCATCGTTGCACAAGCGTCCTGATGCCCTGAGAAATAAATTTTTTTTCGGCTGAGCAGCACGCCACGTATGCACCGTTTCTTTCACTTCTTGGTCTCTGGAGAATCGACGGCCCCATAAGGCATCTTTAAGTTGACCAAAGAGACGGTAATCCGACGGGGCGAGATGGAGCTGTATGCAGGTTACTCCAACACCTCGGAACGCAGTTTCTCAAGGGTTTGGACAGCGTGGGCGCGCGTTGTCATGCAACAAAAGCACTCCTTCCGACAACAGGCCCCGCCGTTTGGATCGAATTGCAGGCTTCAGTTCGTTGGACGCCATCTCACTGCGACTCGCACTATTTACTGTTGAGCCCTTTTCTCCAAGTACTGTTTCAGTCGATACTGTTTCAATCAAGGGCCAATGCCCTTGTGAGTCGCAGAATACTATGAGCATTACCTGCAGAGGGTTGACCGTGGGCATTATGCAGCGAACAGGGAAGACAGTGACGATAAATCTCGCCGTAAAGGGAGAGCAGACACAGACAGTAATACGCCTATATTTTTACACGGATAAAGAAAATAAATTTATAGGCAGTCATAAGGGAGTGAGGGTGGGGGGAGGAGAGAGACGGGAGGGCAGCAGCAGAAAGGCTATTATGAATTAAAATGAATAGTATAGTTTACGTAATAGCCTACTTGAGCTTTCCCCTAAGTAAAATTATAATTTTACGCTCCGAAAGATTTCACTCTTACGAGGATCTGTGTCGTGTTGCGTTCCGACACGCACACAAAAGAGACCGCGCGCACACTTACACATACACACACACACACTGAAGCCCTGTAAGTAGATGTGGGAAGGAGGAGCTCGTGTATTGAATTAATATATAGCCTATAGCCTATACGTAGAAACCACTTTATTAATTTGCGTTCGGCTGAGAGTTAAAATAAATAAATAAATAAATAAATAGAATAAATTTAGAACTGGTTATTTCAAAAAATGACAACACAAAAAGCAGGAACGTTTTACACAACAACAGAAACTAAAAAAAAAAAACTCTGACCCGGCGTAATCGGATTTTCTTCGTTGAAGCTCGCTCCCACGCGCGCACTACGGTCAGTAATAAATGTAAAGATTAAAATGACGCTAATAACAACGATAATAGGATTAATAACAACGGTGTACGCAACACAAGGGAGTAGGTACCAACATCTGGCCGGCCGGTCCAGGAAACACGGTGTACGCTGAATGTTCCAACAGAAATGGCAACGAGGCCGCCATTGCTGAATTCCTGTTTGTTTAACATCAGCTGTTCTGGTGGTTTTGGTTCATAATCGTAATAGACTTACGCTTCAACGAACAAATCCAAGGATAAACTACGACGGTTTTTGTTTAGTTTTGTTTAGTTTTCAATTGTGAGTAAAATTGTCGCGCGGTGACACGCATATTTCGCAACCGTTAGCGCGCGAAACGAGTCTGGGACCTAAGTACTACAGTACTTACAGTATATAGTATAGTATGCCCCGGACCCAAGTAGCGCCACCACGCAATCGGGACCAGGATAGGGATTCTTTAAAACTCCTAATCATCATCATCATCATCATCATCATCATCATCATCATCATCATCATCATCATCATCTTCGCAACACGGCATACGCATGGTGCTGCCTGTTCTGCCTTCAAAGATCCTCCAGCCATGTCTTCTTATGTGGGTCTACCCACACATCTGTGACCTATACGTTTGTATTTCCAAACTTGTTTGGCCAATCTGACATTCTTTCTAAGTGTTCTTTTCACCGTTGTTTGTAATCTTTTAATTTTTCATTCGAGTTAAAAATTTGTAACTATTCTCTTATGGCCTCATTTCTTATTCGGTCGAGTTCAGAACATCTTTTAACTCCTCTAAGGAACGCCATTTCCGAGATCTGTATTTTACTGTCTTGTTTCTTGGTTGGTGTCCATAATTCACATCGTCCATAGGAGAGTCAGTACAGGAACTGACGTAACTTTAAAGAACTTTAATTTTGTATCTCGACGTGCGTTGTTTCTGAAAACACGGTCGATTGTCCCACAGATCGTCTGGAACTTGCCTGACTTAACATAAATATGATAATTCCTATCATAGCCAATACCACTTTTAAAATAATTAAAGTGGCTGACCGGTTCTAAAATTCGATCACTAATCATTATTTTTGTTTTTATTGGTTCCTCACCTCGAAAAATATTACCTTTGTTTTTATAGTTGAGATTTACATATTGTATTGTTTGTAAATCTGATGAAACTCAAGAACAGATTTTTGCAAATCAGATTCTGCATTTTGTCGTCAGCAACAACAGCACATTCTAATATCTGTCTCGTGATAACTTAATACCAGGGTTCACTAGATGTTTCCAGCGATGGGTGATTTCTATAGGGTAAACCCTCTACCCGGACTGCTTCCGTCGTAATATTTTGCGCTCGACGTTTCGACTCTACGATCTGGGATCATCGTCAGAAGGAAAAAAAAACATAAAACAACTTACAATAAAACATTACAAACAAACAAAAATACTGGTAAAATGTACATAACTACGATGAAAGCCTTATCATCACAAAATACTGGCAAAATGTCCATAACTACGATTAAAGCCTTATCACAACAAAATACTGGCAAAATGTCCATAACTACGATTAAAGCCTTATCATAACGAAATACTGGCAAAATGTCCATAACTACGATTAAAGCCTTATCGTAACGAAATACTGGCAAAATGTCCATAACTACGATTAAAGCCTTATCATAACAAAATACTGGCAAAATGTACATAACTACGACTAAAGCCTTATCATAACAAAACAAGTCTTACAAACATTAGGAACAACAAATAAGAATAAACATATAAGAATACTTCTTCTTTAACTTCCTTGTTAGGACTCTCTCCTGTTCTATAACAACGGTCCTACATGCTGTCACTTAACCTCTTCCTTGGCCGACCAATGCTGCTCTTGGTGTTTGGTTGTCTATCTCTTGCCTTGTTCACTAGCCTTGTCGAAGTGTTCGTTCTTGACACGTGTTCGTTCCATATCCTTCTTTTATCCGCAATCCAAGAATTAATATCTGTTACATTACACGTTTCTCTTGTACTACTGTTTGCCAACTTATCGTACCTTGTCTTTCCTAGTACCCTCCGTAATGTAGTCATTTCGATAGTTTGTTGTTTTCTTCTAGTTGTTACGTTGTGCAAGATGTTTCAAGACTGTACTTGTCTGAAGCATCTTTGAAGACTAGTACGCTCCTTAAGAATAACAAGTAAAGTCTTTAAAAACGAAAGTCTTAGAAGCTTACCGATGACACCAAAACCCGTCGCGGCTTACATTTTTGCAAAAAAAAAAAAAAAAAAAAAGGTGCTAATCACTGTTATAAAATGATAACAAAGATCGTAACAAAGAGGGCATGTTATACCAATAGCAATATATTTAGAAGCAAACTTATTAGTCGTAACACAAAAATGAAATATATAATACACTTATCAGACCGCTTGTTAGTTATGGAGGTGAGACAACAAGAAACACTAAGATTTGAAGGTTTGAAAGAAAGATTGTACGACGCGACGTGTTTATGGGCCCATTTAAAGATTATGAAAGGAGAATAAGAAATAACGAGGAGATAGACGGCTACTGAATCATGAGGACGTTGTAAGATTCATAAAGGCTCATTGAATACAATGGCTGGTTCATCTAGACCGGACGATGAACAGCGTATGCCAAAGACAATGTTGACGGCGCAAGTCTATAAAAGCAGAACGAGGGGCCGGCCTAGGATAAGATGGTCGGATGATGTGCTGGAAGATCTAAGAAGAACGGATGTGAGGAGTTACACTGAGATGGATAGGAGGTGTTGGAGACGATTGGTGTTGGAGGCCGATCACGGCTCACGTGGAGTGTAGTGATAAAGAAGAGATCACAACAGAACATCACACTGTAGGTCGCAAGATATACGTTTTGTCAGAGACTTTATACATTTTATAAAAATACGTCGCAATAAACAAAATTACAATTTCAATTTCATTTTGAAAGACTGGTACAGGATGCGTACGTGGTAAATTTTTCCGGCTTACATGAATATAATTTTTCCGCAGAATTTATGATACAAACAAACGAGATTACGAACGGTACTCGGGCTGTCGCCCACTTCCGTAATGCACGCTTTTCCACTGACCGGCTTCAGACGATTATCAACAACACAGAGCGCTGTCTGTACGTCGCAAATTATGAGTGACTCCACAATTTTTACAAAATACGTCGCAATAAAAAATGTTTAAATTATTCATTTCCATTTTGAAAGGCTGCTCTAGAACGTGCACGTGATTTTATGGGCTGTCAAAACTAAACTTTTTGTACAGAGGACTGGAGGCGGTAAATTTAACCGGCTTACGTGACACTGACAAAAACGAGATTACTCGGTTTGCCGCTCGGTTCCGTGATACACGCTTTTCCACTCACCGGCTTGAGCTTGAGACGATTATCCACAACGAGAACCCAGACGGTTGTCTGTCAAAACTAAACTTTTTGTACAGAGCACTGGAGGCGGTAAATTTAACCGGCTTACATGACACTGACTTACTCGGTCAGCCGCTCGGTTCCGTGATACACGCTTTTCCACTGACCGGCTTGAGCTTGAGACTATTATCCACAACGAGAACCCAGACGGCTGTCTGTCAAAACTAAACTTTTTGTACAGAGCACTGGAGGCGGTAAATTTAACCGGCTTACATGACACTGACTTACTCGGTCAGCCGCTCGGTTCCGTGATACACGCTTTTCCACTGACCGGCTTGAGCTTGAGACTGTTATCCACAACGAGAACCCAGAGGGGTGTCTGTCAAAACTAAACTTTTTGTATAGAGGACTGGAGGCGGTAAATTTAACCGGCTTACGTGACACTGACAAAAACGAGATTACTCGGACTGCCGCTCGGTTCCGTGATACACGCTTTTCCACTGACCGGTTTGAGCTTGAGACGATTATCCACAACGAGAACCCAGAGGGCTGTCTGTCAAAACTAAAACAAGACATTAAGCGGGGGAACAAACCGCTTTACCGTGGGCGGGGGTTGGGTGGGGGTTTTAAACGGGTTTCCTGTGTAAATTTACAATTCACTGGATAATTTCACTCCGCGGCGGTATTACCAGGGTATTATGGTTTTTATTTTTAGTTTTATTATTATTAGCAGAGAGGTTAGGGTTTCGGGGGTGGGGGTGGGGGTTACTGCGGTAGTTAAGCGCAACAATAACACGAGCAGCAGGAGCAGCAGCGGGTGGAATATAAAAACGACGACGAGTATTGCCGTTGAAATGATTACACCCTCCGGCAAGCAACCAAGAGGGATACTTTCAATAACCGCTCTCATATAACTACTACAGTAGTGTGCTGTGCGGCCACCACCGCTTCCTCAAATACTTATACTCGCGTGCTGTTGTTGTTGTTGTTGTTGGTTTTTATCTTTATACTGCTCCACCGACACGACCCGGTTTAATCTTAAGCGATATTACGCGAATTAATTACTTCGCTCGTCGCTTTAATGGACAATAGAACAACGAGAGCGGCGGTATATTCTCTTCCCCTAATGTTGCGCGGTTGAGTTAGTGGGGGGGGGGTGCACATCCTAATAGTTACTGTTGTTAGCGTGAAGTGGTTAAACGAAATTAAAAAAAAAAAGATTATGTCTCTTTCTTCGTACCGAGAAAAGCGCAGTATTATGTATAATACAGAGTATTATGGTCGAATAGAGAGGGTTAGAACATTTAAGTATCTAGGAGAAATAATTCAAGAGATTGGTTTAGAAAAGTCTGTTATAGAAGAAAGGATTCATCAATTGGAAAGTGCATATGGTATAACTAAAGATATTTACAATAAAAAGTGTATATCTAAAAATGCGAAAATAAGGCATTACAGTACAGTAGTGAAGCCAGAATGCCTATATCCAAGTGAATGTCTAGCATTGAATTATAATTTAGACAAACTAGAAATATTAGAAAGACGAATTATTAGGAAAATATTAGGCCTACGAAAAACTTCAGAAGGTTGGAAATTAAGAAGTAATGATGAAATATATACAGAGTACAGAAAATATAACAGAAACAATGAGAAAAAGAAGACTATTTTTTTTGGAGGATATTTATATAGAATGGACGACAATAGGTTGACAAAGCAAATCTTTAAATATCTGTGGGGGAAGAATTCAACATCAAGTTGGATTAAAGATGTCCAAAAGGATTTAGAAAAAAATAATATACACGCAGAAGAAGCAATTGAAAGAGACGTTTTTCGGGCAAAAGTGTTAAAAATGGAAGGAGTCCAGGGTAGGAGAGAGAAAAACGCAGGTTCAAAGTGGACTGAAGCCAGGAAGATGACACACAGTGATAAGATGAAAGAATATTGGAGAAAAAGAAAAGAACAAAGAGTAAAGAATTGAAATTGGAATGTGGTCCTTAGATGGCCGATACAAAAATAAAAGAGTATTATGGGAAACAAAGAACAAAACCGGCGCCTGACCCAATAAAGGACCAACTACTGTACTTCGATGTCGGGTAACCACATAAAGTCAACGACACGACTAAGCAAACTTGGTGACGAAACGGAACAGTTGGTGAATCTAGCACCGACTGTTAACTTTACAAACGTAACTGGGGCAGTGGTTTCGTTTGCGACTCACAATCGTAACGGCCGTGTTGCAGTCTTGGGATCGAATCAACTTAACGACTCGGTCTTCTTACCCTCCCCAATCGTTGGGGCAATAACACAACGGTCTTCTCAGAACTAGAATGTCCGAGCGTTGAAGAAGACGCGGCACCTGAAGTAGGAGAACTTCCAAAGAAGAACCTAGTGTGGCGCACCAAAGTCCGAGGATCCAGAGCGCACAGGACCGAACTAGGAGTAAGGGTTACAGCCTTTACCGTTCGCGCTAACAATACACACATTTCCCAACCACCAGTGCCGATTCCACCAGAGGGAGGTGTACCTTTTGCGCTAGAAAGCAGTGCTTATCTGGGTGGGATTTTGGAACAACGGGAGAGCACCCGCAATCAGCGATGCTAACCGGCTGTGAGTTCCCGGGGCACCACCCGCGGCCATCTACAGGAGTCGCTACTCAGTCACGCGAGCTTCGCCCGTACGACTTTTGCGGATGCGTGTGTTAGGTTCGTCCGCCAGCATTGCAAGGAACGGATCGCCTTGACACTATTTGTCGGGGAAGAGAGCCCTGGTTCCCAAAACACGCGACGTTACTTCGTATTCACTGCACCTCGTGCAGCTACTGGACCAGGGACTTCACGCGCGCCGCTAGGATTCTCTGCATCACGTGCAGCTACTGGAACAGGGACTTCACGCGCGCCGCTAGGATCCTCTGCATCACGTGCAGCTACTGGAACAGGGACTTCACACGCGCCGCTAGGATTCTCTGCACATCGTGCAGTTACTTACTAGGGACGGCAGTACCCTGGCCTTGTTTGCAAAGAGCACCACACGTTTGGTCTGGAATACACCAGCTTCATTCCAGCTGAAATGCCAGTTCACAGCCTCGCCAATGTTGAGGTAGTGTGTGCCAGGCAGGGACGACGGTCAGAGGCAGTGGCGGCTCAATAGACTCACAGTAGATCTGCACTCTATAGATCCAGTGGCGGCTGGTCCATAAGGTTCAATGGTTCAGTGAACCCCCCTAAATAATTTATATATGTTTAAGGGGTTTTTGAGATAATGGTTTCATATTTAAATAACAAGATTTGCGGGATTAATATTGTGGACTGAACAGTAACGGATTCGCGTAATAGGCGAATTGCTCGCTTATATTGCTTGGAGGTGCAAAACAGTTCTCACCACCTCCTGGACGGTGTAGACAGCTTTGGAGGGGGAAATCAGTATACGTAAAATTACATTCAACAGTCGCTAAAGTCGAGTCTTAGCGATAGAGACGGTTAGTTCAGAGGGCTGAACCGCACTAACAGGGAATTTTAACATTTTCATAATACCGCCATTCGCCATTATTATGATTTCTACCACATGATTTGTCCCTTTACCATCAGTTTTATGTCAGATTTCTCTATTTAATTTAGAATGCAATGAAAATGTGCGCAGTAAAGTCTTAAAATCAAATAAAATGGTGAAGTAATTGTATTCCGAAAATTTTGTATTTAATGTAGTCATTAAATAATTGTATTAACGTTAAACTGATCGAAGCGTGTATAACCTTCAAAGTGTTTGCCGGTATTTTAGTGTGTTAAGTGTTCAGGTATTTCTTATTTTTGTGTTTGTAATGCCAAAACGTAGAAAAATATTTTTTTTTTTTTTTTTTTTGAAAGAAAGATAGGGACCACCGGGCGGCGTGTGAAATGACATTGACGAATGGGTGAAACAATAAAGGAAGATAAATACAATGGATGTACAGTCTTCAACGTCGACGTACAGATGTCTAAAAGTATCATAAATCTAAACAAAAGCAGATGTTCGGCAGAGAGAAAATTTACCAGGAAAGACTATAGAGGCGTGTGAACCAATTTAACATGTGCAGCCAGAAGCACGTTGAAATTAAGGAATTGTTCTAAAAGAAAGGCAAACAATCGCCAGAACGAAGTACAATGAGAATTTACTAAGAAACTGGTACGACAAAGGCTAACGTACTAAATCAACGGAAGAACTGAATGTCACAGAAAGACATCCTGGCGAGTGGTACAATTAGCAATACAAAGAGTGCCACACGTGGGAGAACTTACGTAACATGCGCTTCTGGACGAAGTAAGAAACAAAGGGTGTCTTGCTAAGAGGCATGAAAAACGCCAAAAAGAATTACGACTATAACATATTGAAAAGACTACAGCAGGGGTGGAACTAATTAACAGATGCAGCTGCAAGCTGGACAGAAAGAAGGATGTCACTGTCAAAAAGGCGTAGAACAATACCAAAGCGATTTATGATCGTGGGAGCGAACATACTGGAGCTAGGGGCAGCTGAACCCAGGGTAAGAAATTGGTGGGAACAGAAATCGCCTATCAGAAATCAGCGTGGAGTATAGGCGGGTCTCCTGAAGGGAAGTTCTAAGAAATCCAAAACGCAAAACCAATGAACACGGAGCAGAGTAACTTGTGGGAGTACAAGGAGGGAACTTTCTCAAGAAATATAGAGAAGAACCAATGGAAACGAAGCAGAAGGACGAAAAAGAACTTAAGTGGGGAAATTGTAAGAAAGTAGTGGGAAAAAGTAGAGTAGGTAATAAAGACACAGAACGAAGGTGAATCGGGAGTCTTTGCTAAAATTTCGGAAGTCGATGACTAAAGTTACGGAGAGTCGGCAGAATCCGTTATAATGATTACAGAGTAGTGACTAAAACACTTAGGAGCCTTTTACAATTTTTAGAGTCTAGAGTCGAATCGAGAAGAAGTCTAACTTAAACTTCGTGGAGTTCGAGCTTAAGTGTTACGGAAATTCGATACTAAAAGTTCGGAGAGCTTTACTTAAAATCTCGTAAGGTTATCATGAATAACAATCTGTGAAGTGAGAACTAGAGTTTATTAGTTAATAACTCGTCAAAACAAAAGACCGTATCTTATCATGTATCCCGAACGATATCGCTGTTGAAACGGAATAAGTCGTTACGAGATATCAGTGAACGTAACCGAAGTAAATAGTAACCAATAATTCCACTAAATTGAAAATTGGGAATTACCGGTTATCAACAGGAGTGAATAGTGAAAGTGTATATGTGCCAATTACTTCAAGAAGGAGTCACATTTGTTATGCATGCAATGAGACTGTGTTTAACGCAATTGGCGGAGCATCTACATCTCCATACGCTGATTTAAGTAACCGAGAGGGAGAGCACACAATGACAACGCGCCGTAGTTTCCGGATACGTACCAAGAGTAAAAAGCTTTTACTCTTTACATAAAGAGTAAGCTTTATGTATTAATTTTATTTTACAAAATCTCCTGTCTGTCACTCTAAAAGAATTCACGTAGAGAATTTTATTAGATAGGATGTTCTCATTCAAAACTTACTTATAAATGTTAAAGTCAAAGTGTTAGAATAAAGAGAATTAAATACATTTTATATTTAAATGAATCAATTTAAATTTATACGTCATAATGAAATAAGTAATTAGGTGTAAGAAGTAATTCATGTTTTAATAATACTCAAAAGGGAATATTGAGATAAAAGGGAATACTGAGGTATGAAGAGATATTTTAGTTTTTATAATTGTTTTATTGATAGCAATCATGTACTAAAATAATTCTTGATAAGCAATTGTTATCAAATTAGAAATATGATACTAATGACAGTAATCGTTCACATAATAAATGTAATGGTAGACAGATAAACACGTCTTGTATGTTTATTGAAGATAACCCTATTAAATTAATCATTAGAATTAGTTTTCAACACCTTCCAAGTAAATATTGAATAATAGTATCATAACATATGATTGCATAACTGCTAATAGATAAATTATTACAAATAGAAAACCCTGAGATCGTAAGCAATTAAAATATTTTCATTACATTTGACGAACACAACGTCAGGCAAAACAAAGTAGCGTAGCATTTGGCACCACAACTTGGGGCTATTTAGTAGTATAACATGTTCAGTTCATTGACGTGGTAAAATGAAGAGTGTTCAATCTATTCTAACAACAAATTTTTCTTCTGTCTCTCTCTATTAAAGATAAAAGCAAAATTAAGGAACTCGGTAGGCCACTACCCGTTTAAAATATTAAACAGAAATATTTAACTATCCTTTTATTTTAACTACGGTATATATTTTTAGAAAATTTACAAACAGCATAAACACTAAATAATATTAGGCCTACTAAAAGCTGTCAATAGTTAGGCCTATGTCTTCATGTTTAGACCCACCCCGTGTGTTATTTGGAATGGGATAGGCCTAATTGCTCTTATCTTAGTAGAAACATTCGGACATTGAATCCCCCACTGTCAGAACCACTAGCCGCCGCTGGTCAGAGGGAACAGCAGGGTAAGGCGGTATAGGCCCCTACCTCACGTTCCTCAGGAGCGGTCTTGTCAGGCATGATTCGGCTTCAGAGGTTTCATACCGATCTGAAAAAAAAAACACTCATAAAATACGAAATCCAGAGGGTTGCAACAAAGTACAGCCGTCGAATAATAGACCGCGAAAATGAGGTGACACAACAACTGTATAACAATGGTCCCGACGAGAGAAGACTCCGCAGATCTTTGTCCCAAAATCTGCTACATCCTTGGAAACTCGATATTTCTACTTGAGAAACGAGCCTTGATGTCCCTTACAGGCCTAACTCTTTCATCCGATTTACTTGGTACTCTGTAATGGATGAAGATAAGAAACTGCGAATTGTCATAAAAAAAAAAATGGAAGCATAATGTCGGCATTCCGGTGTTTTTATGATGAAACCGTAACATGGAAATAAAAATTACATTAAGTGAACACTAATATAAAAAGTCAGATTCTCCAATTGTAGAATTGCAGTAGAATGTGCAAGTCACATTTCTTGCCAATTGTAGGGAAAAAATGCAGTGTTAGAATACACAGACTAATACAAAACTGTACAGCAATATTTTTGAAACTGTTTCAGGCGATTAATATAAGCAAAACAGTTCCTAAAAACATATGTCCGAAATCGTTTTTAATCTCTTTTTTTTTTTGGCTACGAGATCCCAAAAGTTTGAAATTTCCAAAACGTATCACTCAGACGTTAGTTCAATTCTCTCTAATTGACACCCGACATGAATTTTTGTTATTTTATCAAATTTTTCACCCACTTTTTGGGCCCTGGCGTCTGAAAAATGTGAAATTTTAAAACATGAAATACTATATTCAGATTGTGGTTAAAATTCTCTTCATTTGATACCCCACATGGGCTTTTGTCACGTCCTATTTTTTCACAATTTTGTACCCCTCAGATTTTTACCTCATGGCCCCTATTTTAGAGGAGGGTCGGTCTAAAAAACAACAGATCCTGTTGGGTAAAACTATGGACATGTATGGGCAAGTTTTATGAAAATCGATTCATAAGTTATTGTGAGACAGACCCCCCCAAGAGGCAGACAGACAGATAGATACTTGCAAAACGGTCGAGTAGACACTGAGAACTCGCTTAGCTCATTAAATTATTACGACAAGTTATTAGAATTTCATTGTATGACTTCTGGTGTTATTCAAAACGAGTTATGGCCACAGAAATGTTTGATCCGATTTTTCTCTAACGACAAAATGAGGCTGTACTGAAAGGGATATATTGAGGGGAAAAATTTGTGGTTTTAGGATGGGTTTTGACCTAAAAAATTAAAAAAAAAATGGATTCCAAAACCGTATTTTTAGGCGTTTTTAGAAAACTGATGTAAAACACAAAATCAGGAACCGGCAAACGCACTTTGTTTATGTTTGACGTAAAACAATTTTGTGAAATGCTTAATAAATGCATAACATTTTTAAACAAAACTTTTAGAGAAATTTAATTCTGAGAAAACTGAAATGCACTGAGAAAAGTCAGTAAAAAAAAAGAGCAATTAGAGATTTACTAAAAACAAAACTGACCGGAATTTTGTAGAAAATTGTTATAATTATAAACATAACAGAAAAACACACATAAAAATGTACCATGAACACAATGAAAAACATACAATTTTGGTACATATGCTTGTAGGAATTTTTTGCTTATTTCAATGGTCTGAATCAGCTTCTTAAGTACTCCCGAGCAATTTTCAATCACTTATGCGATACATATCATAAATTGATATTTATCACAATAAATATGTAAACCCTACACGTCATTGAGAAAATAATTATTTCAAATAGTGAGCCGAGCAGAGCATTTATCATCAGTCCTAATAGCCAGAGAGTGCAGTACCTATTGACAATAATTGTGTAAATCGTACTCAAAGCATCTCTGCTGATGCTTTGTAAAGCGTTACGAGTGCTACATTTCCCCGTTTTAGCTTTTGTTACCGTACATATGATATTCGGATGGACGCATCGACTGATAAATTTAATTTTATCGCTTCAAACGTTCGCTCAGTATTTATCCATATACGGCTAAAGTGAACTGTAACAGGTTCGTCGGATGTTTTTTCAGGTTATTGTAAAGCGACAGAAAGGAAGACACGGTTCGTATTCTGATCGACAGGAAGAAACAGCCCAGGTAACAAGAAAGAGTCTCCTGAAGAGTTAGATATGGAGCATAGGTCTATACGGATGTGAGACGTGGACAATGGGAACAGAGGAAAGGAGAAGACTTGAACCACTGGAAATGTGGTGTTACTGAAAGTAAGATGTATCGACAAGGTTAGTAATGATGAGATTCTGACTAAGAGTTGGAGAAACAAAAAATTTTGGCAAAATATTGTGAAGCGAACGGTTAAACTATTGGCCGCATTATGCGTCACAAGAATTTGATAAAAACAATAATTGAAGGTTACATTGAAGGGAAAGACGAAGAGGTAGACCGAGACTCCGATATATGAAACAGATTATTGGGGATGTAAGTTGTAGTTCCCGTGAGGAGATGAAACGGAATGCACAGAAAAGATCGGTTGGAAGAACTGATACAAACCAATCTGGGGATTGCTAGCTACGGAAGAAAAAAACGATTAGTGGTCTAAGTCAGCTTCCGAAGTACTCCCGAGCAATTTTCAATCACTCTGTATGTGATACATATCATAAATTGATATTCATCACAATAAATATGTAAACACTAGACGCCATTGAGAAAATAATTATTTCAAACAGTGAGCCGAGCAGAGCATTTGTCAGTCCGTAATAGCCAGAGAGTGCTGTACGTATCGACATAATTGTGTAAATCGTACTCAAAGCATCTCTGCTGATGCTTTGTAAAGTGTTACGAGTGCTATATTTCCCCGTTTTAGTTTTTATTACGGTACATATGATATTCGGGTGGACGCATCGACTATTAAATTTAATTTTATCGCTGCAAACGTTCGATTAGTGTTTATCCATATACAGCTAAAGTGAACTGTAACAGGTTCGTCGTATCTGTTTCCAGTATATTGTAAAAGCGACAGACAGAGACATGGTTTTTATTCTGATCGATAAATTCGGTAAAACGGAAGCAGGCTACTCCGTCTGCCCCCCCCCCCCACCCCACAACCAACACACGCAAATTGTCTGCAAGCCCATTTTTGTGTAAATACTGAATGCAGAGTGCTTCTGTTGTAAAACTAATTCGTAACTAAGAGATATATCTAGACGTACGGTACTGTCTCCCCACACAACTGGGAGTGCCAGTGCTGCTACTCTTCCCCTTTCCGGATCCAATGTTAACGTAGCCGTGCAGTACATACATATGGAGAGAGTAGATTCAACTAAATTTTCAAGAAGAATCCTTGACTGTCGTCTAATGTCGATTGGGATTGGAACACGGCATTACCCTAAGCCGTAAAGGATGACGATGACAGCATGATAGCAATTCATAGTATTATTATTTTTTTTTTCATAAAAGTCCGTTTCGATGTTGTACTGACGTGTACAGACATTTAATGATGACTCAAAAAATAGGTTATGGTGATGCGAAGTAAGGAACATAGATACATGTTATTATCTTTCCTTGAGTCACAAACATAATCCTTATCTTATTGTCCTTGAATTATAAATACAGAGTTTATTTTTCTGAAACATTTGAGTGTGCATTACGTATAGTGGTTACGATAGCCAGACATTTTTTGTTTGATTGTAATTTGAGGAATAAGAAGTTAAATACGTTGTGAATAACGTTCATAAGTTCAACCTTATGTGCGGGACCATTAGCCGAACCCTAAGTCAGCAGGTAAAGGAACACGCCTAAAATTCTACAAGGCAATGGCTCTTCCCACACTTCTTTATGGACTTTAACGAAAGGCCAGGCCAATCGCATCCAAGCGGCTGAAATGAGATTTCTCAGGCACGTGGCAGGGTATACTCTCCACGGAAGAAACACAGATATATGACAGGAACTGAATATTATGAGTATACTCGACAGGATCGACAACTCGATACTCGATAGCGTTGTTCGACAAGCTTCTTAACTACTCCAATGGTGCGTGTTTCTGCCAATGCCGCGCTCTAGAATTTGTAAGTGTTTGTTACAAACGCATATTATGGAACCCTGCAGACTATAAATACCCCAACCCGCCGCTTAGTTTTCAGTTATTGTCGGGCGATTTACACAGTGCGTCTCAAGTGGTGGATTAATAAAAAGTTATTATAGTGGGGAAGTGACATTAGAATTAAAGGGATAATAGTGACATTATTATTTGTGTAGACAGATTAACTTTAATTGTTGTACGAGAATAATCTTGTTGAATAACTTGATGATTACAGACTGTTAACTGTAATAATTAAAGCTGGCTTTTAGTGACTTTATTGGTGTTTTGTATTTTGTTTTCCACTGTACCATACGACGATCAAGGAGACAGTCGTAACAATATATTCGTGAATACACAAATACTGCGATTTTCTGTAGAACAGTGCGTTATGCGACTGACCAATCGGAAAGCCGATACCTGAAGGATGAACACTAGGCCTATATCGGAGCAAGCAACTTTTCACCGTTAAGATAAATCATCTGGTACGAATACAAATTAACTAATCAAACGCGGGAATCTCAAACTCCCCATTGAAACGACGGAAAAAAAATCTCAAACTCCCCATTGAAACGACGGAAAAAAAACTAATTATGGAACGCATTAATTATTCATTTGAAGAGAGAGAGACACACACACAAAAGGAAAGGACACGGTATTAATTAAAGTCGCACAGTAAATCTAATACAATAAAATAAATAATAAACCGCATAAATAAATAGCGTTTACGTGTACGCACGACAATTAAATTAATTAACATAATTATCGACTCAGATAAAATGCGAACTAAGACTAGTAGACGCAGTCGCACGCAAGGATAACGCCTTTTAACGTACTTGACTACAAACCGGTAATGAGAACGATAATCGCTTCCACTAACAACCTGTGCTCATTACTGCGTTGTTTTAACGATATTTGTTGAACATTCAGATTAACACGGCCTAGAGCATCGTGATTACGTAACGAGATACGCATCAGCGTGATTTTTTTTCTGCACACCTTGATGCATATTAAAACTGAGCAATTATTTATCTATGTAAACCCTGTTTCCGTTTGCACTGACATCTATCTTAAAAAATTTATAGTTCACACATCATGTTAGTATTTTTCAAAAAATAATTCTATCTGAAAACAGGAGACATGCAAGAAGAAGGCCCAGAATCCATAGATCTGCAAATCCATAGAATCGGTAAGTGGAGGGAATTCAAATATTTGGGAAGCATTATTTCAGAAGATGGAACAACAACAAAAATGACATCAAAAATAGGATACAACAGGCAAAAAAGGCTATTCGTTTGCTAAACTCGTTACTTGGTCGAATAAAATGAAATTTAAAACTAAACTCACAATCTCTACACAACTATTGTGGAGCCCATTTTAACTTATGGCTGTGAATGCTGGCAAGTTTCAGATAAAGAGAAAAAGATGATAGAAACTGTGGAAATGGACTTCTCAAGAAGAGCGTGTAATATTTCTAGAATGCAACATGTAAGAAACGAAGATATAAGAAGGAAAACAGGGCGCGTATTTACAATAGCAGAAAGAATAGAATCCAGACAGTTGCTATGGTATTGTTACGACATCACAGAACAATCTACGTGTTTGTCGAATGTGCCAGAAGAATCTCGATGGCGTGTGGCGTACGTGCTTGTCGACGCATTTTCCAGACGGTGCGTGAATTCACTGTGTCACGGCCGCAAGCAATTACGTCGTAGTTTAAAGGTAATACGTAATATGTGGAATCGTCTAGATTTTCGGCGGATATAAATACAATTATTCAGGGACGCTCAGTCAGTATAGCAGCGATATATTTTCAGTGCGGTTCGAGTTATTATCGGGCGAGATTACTGTGGGTTACGTTCAAGTGGTTATTAGTGAAGTGTTGCGTTTTATAATCGGGCGGTATAATTGTAATACCATTGTGTTTAATATTAGTGACATTTTACTGGGGGTGAACAATTTTTATTTGATTTGTTGTAGTAGACTGTGTTGTTAATTACGAAGTGTTTAACTGTGAAAATTAAAGGGTGATTAGCGACTTAATTGGTGTCTTGTACTTATTTTGTTTTCCACTGTACCTACGACGATCAAGTAGACCGTCGTAACAGTGTAGTCAGGTAATTAGGGTGGAGGGGAAGTGAAGCCCAAAGAAAGCATTGACTTACACACCACAAAACAGGAGAAGAAAAGGAAGACTGTCAACACAAGGGAGAACAGGAATTAGAAAAAGCATGAGAGATCGAGCTATTGAAGATGATGACTGGAAGGACAGGGAGAAATGGCGATCGAAATGTGGGATGCGGCATAGACTGTAGGCGTAAACTTCCGCTAATAATAATAATAATAATAATAATAATAATAATAATAAATGATAATTCCTATTACAGATGTTTGTTGCCTGACTGTAATAGGTCAACATCGTCATCTTCAACAAGGATTAAGCCAAAAATGGTTTGTTCCGGTCTCAAGCACAAAACCGGTCAAAGGCTTTCGTCTGTCATCCTTTTGGTAGAGAAATATTATAAGTATCGATGGATTTTTACGAAGACGATGTATTCTTAAGGTTGTGACATTCGTAACAGTGGCGGTTATAGAACATGTGATGCGGGTGCCGTCTCAGTACGTGGGAAATCTCTCGTAACACTAATAAATGAATCTAAAAGTAAGGTGGATGTAGCAGGTGGTAAAAACAATAATACGAGGGTCATCTCAAAAGTAAGTTTCCCCCGATTTAGGAAAAATAAAAACATATGTAAAAATTAAAAATAAAACTACACTCTTATTCAAAAACATTTACTAATTCTTCAACATAATCTTCAGCCTTGTCAATACACTTCGTGTAGCGTAAAAACAGTTTTTCAATTCCTTCTTTGAACCACTGCGTGCCCAGATTTCGGAGCCAGGCGTCAACCGCCTGTTTCGCTTCCGTGTCGGTTTCGAAACGTCGTCTTCCCAGGTGTTCTTTGAGATGGGAAAAATGTGGAAGTCACTCGGAGCCAAATCGGGTGAATGTGAGGGATGGTCGAAAATCTCCCTTCGAAAGGATTACAACAAATTCTGCGCGACTCGCGAGGAATGAGGACGTGCGTTGTCGTGGAGCAGAAGAACTTTGTTGCTCAAGAAACCTTTTCCTTTCAAGAACAAAGTGTGCTACCAGCGTTCCATTTGAATGCTCATGCACTCAGGTCTGTACACAGAAAATAAGTGACGATGAACTTCAGCCGCTGATTCACTTTTTTTAGCAAAAAAAAAAACGAATCACACTACGCAATTTGCAATCGGACAGGCTGGTAAATGGAACGTCCATTATTTTGAATTACGTGTTGTTGTTACGTTGCTATGGATCGGATGAGGTTTTGCCACTAGACACAAATAAAAGTTCTCCAACCTTCGTCACCCTGCTTGCGCCATTTCCTTTTGAAAGAAAAATAGGGAAACTTACTTTTGGGATGGCCCTCGTATTTAAACATGAACAGAAACATCATCACGGTGTCTTCTTTGTTCCGATCGCAAGCAGAAAGAGTAGAACTGGCCACTCCAACGCTTCTTCGGGCGCCCCATACCTCTCTTTGAGTTATACACCTCTCCTTTAGGTCTTATAATTCAATAGTTGTTTGGGGATGCGGCAGTCATCCGTTCGGTTATGATGTTCCAACCGTCTTACCCGATACTGGGCAATCACATCGACTATACTCAGGGCTTGATTTCAGGGGGAACGCGCCGGAACGGCGTTCCGGAACCACTTGGATCCAAAAATATATTATCGAAAAAAAATATATGAGAATAAAAACCTAATTATTACAAAAATTTACTACTACTTTTTAAATTGTGCCCCTCATCAGCCCTACTACAAAACTAAACATTTCTTAAAATCAAACGCCAGCACTAATCTTTATCTTAACTACTATCGTTCTTTTTTTTTTACAGAATCGCAATGTTGAACTGGGTTTTGCCAATGAAAAACTGAAAATTACAGCTTCTTTATTTCAGAGCGGAAAATCAGTACCAGGCTCCCATTATTCTATGGGCCTGAAAGCTGTACAAAACGTATTTCTTTTGGAGTTCCGCTTCAAAAACAGGAAGGTGGGAAAAACAATAATCCCTTAGACCCTGAAAAATTGTATGAGGCACTAAAAATATATTGAAATGAAGTATCTAATATAAATATAATATACAATAAAATAAAATAAAAGTAAAATAAAATATAAGTATACTTGTGTTTGTACAACTTTTGAATTGATGCGTTCCGGCAACTATAATTTCAGAAATCAACCACTGACTATAGCTACTCACAACATTCAGTTCCTGCCGTACATCGACATTTATTTTGCGATCTTGAAGAGTACCGCCTGCCGCGTGTCTGATAAATCTCATTTCGGCCGCTTGAATACAACTTTAGTTTCGTTTAGGTCCAATTCCGCGATCTATAGGGAAGTGTGGTATGACCGTCACCTTGTAGAACATCAGGCCTGTTCGTTTAATCGTCGATTGTAGTTCTCAAGATGGTCCCGCACATGTGGTTGAAATTATTTATCACGTCACTGTTTGTAATGTAGCCTGTGTGGAGAAAAAGGTCGATTTTAGTTCTGAGGATGGTCCCGCACATGTGGTTGAAATTATTTATCACGTCACTGTTTGTAATGTAGCCTGTGTGGAGAAAAAGGTCGATTTTAGTTCTCAGGATGGTCGCGCACATGTGGTTGAAATTATTTATCACGTCACTGTTTGTAATGTAGCCTGTGTGGAGAAAAAGGTCGATTTTAGTTCTCAGGATGGTCCCGCACATGTGGTTGAAATTATTTATCACGTCACTGTTTGTAATGTAAGACACATTATGATGTAGCCTGTGTGGAGAAAAAGGTCGATTTTAGTTCTGAGGATGGTCCCGCACATGTGGTTGAAATTATTTATCACGTCACTGTTTGTAATGTAGCCTGTGTGGAGAAAAAGGTCGATTTTAGTTCTCAGGATGGTCCCGCACATGTGGTTGAAATTATTTATCACGTCACTGTTTGTAATGTAGCCTGTGTGGAGAAAAAGGTCGATTTTAGTTCTCAGGATGGTCGCGCACATGTGGTTGAAATTATTTATCACGTCACTGTTTGTAATGTATGTCACATTATGATGTAGCCTGTGTGGAGAAAAAGGTCGATTTTAGTTCTCAGGATGGTCGCGCACATGTGGTTGAAATTATTTATCACGTCACTGTTTGTAATGTATGTCACATTATGATGCAGCCTGTGTGGAGGAAAAGGTCGATTTTAGTTCTCAGGATGGTCCCGCACATGTGGTTGAAATTATTTATCACGTCACTGTTTGTAATGTAAGGCACATTTGATGTAGCCTGTGTGGAGAAAAAGGTCGATTTTAGTTCTCAGGATGGTCGCGCACATGTGGTTGAAATTATTTATCACGTCACTGTTTGTAATGTATGTCACATTATGATGTAGCCTGTGTGGAGGAAAAGGTCGATTTTAGTTCTCAGGATGGTCCCGCACATGTGGTTGAAATTATTTATCACGTCACTGTTTGTAATGTATGTCACATTATGATGTAGCCTGTGTGGAGGAAAAGGTCGATTTTAGTTCTCAGGATGGTCCCGCACATGTGGTTGAAATTATTTATCACGTCACTGTTTGTAATGTAAGGCACATTTGATGTAGCCTGTGTGGAGAAAAAGGTCGATTTTAGTTCTCAGGATGGTCGCGCACATGTGGTTGAAATTATTTATCACGTCACTGTTTGTAATGTAAGACACATTATGATGTAGCCTGTGTGGAGAAAAAGGTCGATTTTAGTTCTCAGGATGGTCGCGCACATGTGGTTGAAATTATTTATCACGTCACTGTTTGTAATGTATGTCACATTATGATGTAGCCTGTGTAGAGGAAAAGGTCGATTTTAGTTCTCAGGATGGTCGCGCACATGTGGTTGAAATTATTTATCACGTCACTGTTTGTAATGTAAGACACATTATGATGTAGCCTGTGTGGAGGAAAAGGTCGATTTTAGTTCTCAGGATGGTCCCGCACATGTGGTTGAAATTATTTATCACGTCACTGTTTGTAATGTATGTCACATTATGATGTAGCCTGTGTGGAGAAAAAGGTCGATTTTAGTTCTCAGGATGGTCGCGCACATGTGGTTGAAATTATTTATCACGTCCCTGTTTGTAATGTATGTCACATTATGATGTAGCCTGTGTGGAGGAAAAGGTCGATTTTAGTTCTCAGGATGGTCCCGCACATGTGGTTGAAATTATTTATCACGTCACTGTTTGTAATGTAAGGCACATTTGATGTAGCCTGTGTGGAGAAAAAGGTAATAGACTGTGTTCCACCTAGACAGCGAAGACCAACAGATCACAGAAAGGAGACATACTTGAGGAGATGTGAAAAAAAGGTGCAGCAACGTGGAAGCTGGTCCAACAGAATTGCAACAGTTTAGTGTGTGGGATGCGAGCGATGGCCGAAGCTATCGAAGACTCGCAGTGGATGAATCGATGTACGGGTTCTTGTGAATTTATGAAATTTTTGTTTCAATTTTTAGGACTGTTCAATAGAAACACGTTTAAAGGCTGTAAAGCATTTTTTATTCAACGATTTTAAAAGAAGTCTCCATTAACATTAAGGCATGAGTCCCACGGTTGCACTTATCTGTAGATTCCCTGCTGGTAAAATTCTTGTGGCTGTTTGCGGAACCATTCGCTAACACCAAACTCTGCCTCAGCGTCCGATTTGACCCGCCGTCCTTTTAGTGATTTCTTTAATGGGCCAAAAACATGATAATCGCACGGGGAAAGTCGGGACTGTAAGGTGGATGTTGTAAGACTTCCCACTTCACACGACCAAGCAGATCTTGAATCGTCTGGGCTACATGGGGTCTAGCATTCCCGGGACGTTTATTCTTTATGCTGACCCGTAAGCGTTTTAAGCTGCCTGCATATCGCTGATGGTCTACATTTGAAAACGTTCTCTAACTTTGATGCGCCTATTTGCGTGTAAACCAGTTTCCAGCTGTCTTACATTTTCATCTGATGCCGCATCACGTGCAGGTCCGGGACGGGCAAATTCTTTAGTGGATTCCCTTCCTTGTCGAAATTTATTGCACCGTTCAACCATTGCCGTATGAGAATAACTATAGCCACCATATACAGCTTTCATTATCGTATAAATTTCCATTGGCTGACGCCCCTCAGCGCCCAAAAACTGAATAACGGCACGCAGATTATCTTTGGACGGATTTTCTATCATAGATGCCATTTCTCAACCCAGTCACAACGCTTAGAAAAGAGCAAACTGCAAATATTTTTGACAGACACGTCACTAGTACTTATACAGACAATATAAACAAATGAATTCCGTTGCCATGGCGACGAAATCACAGCTGCGCAGAACAAACGTGTTTGTACTGAACAATCCTCGTACAACGGAAAGTACAGTATACGGGAAACAATGAAATACACGAACGCGCATGACGAACAGGGAGACACGGAAAGCTTGAGTAGACGACGGGGGACGCGGCAGGCCCTGATCCACATCTAAAGGCCATAATTTGTCCTCTTTAAACCGCAGTAGGATAGGAAGTTCATCTACTTTCCTGTGTCTTTGAACAACGCTGCTCTTGGTCGTTTTCCTCCAACACCTTTCCTTCAAAATGTTACTTAAGAACAGGTCGTGTCGTAACACGTTCCGATCAATATTGGCCTTCTTCTTCCAATCATTTTTAAAAGTGATCTATCTTCGTTCACTTTTGCGAGGACTTGCTCATTACTTTTCTTATCCATCCAACTCGTCCTCGTCGGTTTCCTCCAGCCCCACATTTCCATTGCTTCCAGCTTCCTTCTTTCTATTTTTCCGAGGGTCCACGCCTCACGTCCATAAGTTAAAACACTAGACACAAATTTTTATGCGAACGTTTTCCTTACCTGGACAGGGCAAGTTCATAGAATGGGGTCAACAGCAACAGCACACCGCAAAGGGATCATCGAAAGGCAGGTGTGGCTGCAAGAAGAAGAGGACGTGAGGACGATGTTTGTTAAGAATTGAAGAAGATAAGCATGAAATGAAAAAAAAAAAAAAATTGTAGACGGATTACATTCCAGGCCTAAGTTCGACTTGAGTCGCAGAGTCACGTTTTCGGACTGTAAGGTATTTAGCTGGAAAAAAAAGTTTTAATGTTACAATGACTGTTAAAAGCCTGACTCGATTCCAACAATATTTTCGGACACTACAAATATCGGACAAAAGTTCACAGGATTGTTTGAGAATATTAGAACCCGCAGGAATGCAGTCGTCAAGATCCAAAGCATAGACACAGACGTGCAGTGACAAGAAAGTTAAACATTATTCGGAAAAATGAAAATACACATTACGCTTTCTTATTTTTTTTTAAACGGTCATTATTTTTCTTAACATTGCTCTAAGACTTTCACGGCCGATGTCAGTTGTATTAAAAGTATGTACCGGGCTGTTTGGCCGTGGTCCAAGGTTTACAGGCAAACCAAACGTTTCGACAGCACCACTGGCTGCCATCACCAGTGGAATTCGAGTCTAACGTTTAACAACTGTTTAATCAGTACTGTGGGCCTAACGTTTAACAACCCGCGTTCAGGTAGAATCGAATTCCAATGATGATGGCAGCCAGTGGTGCTGTCGAAACGTTTTTGTCTGCAAACCATGGACCACGGCCAAACAGCCCGGTACGTACTTTTAATACATTATTTTTTATTTGCTCACTTTTAAGTTTTTCTCATTTTCCAACTTCCCGTAAGTTCCTTTTTTTGAATTATATAAAAATAATACAAAAAATAATAAAACCGATACTGATTCAATCGCAAAATTCCTTCGTTTATAATCTCAAAAGGAATGAACACGACACCATCAAAGAGACAGCACAGCCATCTAAATCATCGAAATAATCGGTGAAGCATAAATTAAGAAAATTAAATACTTAAAGTGTGTACCAATATATACAAGATTTAAACTTGAAAATGCTACTGTATACTATAATTACAACTTATACAATAAAACGCATGTTACAAGACAACCGATGTCGAGAAATAGTAGGAAACAAAAAAAAATAACGGCCATGGGATCAATTCGTAGCGTGCACCGCTTGCTACGTCATAAACGCATCCCAGCTATTATTATAGTCTGTTGAATTGAAAGCCGGTAAGCGCATGCGCATACGGTCCCGGCTCTCTCTCTCTCTCTCTCTCTCTCTCTCTCTCTCTCTCTCTCTCTCTCTCTCTCTCCCCCCCCCCGGTCTTAATTATACATTACTCGGCGCAACTGGCAGACATTCACATCCACTCTCTATTAATTGCAACCCCCCACCACCACCCGCCTACGTACTCGCATTCACAACCCTTTTAAATGCCATACATACTATTCCCCGACATGCTATTCCGATTGTATTAATTTTGTCCGTATGCACAGTTGTAGAACTACTAGTGCCCTTGTTGATCTACTAAATTGAATTTAAAACTATACATTTTCCGTCCGATGTTAATAGCCAGTCGAACGGCGCGTTTTATCATTAATTCGCTACATACTTCTCCATACACGTGCACAATGGATCTGCAGGCCATAAAAAATTTAACGTCTCTTGTTTATCGAACGGTCACTTAATATCCCGCATATGTTCTGTCTATCCGCGTGCGTGGCTAAATTAAAAGGCAAAATTAATACTACAGAGCAGTGATTCCCAAATTGGGGTTCGCCGACCGCTGAGGGTCCGCGACCATGTTTCAGGGGGTCCGTGGACACTTATGAAAAAAAAATACACCGTAATTTTCTCAGACTTTTTATGCTCTAAAATCTAAATTTTAGAATCTTAAACAATTAGTAGAATATTCCAGTACTTTGTTTTTGTTCAGACTAATTGTAATTGTAAAAGTAGTTTAAAACTAATGGCTTTAATAATGTCTTTAAATCATGTCGTGTAGCAGATCTGTTTGTGAGCCGAACTGACTAGAGCGCCGCATCAACGCAGAACCCATCGCGCTGTTTTAGTCCACGTATAACCACTGTATCTTGCTTATAATCACTGTAACTAAGCAAAACGATTTCCCGTGTAGCTGGATTTCGACTTGTGTGGGTCGAAAGGTAGAGCCGAGGTTGGCAAAGTTAAGAAATAAACTTGATGTCGAGGGTGACTTAATATTGAAATTATCGGACATTAAACCTAATATTGCAGAGCTAATTGTTCAAAAGGAGCTTCACTGGTCACATCAAACTATGTTTGATATAACTGATATTATAATTTTGCAAGTTAAGAGAATTTTGATTTTAATAAATTTTAATTAAAATATAATAGTGTATCATATTTACTCTTTGTTTTATTTCATAACTCAGACAGGGCCGACAGGGCCGTGAAATTTTAAATTTTTTTTCCGGGCGTCCGCGGACTGAAACGTTTGGGAACCACTGCTATAGAGTACACAATTACCGGTAGTTTAGTTCCCAAATACACGCATCGTGCAAGATATAATATAAACTATGAGATAAGTAATTGTCATTTGGGGGGGGGGGGGCTTCACCACTTCCAACCAGTGGCAGTTCCGAACACCGTAAAATTCGTTACACTTGCGATCACCCTGATCGGTTATCTTACAATATTTAATGTTCATCTTGCGATTACGCTAAAATCACAACATTAAGCCAGAACTGTATACTTTTTTTTTAAAACAAAACAGTTTACTTTGTCCGTAACAAATTTTGTATTCAATTTGTGACTGTAGTTCATTCTCACGCACGTTAAATTTGATTATGTTAGGTATCTTTTACATTAAAATAATATATTAAAAAAACAAAAATAAATAAAAAATATTATTTTTTAGTTTAAAGCAAGAGAGAGGGAGAGAGTGAGGGGGAAGGCCAGTGACGGGGGAGGAACAGAGAGAGGTGGCTATGCACTTTTGTGCGTGTGTGCATCTTTCTACCAAAACACGCAAATGTATAGAATCTCTCTCTCACTCTCTCTGAATTAAAAACTTCACTGTGTGTTGTGTTTTGTAACGTAATAAAAAATTAGAGTGAATGAAAAATAAAACACACAAGGGCAATTTTAAAAATAACAAGAATAATTTTTTAAATTTCAAGTACACTCGGTTATCAAACAAATAAAAAATATTCTGTGTGTGTGCATGTGTAACACATTTACATTACATTACATTACACACATTACATTTACCTGTAACACAGTATTCTCAGTTTTCTTGTACTCTCATCTTCAGATATAAAACATAATCAAATGATAAGCACGCACACGCATGTTTGCGCGCGCGTATTACAGATTACAATTTTTGTCAGAATGTATAAGTTATTTAGAATGGGAATAATAAATGTTAGAAACTGTGGAAATGGACTTCTTAAGAAGAGCGTGTAATATTTCTAGAATGCAACGTGTTAGAAACGAAGATATGAGAAGGAAAACAGGGCGCATATTTACAACAGCAGAAAGAATAGAATCCAGACATGGTCACGTAATGAGGATGGAGGAGAAGCGATGGCCAAAGAAAGCATGTACTTACCCACCACAAAACAGGAGAAGAAAAGGAAGACTGACAACACAGTGGAGAACAGGAATTAGGAAATGCATGAGAGATCGAGCTATTGAAGACGATGACTGGAAAGATAGGGAGAAATGGTGATCGAAATGCGGGATGCGGTATAGACTGTAGGACCCCCGATGATAATAATAATAATAATAATAATAATTAATGTAGAATTAATTATAATATAATTAATTATACATTAATTATAATATAATTAAATAATGTATAATTAATGTCAGAATGGGTATATAAGTTATGTGCTTAGGAAGTTTGCAGGAGAATATATCAAATGAGGCCTCAAAATAAATGCATCCAAAACAGAGAATGCTTGGTAATTTCGTAAAAAATGCACTCAATGAAATATAAAACTAAAAAAAAACACATGGACACAATCAAAACATAACAAAAATAATTGAAATAGTAAGAATAGATTTCAATATTTTCATTCTTCTTTCAATAAATAACTGTAACTTCACCAATTTCAGGTATAAACACAATGGCGTATCTAGAATCTGGTCTTGAGGGGGGGGTCCGGGGTCCGGTCGAGTCAGCTTCATACAAAAAAAGGTTGAGACTAATCAACATTACTGTCTTTAAATTACTGAAAAACGTGATGTAACACCCTGAAATAAATCCCGTAAAATAAACGGTAATAACACAATAAAAATTAGCGTTACTAAAACACTATTGACAAGGTAATGACTGACTGCATTGATTTTCTTATATTTCATGTTTCAATATACGCAAATTCTGTGTAATAAACCTGTTTGTATATTTCAAAAAAGAGTTACTAGTTGAACAAATAATAAAACAGCCTAAAAATAGAGATTAACAAAATTCGTCAACTTTTTTCGACCCTCTAGGGGGAGGGTCCCGTCACATTTGTCTCCCCCCCCCCGTAAATACATCCCTGTATAAAACCATAATCCTACTAATTTCTGTGAACGCAAGTGAGGACGCTCTCTCACATATCAAAAATAATTTACGTGTCTTATCTACTTAAGTGTTGCCAAGTGAAACTAGTTGCAAGTGCTACTGTGTGCAACTGGGAGGAGGACACCCTATATCGTGCTTGTGGACGTGTATGCGCGTGTCCGTATACACAAGCAATAGTGATTAAGAGTTCTTACCTGTTCACTGTACAGAAGCTGGTGCTATCCAAATGCCTTCCAGACGACTCCACGCAACCTGCAACACACAGACAATGTTTACTATACTCCTGTGGTAAACTGATTTAATATTAGCAAGTAAATATCGGTATGGAGAACCATACATGACTTCCATGTTCTAAGATTTATATTTAAATTCATTTTCGAAATGAAATATTTCCATAGAAACTACTTCTTGCTTCAGCCTTAACTACAGTACTGTGGTTACTAACGTATAGCCTACCACTTCACGTTAGCGCACTCGATTTTCACTGATGTTGGCAGTCGATGGCACTGCCGAAACGTCTGGTTTTGCAGAAAACATTGGGCCACGGCCAAACAGTGCGGGAAGGAATTTTAACACCAAACTACTTATTTGTTACCGATAACGTGTACATAGGCTATGTAAAAAATTATCCTCTCCCCCTTCAACTACCATTTTCATTTATAGAAAATTACCCCCTCCCCATTCAACTACCCTTTTCATTTATAGATGTTTCATCTACCTTTCTACAGTGGATTATTATGACCTTCTTTTCACAATACTTTATTTATCAAAATTAAGTACTTCACTGTTGTTAAAATATAAAACGTTGCAGGTAAACCTCTTCCCCTTAACCGATCTTCGCCAAAATCAATAGGCCTTGAGTCCCCTACAATTCAAGCAAATATGCAAAAATTATTTGATTCTGTTTAAATTGCGGCAGTTATCGTCCGCCATAGAAAAAATTCTACACACAGACAGACACTTTTCGAAAAATGACTTTTCTTTATGTTTTGAGGGTAGTACAATCAGAATCAGCCCTTATCTCGATCACGATCTCGCCATCACCATACTTCCATTTCCTTATTTAACATGGAAGTACAAAAACTAATACTAAGGATGCTCGAATGCAATTTTACAAAACTGTGGCTGTCCCCACATTCCTGTATGCTAGTGAGGCACGGACTCTTGGTAAAAGGAACGTACAGAGGATTCAGGCAGCTGAAATGAAATTTCAAAGAGGGATGCAACGTTGTTCTCTCCTGGATCGGAAAATGAACAAGGAAATTACACGCGAATTAAACTTTGTATCATTGCACCAGAAGACTGAAGACCACAGAAGGAGATGGTGTGCATACTTGAATCGCATGCCTGATATTCGTCTACCCGTGGCTGCCTTGGGTTATCACCCTATTGGGTAGAAAGATGTCGGTAGACGGAGGAGGAGATGGGTTCCGGAACAGGTCTAGGGCCTAATCCTTTAAGTGGTGATGATGATAATGATGAAAAACTAATAATACGTTGCAGTCTGGTTTCCTCAGAATGGGCCTACAGTATGTTCTAATTACGTATATTACGTAAATACATGATTACATGTATCCTCACGATACGTAATGAGGATGATTTTCAAAGAGCTATGATTCAATTACAAGAAGTGGCAAGAGAGTACTCACTGATTATTTCAGAGAGAAAGACCAAAACCATGGCCTTTAAAAGTAAACATCCAGTGAGGACTACGATAGTTATAAACAACAGCACTTTAGAACAAGTGACCCGTTTCAAATATCTTAGCTGTGCAGTAAGCTATGAATCTGAATATGATATAAAAGAGAAGATAAATAAATTTAGTAATATTTGTGGTACGATTCATAGAAATCTTAGAAATCAAACAAGACACAGCAGAAGGATTAAATTTTATAAGACAACTGCAATACCCACACTGACGATGGGAGCGAGGCCGTGGGTCATGACAAAAAAGGAATGCGGCAAGATTCTTTTTCTTTGAAAAATGCAGAAAGATGCAGTTTCTTTGAAATACTTTAAATTACTGCAAGATAGAATAAGGAATGAAGATATCAGAGCAGAACTCGAAGTGAAGGACATAAATTAAATTATTTCAGTTTACAGAAGACAATGGTGGGATCATCTGCAAAGGATGACAGAGGATCAATTGGCGAAAGCGGCACTGAACTATAAAGCGTAGAAGAGACGTGGGTCGCCCGTGGATGAGATGGGTGCCGGAACAGGTTTATATAACCTAATCCTTGAAGTGAATAAGACGAAGAAAACTAAAATACATTCTGTTTTTGTTTACAGTTTCTGCGTCCTTCTACTCTATATCGTACCTGCTACTCTACTTTATATCACCTGCGTGGTGACGTCATGTGAGAAAGGTACCGACCGTGTTTCTCGAGGCCTTTCGATTTTGTGCTGTCCGCAGTGACGTCAATTTGGGGGAAATGTCGCTAAAACTAGGCGACTTGAAAATCATATTAGTGACAAATATTTATATTTAGTAATATTGTAGTATTGACATTTCTGGTGCCAGTTCAGGCAGGAAAAGAGAAAATATTGGGGAATTTGAAGCTTTTGAGTGTAACTCAACCATAGACGGATAGATCATGTGGAGGAGCTGCCTCCTAACGGGCCACAACTTCCGGTAATTTTTATTCAGGGTTGTCTTCCCCTAGGCTTTGATGCCCCAATATCCAAATGCAAGGTAGCAGCAGAATATAATCCTATAACAGTAGGACGCACTATTGCAGCCGACTAAATTCAACCAGATTCGTGCCTCCAGTATTCCAAAGATACGCCGGTCCAGAATCATTTCCCTTATGCTTTAACTTGGTACTGGTGGCTACTGCTGCCATCCACCAGGAATATTTGTCGACCTTCCGGTCTAGATCCGTAGTGTTCTGCATCAACAGAGTCATCTCTTGTAGGGTGTGGCACTTCACCACGCAGTACGGTCTTGGCTGGAGAGAGGCTGAGGGCTCCTTTAGACTACCCCTCTAAATTACGTCGACCCCATAAGAGAAGAATTACCTGTTTTCAACTTAAATGAAAGATTAAAAGATGATAAACGACAGTGGAAAGAACAGTTATAAACATTGTCAGATTCAAGACTGACCAAACATACCTGGAAATATAAGCCACAGGTATATTCCTATATGACACAGGTATGTGGGTAGACCCAGGAAGAGATGGCTGGAGGATCTTTGAAGACAGAATTGCCACCACACTGCCTAGGTCAGATGGGAAGACGATGATGATCTTGGAGATTTTTTCAATATACCAGACTTAAATGAAATCAGTTGCAAATTATGGCCTGCGTTTAACGTTAATTTGCCTACATTCATAATTTAACTAATAATGTCCTGTATTAAACATCAATGTATAGTAGTTTAGAGACTTGACGATCGTTTTTGTACACTTGGGTTTTACAAAGCTAACGAAGAATTACTCCCACTAAAACAGTATTGTATGCGGTGAGGAGAGAGAGAGAGAGAGAGAGAGAGAGAGAGAGAGAGAGAGAGAGAGAGAGAGAGAGAGAGAGAGAGAGAGAGAGAGAGAGAGAGAGAGAGACTCATGGGCTGTCTCACTCACACATACCCACGACCAATGTATACATTGCGAATATCCCTGTTCAAGATTCTGTTCCAGGTCAGTATCCTAGAAGCGGAAAGGGAGATGGTTTTTTAGTGGGTCTGGTATAATACCGAAATCCAGACCCCGGCCGGAAGTGCGCACCCATCCGGACATTTGTACAGCAAATGTTTCCACCCGTCATCGTAAAAAAAAAAATACAGTTGATAAATTTATCACTACTGCAACACAACGAAATAATATTATTATTTTAGTTCAGTAAAAATAAACCTTAGAGGGCTGAATAGACCAGTGAATGATGACATTTAGGTGTTCATGTAAAGGGGGGGGGACCGGGATTCAATTCCGAGACGAATCGTTAAACCAAGATACTTTTTTTTGAGCCCCCAGATCGTCTCAGGCTGTGGAAAATGAGTACACAGGGTAACAACGTGTCCAATATCAGCGGCTGGGACGTAGTGCTGTCCTCACTTTCTTTCTTCTAAGTCTACCCACCCCGTCTAACCTGAATCCTTTGGATACCAATAAAGTTATTTTATTTAATATATAATAATGGCTCTCATGTGTACCACCGAAGCAGCTTAGGAGAAGGCAGGGTAGGCTGCCTTACGCGAGCCGTACGGCATACAAGGAAGGCAGTGTGGCCAGCACTACGCTTCAGCCGCCCATTATTATCCCCAGGATGGTATCCCAGGTACTCATTTTCAACAGGCTGAGTCGACCTGGGGGCTGAAAAACGCACCTTGATTCCCGGGAATCGAACCCGGGACCTCTAGGTTAGTAGCCAGGTGCCATACCCACTGGTCTACTGAGCCGCCCTATTTTTTTTATTTCAAACACTTCTTACTACAGTCTGTTTCTTGATGTATAAAATATATTTAATATTTATAAAGACTTTACCTCAAGATGTTTACTCCTTATTTGGAACATGTTTCGGGAAGCCTTGTGTTCCCATCTTCAGCCTTTCTGATTTTGAACCTTGTGAGGTACTTGTGTGTTGGTTGTCTGTTGCTGTGGTTTACTGTTGGCCTGTGGTGCTTTAAATTGGTATTATTGTGTGTGATTGTGGTGTGTATATTAGTATTTTGTGTATTTTCTATACACACTCAAAGGATACACTTCCAAAGCACTCAACATAGAAAATACACATAATACTAATATATACACCACAATCACACAGAATAATACCAATTTAAAGTACCAGAAGCCAACAGGAAACCACAACAACAACCAACCAACCAACACAGAAGGACTTCTCAAGACTAAAAATCAGGAAGGCTGAAGATGGGTACACAAGGCTTCCCGAAACATGTTCCAAATAAGGAGAAAACATCTTAAGGTAAAGCCTTTATAAATATTAAATATATTTTTTTAATTTATATTTTATAAAATTACTTTCATTTAAATATTAGAATAAAAGTCGCATCAGAATTGAATCGTAACGCGCAGTTATACGCACTCTACTTACAATTTCAAGATCTGTACGACGAAAGAATCCGACCTACCGCCGAGTTAAGAGAGCAACATAATTTCTTCGCCGCTAAAGAGAAACGTACGGTCTGGACGTCTAATTGGATTGGCCTTGGGATCGATGATGTGCACGTATACATAACACACACGGTAATTACTATTAAAGTTGCTGCCCGGGTTATTTACGAGTCTGTGACGCTGCTGTAGGACGTAGTTCAGTAGTCTCTGTCCTATTTCTACCGACCGCCGTCCTTCAAGGGTGATTTTCTTAAGAAGACCACCCTTTGAGCAAATAAAGTTGTGGTTGAATACAGAAACAGCGTCTCGGTCATTGTATAGGCGACACGGCCGCACTCGCGCTCTCGGGGCGGTTCTATTTAATAATAATAAAAGCGGCCCTAATGAACAGTGAATACCGTTTGATTGCACGCTGTATCCGAGGGAAGGGGGAGGTAACACGCACGTACAAGGGGAACGGGTCGTGAGGGGCGAAGCGGCCGGACTGACTAACAGGGAAACCTTCACACAAATTAAACGCTACCATAACTACTTGTGGTTAATTAAACGAAGTCGTGTTACGATTGACCGTATGAAATAAACTGACGATGTCACAGACAACGGGCCCACACTAGCTACGGCGTATCGTATTTAAAAAGTTCTCAAAAGATAATTTGGCAATGTTATTGATTATACTGTGTTACAAATGTAGTCCGATTTCAAATAAACATTGACTATACTTACTACCAGTGGCGTAACTACTGGGGGGGGGCAGTAACCCCCCCCAGAGCTATACAAATTTCCGCTTAACATACACTTATTTCCAAATCAATTGCGTGTGTTAACATAAAGCTTATATCCTTAAATTCGTAGTGACCGTCAATCAATGAATTTTTCCGGTGAAGAGTTTGAGAGGATCGGTCAAACAATATAATAATACAAATTTTAACTTATTTGTGTCGACGTTTCGACAATGTTTAAACACAAACGTGTTTGTGTATGTGAGTGTGTGTGAGTGCGTGCGTATGTGTGTATCCTTGTATATGTGCAGGAGTTGAGATAGTTTGTTTTACATCATCAAATGTTTTCTTTAAAGACAACGAGAAAATTATAATATAACAAAACTTAATTTATACATTATTACAATTTAAATTATTCATAATGTAATGGTATTTATAATTAATTATAAAAGCAGTAATCAACAATTAAATATTAGAATTGGTACAGAAAACGATTATATATATACCTGTCAACAATAGCATAGTAAAATATATTATAACTAAATACAGATTACAGGGATATTACTATTATATTATGTAGGCTATATATAGGCCTATTATAATTTTCTCGTTGTCTTTAAAGAAAACAATTGATGATATAAAACAAACTATCTCAACTCCTGCACATATACGAGGATACACACATACGCTCGCACACACTCACATAAACAAACACGTTCACTCAAATAATTGTTCTGTTGTGTTTTGACATTTCCTTTGTATTCATACGCAGGTCCTGATGATGACAATAAACATTTTCGAAACGTCGTCGACACAAATAAGTTAAAATTTGTGATATATTTTTTGACCGATCCTCACAAACCCTTCATCGGAAAAATAAACTTATAAATAATTATAGAAGGTGCAGTATATCACCTACTCTTTTTAACATTTATAGCCTATAATAATGATCTGATAAGGAAATGGAAACATGTAGTCAACCCTGGTATTAAGTTTTATCACGAGACAAGTATTTGAATGTACTGTTGTATGCTGAAGACATGCTTGTACTTCAAAATACAGAATCTGATTTGCAAACAATACAATATTGTTACGACGGTCTAACTGATAGTCGTAGGTACAGTGCAAACAAAATACAAGACACCAATTAAGTCACTAATCACCAGCTTTAATTTTCACAGTTAAACAGTTCGTAATTAACAACACAGTCTCTTACAACATATCAAATAAAAATTGTTCACACGCAATAAAATGTCAACTAATATAAAACACAATTGCATTACAATTATAGCGCCCGATTATAAAACACAACACTTCACTAATAACCACTTGAACGCACACAGTAATATCGCCCGATAAGAACTCGAACCGTCTGTAATATATCGCAACTATAAGTTAACTGAAAACTAAGGCAGCTGCCACCTTGTATTTACACTCCCGCTCACAGACCAGAACATTCCTAACTACGCGTTATCTCTACTACGACGTAATTAATTGCGGCCTTGACACAGTGCATGCGGTGGCGCGAATTCTGTCACAGTCTAGCAAATGCGCCGAGAATCACGTATGCCACACACAACATTAGAGCGAGATTCTTCTGGAACATTCGATAAACACGTAGATTGTTCTGTGATGTAGTAACAATATGAAAGTCTCCACTACAAAAACAAAAGGTAATGGCATTTCGAGGCAAGGAGCCAATAACAAAAAAATTATGATTAGTGATCGATTTATAGAACAGATGAGCCACTTTAATTATTTGGAAAATAATATTGGCTACGATAGAAATTGTGATATTGATGTTAAGTTACGTAAGTTCCGTATTTAGAAACAAGGTAAATATATATATATATATATATATATATATATATATATATATATATATTCCGTATATATTTATAAACAAGGTACATCGAGATACAAAATTACAGTTTTACAAAGTTATGGTAATTCCTGTACTGTCCTATGGTGTGGATTATACGCAATAACCAAGAATCAAGCAAACAAAATACAGGTCTAGGAAATGGCGTTCTTAAGATGAGTTAAAAGGTGTTCTAAACTTGACCGTATAAAGAATGAGGCCATAAGCGAAGAATTACCAGTTTTTAACTTGAATAAGAAATTAAAAGATTAAAAACAACGGTGGGGAACTCTGCTAACCTACCTTCCCAATTAGTGTAACTTTTTCATGGTATGTCACATCCAAAGTGATTAAAATGACCGCTCTTAATTAAAATTTGATTGTAACTATTTTTGTACCAATTGGACGTTTACGCTTAAATACCTGCCATGCCAGATTGGAGCAGAGATCTTTAGCCCACAATCTCATAGGATGTTATTAAATGTAAATATCGCCTAAAAACCTTATTTATATTGATTGCGTCAAAAGTAGGCAGCATACCAAGCCTTAAAAATTAAGGACAAATGATTACACAGCGCGAATTAATTAAAAATGTAAAAAATGTACACGAAAATGAAGACGTAATAGCGTCCGCAAATGAGCGGAAATTAATTCACGGAGTAGAAGAGCATATGGTCGGCATATGAAGGCCATCAGAGGGGAGGACATCATGATGTAATGAAGGCCAAGGACGGGCACCCGTATTTAGGCAGATGTGGGCACAACGGACACGCGGTCGCTTCCACCCAAATGAGAAATGACTACATCCATCCATGTGTAGTAATTGTGGCGCTGAATTGGCTCATTCTCTCGTATAATGTATACCGTTGTCGTAACCACCTACTTGCCCTGTACAACATTTATCACGATTTGCAAATAGCCTATTCAGAAAACATTCTCTATGCTAGTGACAGTTCTTGTTATGTTTGCAGCAAAATCTGCTCTAAACACCCGAGACTACATTGTTACTACGGTCTCCTTGATCGTCGTACGGTACAGCGGGAAACAAAATACAAGACACCAATGAAATCACTAATAACCAGCTTTAATTATCACAATTAACAGTTTGAAATCAACAAGTTACTCAACAAGATTACGCTCGTACAATAATTCAAGTTAAATCTGTCCACACAAATTACAATTTCAAAGAATTCCGCACTATAATCACTTTTCACTAATACACCATTTGAGACACACTATGTAAATCGCCCGACATAAAATTCGAACCTCATTTGAATAAATCGCCACTTAAACTGAAATTAAGCGTCGCTGAATGCTTATATTTATACCCCACTGAGATTCCAGAATACGCCTCAACACTACTAGAAAACACTAGAGCGTAATTACTTGCGGCCTTGAACACAATGCGCGCGGACCGGTGAAGTCTGGAACAGCCTGGATTGTTGACGCGTGAGGAGTGTCACGTAATTGTCTTTCATCTCAAAGTAGCAGCAATATGTACGCACACACACACATTACAGCTGGGCTCTGCTGGGATTAGAAACATGTATAATGATCTATGATGGCGTAAAAATATTAAAGTTATTAAAAAAAATAAAATAAAGACGCATTACGGCAAGTATTTTAACCAACAAAGTTACTTTCCTCGGAAAAGTAAAATACAGGCCTCGCATATGGCGTTCTTAAGACGAGTTAAAGGGTGTTATAAACTTGACCGTACAAAGAATGAAACCATAAGAGAAGAGTTACAAGTTTTCCGACGAAAACGATAAATATGTAAGAAATATAGGTCATTCTTATTTCTGGTAACGCTAGAAGATTTAGTAATCACCTCAGTAAAACTCAAAGTTTATCTTTAAATGCATATGGATTCCTGTATTCATACGGAGACAAAGAATATTTAAACTATAAAACATGAACATAAAACTGGTGTTTAATAATAAATAGTATTTTTTATTTAGGTCACAGGCATCGGGTGTCAGGGTCTCTTGTACTATCCTTGTTTTCTGAGTTATCAGGTCACAACTGATGAAACAAATAGTACGTTTACTTGACTGGAGCAATTTCATTTACCTCAGAAATGAATTTAACTAAATTGTAAAGAAACAGTTAATTCTAATTAATTTCCAGTATTTGAAACTATATTGTAATTTACAAAGTAGATCACGATAATACGAAGCATTCGTACAAGATTTGAGAACATAAAACTTGCGAATATCTCCGTCCGAATAGAAACAAGGAAGTAAATACAGATCTCAGAAATGAAGTTTTTAAGACGAGTTAAAGGATAATGTAAACTTGACCGTATAAAGAAAGCGGCCATAAGAGAAGAGTTACAAGTTTTTAACTTGAATTTAAAAATTAAAAGATTACAAACAACGGAGGAAAGAACACTTAGAAAGAACGTCAGATTGCAGACTGGCCAAACAAGTCTGGAAGTACAAACCTATAGGACATAGGTGTGTGGGTAGACCCAGGAAGAGATGGTTGGAGGGGATCTTTGAAGGCGGAACAGGCAGAGCACGTTGCCTACGACGTGTTGTGAAGATGACGTGTTACTTTCCATTAACTTAAATTAAAAAAGAAAAATTGTTGTAAATATAGTTGGAAACATTATTGACCGGGCTGTTACGTCGTGGGCTAAAGTCTATTCTGACAGACGTTTCCGCCTCACCCCTGGAGGCCATCCTCAGTGTGTGGCTCAGCCTTAGACACAGTATACTGTTGTTTAACTGGCGTACACCTTGTCAGTACGTTGAGTCCTTGCACTGAAAATGGTCTCCAGAGTTGAGGCCGAAACGTCTGTTCGAGTAATTAGATGGTCTCCAGAGTTGAGGCCGAAACGTCTGTTCGAGTAATTAGATGGTCTCCAGAATTGAGGCCGAAACGTCTGATCGAGTAATTAGATGGTTTCCAGAGTTGAGACCGAAACGTCTGATCGAGCAATTAGATGGTTTCCAGAGTTGAGGCCGAAACGTCTGTTCGAGTAATTAGATGGTTTCCACAGTTGAGGCCGGCCGAAACGTCTGATCGAGTAATTAGATGGTTTCCAGAGTTGAGGCCGAAACGTCTGATCGAGTAATTAGATGGTTTCCAGAGTTGAGACCGAAACGTCTGATCGAGTAATTAGATGGTTTCCAGAGTTGAGGCCGAAACGTCTGTTCGAGTAATTAGATGGTGTCCAGAGTTGAGGCCGAAACGTCTGTTCCAGTAATTAGGTTGTTTCCAGAGTTGAGGCCGAAACGTCTGATCGAGCAATTAGATGGTTTCCAGAGTTGAGGCCGGCCGAAACGTCTGATCGAGTAATTAGATGGTTTCCAGAGTTGAGGCCGGCCGAAACGTCTGATCGAGTAATTAGATGATTTCCAGAGTTGAGACCGAAACGTCTGATCGGTAATTAGATGGTTTCCAGAGTTGAGGCCGAAACGTCTGTTCGAGTAATTAGATGGTGTCCAGAGTTGAGGCCGAAACGTCTGTTCGAGTAATTAGGTTGTTTCCAGAGTTGAGGCCGAAACGTCTGTTCGAATAATTAGATGGTTTCCAGAGTTGAGGCCGAAACGTCTGATCGAGTAATTAGATGGTTTCCAGAGTTGAGGCCGAAACGTCTGATCGAGTAATTAGATGGTTTCCAGAGTTGAGGCCGGCCGAAACGTCTGATCGAGTAATTAGATGATTTCCAGAGTTGAGACCGAAACGTCTGATCGAGTAATTAGATGGTGTCCAGAGTTGAGGCCGAAACGTCTGTTCGAGTAATTAGGTGGTTTCCAGAGTTGAGGCCGAAACGTCTGATCGAGTAATTAGATGGTTTCCAGAGTTGGGGCCGAAACGTCTGTTCGAGTAATTAGATGGTTTCCAGAGTTGAGGCCGAAACGTCTGTTCGAGTAATTAGATGGTGTCCAGATTTGAGGCCGAAACGTCTGTTCGAGTAATTAGGTGGTTTCCAGAGTTGAGGCCGAAACGTCTGATCGAGCAATTAGATGGTTTCCAGAGTTGAGGCCGAAACGTCTGATCGAGTAATTAGATGGTTTCCAGAGTTGAGGCCGGCCGAAACGTCTGATCGACTAATTAGATGGTTTCCAGAGTTGAGGCCGGCCGAAACGTCTGATCGAGTAATTAGATGGTTTCCAGAGTTGGGGCCGAAACGTCTGATCGAGTAATTAGATGGTTTCCAGTGTTGAGGCCGAAACGTCTGATCGAGTAATTAGATGGTTTCCAGAGATGAGGCCGAAACGTCTGTTCGAGTAATTAGATGGTTTCCAGAGTTGAGGCCGAAACGTCTGTTTGAGTAATTAGATGGCGTCCAGAGTTGAGGCCGAAACGTCTGTTCGAGTAATTAGATGGTGTCCAGAGTTGAGGCCGAAACGTCTGATCGAGTAATTAGGTGGTTTCCAGAGTTGAGGCCGAAACGTCTGATCGAGCAATTAGATGGTTTCCAGAGTTGAGGCCGGCCGAAACGTCTGATCGAGTAATTAGATGGTTTCCAGAGTTGAGGCCGGCCGAAACGTCTGAACGAGTAATTAGATGGTTTCCAGAGTTGAGGCCGAAACGTCTGTTCGAGTAATTAGATGGTGTCCAGAGTTGAGGCCGAAACGTCTGTTCCAGTAATTAGGTTGTTTCCAGAGTTGAGGCCGAAACGTCTGATCGAGCAATTAGATGGTTTCCAGAGTTGAGGCCGGCCGAAACGTCTGATCGAGTAATTAGATGGTTTCCAGAGTTGAGGCCGAAACGTCTGATCGAGCAATTAGATGGTTTCCAGAGTTGAGGCCGAAACGTCTGTTCGAGTAATTAGATGGTGTCCAGAGTTGAGGCCGAAACGTCTGTTCGAGTAATTAGGTTGTTTCCAGAGTTGAGGCCGAAACGTCTGTTCGAATAATTAGATGGTGTCCAGAGTTGAGGCCGAAACGTCTGTTCGAGTAATTAGGTTGTTTCCAGAGTTGAGGCCGAAACGTCTGATCGAGCAATTAGATGGTTTCCAGAGTTGAAGCCGGCCGAAACGTCTGATCGAGTAATTAGATGGTTTCCAGAGTTGAGGCCGAAACGTCTGATCGAGTAATTAAATGGTTTCCAGAGTTGAGGCCGGCCGAAACGTCTGATCGAGTAATTAGATGATTTCCAGAGTTGAGACCGAAACGTCTGTTCGAGTAATTAGATGGTTTCCAGAGTTGAGGCCGAAACGTCTGTTCGAGTAATTAGATGGTTTCCAGAGTTGAGGCCGAAACGTCTGTTCGAGTAATTAGATGGTGTCCAGAGTTGAGGCCGAAACGTCTGTTCGAGTAATTAGGTGGTTTCCAGAGTTGAGGCCGAAACGTCTGATCGAGCAATTAGATGGTTTCCAGAGTTGAGGCCGAAACGTCTGATCGAGTAATTAGATGGTTTCCAGAGTTGAGGCCGGCCGAAACGTCTGATCGAGTAATTAGATGGTTTCCAGAGTTGAGGCCGGCCGAAACGTCTGATCGAGTTATTAGATGGTTTCCAGAGTTGGGGCCGAAACGTCTGATCGAGTAATTAGATGGTTTCCAGTGTTGAGGCCGAAACGTCTGTTCGAGTAATTAGATGGTGTCCAGAGTTGAGGCCGAAACGTCTGATCGAGTAATTAGGTGGTTTCCAGAGTTGAGGCCGAAACGTCTGATCGAGCAATTAGATGGTTTCCAGAGTTGAGGCCGAAACGTCTGATCGAGTAATTAGATGGTTTCCAGAGTTGAGGCCGGCCGAAACGTCTGATCGAGTAATTAGATGGTTTCCAGAGTTGAGGCCGAAACGTCTGTTCGAGTAATTAGATGGTGTCCAGAGTTGAGGCCGAAACGTCTGATCGAGTAATTAGGTGGTTTCCAGAGTTGAGGCCGAAACGTCTGATCGAGCAATTAGATGGTTTCCAGAGTTGGGGCCGAAACGTCTGATCGAGTAATTAGATGGTTTCCAGTGTTGAGGCCGAAACGTCTGTTCGAGTAATTAGATGGTGTCCAGAGTTGAGGCCGAAACGTCTGATCGAGTAATTAGGTGGTTTCCAGAGTTGAGGCCGAAACGTCTGATCGAGCAATTAGATGGTTTCCAGAGTTGAGGCCGAAACGTCTGATCGAGTAATTAGATGGTTTCCAGAGTTGAGGCCGGCCGAAACGTCTGATCGAGTAATTAGATGGTTTCCAGAGTTGAGGCCGGCCGAAACGTCTGATCGAGTAATTAGATGGTTTCCAGAGTTGAGGCCGGCCGAAACGTCTGGTCGAGTAATTAGATGGTTTCCAGAGTTGAGGCCGGCCGAAACGTCTGATCGAGTAATTAGATGGTTTCCAGAGTTGAGGCCGAAACGTCTGATCGAGTAATTAGATGGTTTCCAGAGTTGAGGCCGAAACGTCTGATCGAGTAATTAGATGGTTTCCAGAGTTGAGGCCGAAACGTCTGTTCGAGTAATTAGATGGTTTCCAGAGTTGAGGCCGAAACGTCTGATCGAGTAATTAGATGGTTTCCAGATTTGAGGCCGAAACGTCTGTTCGAGTAATTAACACCTTTCGACACGGAGAAATTGGAAGACCACGGCTTTACAGCCCGGATAGTAATTTTAATAATTATGACGCTGATCGTGAAAGCCTAAAAAATAAACGGTATATTGTATAAAGGTTGCACAGGGCTCCCAAACACAATACGCGTATCATGCGGGATACCTCAATAAGCGGAAGCGTTTTTTCCGATATTTCACTGTACAATTATTTCTATGCCTTATCCGGTGGCGATGTACACGGCACATATTGATAATGGTACAGGATGAGGAATGCCGTCCAACTAGTGTCAGTCGGTCGGGTTGAATATCGAACGAGTCGGCCGCTCTATTGAGAGATACAGTACGACTACTAGGATACAACACCCATTATCCGTTAACGTTTGCTGCTGCTGTTGTATTGAGTGAGTGGACATGTGGACGACAGCAGCAGGATCACGACGCTGTCACAATAACTAACCGACCCAATTTACACAAACTCGCTACACACACTACACTACACTAACAAGAAGCGCGCTCGCTTGTTTTACACAATATGGTTGCCGACGACGACTAACAGTTCGAAACACGCGTTCCGTGTCAACGGTCAGTTGATAACAGCGTTCAATGTTGTTGTTGCTGATACACTGACGACTCGCCGCTGTCTGGCAACCAGACTGTACAACAAAACTAAACAGTCCCTTCGGAAAAAAATAAGCAAGCTTCGACTACTCGACATTTTTTTTTGACTATTTTTTATCGTTAACTATTTTTTTTGTTTACATGCAACGACGTTGTGAATAAGTTGCATAAGTTCAACCTTATGTGCGGGACCATTAGGCGAACCCTTAAGTCAGCAAGTAAAGGAACACCCCTAAAATTCTACAAGGTGATGGCTCTTCCCACACTTCTTTATGGGTCTGAGAATTGGACTTTAACGAAAGCCCAGGCCATTCGCATCCAAGGCGCTGAAATGAGATTTCTTTGGCACGTGGTAGGGTATACTTTCCATGATCATAGAAGAAACACATATATACGTCAGGAACTGAATATTGTGAGTATACTCGACAGGATCCCCCAGTATCGGCTGAATTGGTGGGAACATCTTTGCCGAATGGATGACTGCCGCATCCCTAAACAACTCTCGAACTATAAGCCGAGGTGACGGACAGGTGTGGGGCATCCGAGGAAGCGCTGGAGTTGAGCTCTAATCTTTGCCTATCTGAGACCGGAACAAACCATGCTTGGTTTATCCGTGAAGATGATGATGATGTTGAACTATTTCTTTTATTCGTGTGAAGATTATGAGTAGGTGTAGTTCAGCTATTAGAGGTAACCAGCCTCAAGCTAGATAGTTGGGTGATGGGGCTGCCCTCCTTAAGTTTTATATTCATAAGACTCTGTGAAAGAAAGTACGAAAAGATACAGAATTGAAATTTTATGAAATTATGGCGGCACCAGTATTGATGTACAGGAGTGAATCGTGGACACTCACCCAAAATCAGAGAAAACTAATTCACTCGGCTGAAATTAAATTCTTAAGGAGAGTCAAAGGATGAACCCTAAGAGATCACATATAAAATGCAGACACAAGGCAAGAGGTGAATATATACTCGATAAACGATAAAATTAAACAAAACAAAGGAAACTGGATTCAGCACATAAGTAAAATGGTGACTCGAGACTACTAAAACAGATAATCCAGTATTAGCTTCTTGGAGGAGGAACGAAATAGACGCAGACCAAGAAAACGGTGGCTGTGAAGACGAAACCGTCTGCAAGCCTAATCCTTGAAGTTAAGAAGAAGACTATTTTTTTTATTTATAATTTGATTGGAAGTAGCATTTGGGGTAGCGTTTCCCACGAATATAATTGAACTAGGGAAGAGAGATCTCAGTTTTAACTCGACTGTTTGGTACTTGTCATTTGTCTGACTGTCTACCCACCTTTTTCGGTATATCTCACAACTTTCAAATGTGTCAACTGATCATCGTAAAAGCTGGCACAAGTGATTCACCCACAGACCGCAATCTTTTTGAGATCGCTCCCCCTTCTAAAAAAAACTAGGGGATGGGGCGAGAGTTAAACTGTAAGAAGTCCCAATTTAGGAAAAAACCGCAAAAAATCCATACGGAGCATCAAAGTAAAGAGAATTTTAACAAAAATTTGAATATAATTTTCAGTTTGAATATTTCATAATACCCCAAGTATTATGGCAAAAAAAGTGAATCGAAACTTTGAAAATTTCCTAAAAATCAACACTGAGAATCAAATTAAAGATTAACTAAAATCTAAATATAGTTTTCAGTTTTGGAAATAAACCTTTAGGACTCCGCGAACCAAAAAAGTCATCGAAAAGTTGTAAAATTGTAAAATTCCATTTTAACACAACTAATATGAGTTAAGACACTTGCAAATTTTGGAACGTTTGTAACATCGTTTGCAAAAAACTTTACATAAGTTTATCAGTTATCAACAAAAAAAGACAATAAAAATGAGAAAGATATGGTCACTTCTTCATATATAAAAGAACTTTATTCGCAGTTTTAAAAAATCACAATTTATTGATTTCACATTATCTAATAATAAATGTTTTTTGATCAATCAGTAAACGAGTTCTGCAGGCCAGGGAGTTTACCAGTATACAATACCAAATCTTTATACGAGGGCTGTATGATGTAGGCCTACTTGTGTTTGACGACTGAGGGCGCCAGTGACTCAAATCTGCATTAAGTTACCATCTATTAGTACAACAATGCAAACGATACATTTTAAAACTGCAAACAGATTCACCGAGTAGTTTTGTTTTAAAGCTGTTGAAAGTGGGCACGTTTGTGTATTTTGCAGCCATGGGAAAAGATCAATATCGGTCAGTGAGTCGATTTCTTTTTTTGGATGGAAAACGTGTGAGGAAATCAAAGATACGTTGAATGCAATTTATAACGATCATCCACCTTCGATTACTACTATCAGAATTTGTTCAATGAATTCAAGCGCGGCCGAACGTCCGTCTTTGATGAAGAGCGCCCAGGCCGTCCAATTGAGGTGACTACGAAGGATATGATCAACAAAATTCATGATATCGTGTTAGCAGACCGCCAGGTGAAGATCAGAGAGATTGCTGGTAGTGTAAACATCTCAACTGAACGCATAGAAAATATCCTTCACGAAAAATTGGGCATGAGAAAGCTATCGGCGAGATAGGTGCCACGTTTGCTGACGGTTGACCAAAAACGGAATCGCGTGATAACTTCGAAGCAATGTTTGGCCATGTTTAAGCGTAATCCAAGTGAGTTTCTGCGGTGTTATGTGACCGTTGATGAGATGTGGCTTCATCACTACACACCGGAAATGAACGTTCAGTCAACACAATGGGGTTCTCCCGGCGAACGTCCACCAAAGAAAGCGAGGACCTTCCATCAGCCGTAAAAGTCATGGCCGTCATTTTTTTTGGGGGATTCGCAAGGTATAATCTTCGTTGATTATTTGGAGAAGGGAAGGACAATCACAGGACAGTACTGTGCTGATTTACTGGGCCAATTCGACGCTGAACTGAAGAGAAAACGGCCCCATTTAGCGAAGAAAAAAGTGCTCTTCCACCATGACAACGCACCAGCTCACTCGTCCGCAATCGTCACAGCAAAACTGGTTGAATTATGCTACGAATTGTTGCCTCATCCAACGTATTCTCCAGATTTGGCCCCCTGTGATTTCTTTTTGTTTCCAAACATGAAAGAATGGCTTGGTGGAAAGCAGTTCACATCAAACGAAGAGGTCATCGCCGAAACAGAGGCCTATTCTGCAGACTTCGACAAATCATATTGTTTGGAAGGCTTAAAAACGTTGGAATATCGCTGGACTAAGTGTATCGAGTTGAAAGGAGCGTATGTTGAGAAATAAATTAAACAATTTGGGTTTTCCTTCCTAACACGGGTATTTATCATACCGCCCTCATATATCGAAGTATGATCAAACATTCTATGTCGATGTTCAGAACGGTAACTATCTACAAAGTGTATGATTACTGTGTACTTCTCGAATTAAATAATTTATTATAATAACTTTGTTAACTGTAACACACCGCGACAACGTGTAAGTGATACACGTAGTTTTAAGGCAGTCAGTCAGGTTAAGACTTAGAAACCTGTGGTGTCATAAACTCCGTTGTTAAATCCTTACAATAAATCACAAAAGTTAGCGGGAACTACAACAATAAAGTAACAAAGGGATCTGCGCGCCAGATAAACCGACGGGACAGGCAACTTTCTTCTCCAGTATATACCACCGTAGGGCACAATCGTTTCTTATTCTTCTTTTTGCTTTCTTGGAACAGAGAAGCCAGAAAACAAAAGAACAGTACATACTCGCGAAGAGGATAAACAGAATGAAAAAGAAACAATAACGAAATAGAAGAGGAGGGCACGAGATACGCCTGGTCACAGAGTAGAATATGTGTTATACAATGCTTCTAATACAGTAACACTTAAAATAAAGAATTTAGCGCTTAACAGGTACTTTATAAATATTTCTAAGGCTTTATAAACGGGTACTTTTAAATCTCCAAAGGCTGTTGCACCAACATAATAATTTAGTACAAGTTAAAATAGTACACGTGTTGAAAACAGCTTTGGAGAGAATTTGACTAATGGGTTCAAAATTGTTATACGAGCTGACAAGAACGCCATATTATATTAAAATTATATTAAAATACTTATTGAAAGTTAAATATTCGCGTGCGATGCCGCGGGTAACAGCTAGTAATTATTATATACAACAAAACAGGCGTTAATTGGCTGTGTTGTTGTTCGAGCTACCCCTTGAGTGTTATGCAAAAGCAGCACACGGCCTGACGAGTGAGTGGTAAGGCTATAAAACGTCAGTCACTCACTCGCCTGCGTTGTAATCTTTGTGTCCATTCTTTTTTCCCCCCACACACAATTCGCTTGCTTTGATTTTTCCTTTTTAACCCAGCCGAGAGTGTGTGTGTGTGTGTGTGTGTGTGTGTGTGTGTGTGTGTGTGTGTTTTATACATGAGAGCGAACGAGCGAGTGAATTCAGACCCTGACCACGGACAAGAGAGTTTGCAGTGCGCTTGGTCACAGACCAATGAATTCCGCGCGCGCGCGCACACACACACATTCTTTGTTTTACCCCCATGCCTCCTCCTCGCCTCCGTACAGACCAACCCCTTTCCTGTCCTTGATTCGTCTGTACACCGTTATTTCGAGACGACGAAAACGACGTGCGCCCGCGCGCGCACCGGACGTGTTTGTTCTGCTTGCTGCCAGTACTATCTGCTGGATATAAACTTTTACTGCCTGCCTCTGCTCGATGGCTGTTTCACTTACATCGTTCCCTTAGACAACGACAAGTAACCGGTCGCCAGTACGCTCCATTCCGCTCCTGCTCCGGTTGTTATTGTTATTATTATTTTTTGCGATGCTTTTGCAACAACAACAGATACACACCATCGTTCACTTACTTACTGTTCAGTCCCATCACCGTTTTTTACTTCCATGTTCCATAATGACAGGGAAGTATGATGATGGCGAAAAAATCGTGTTCGAGATAAGGGCTGAATCTAAATTGTACTACCCTCAAAACATGAAGAAAAGTCATTTTTCGAAAACTCTGTGTGTGTGTCTGTATGTAGATTTTTTTCTATGGCGAACGATAACTGCCGCAAATTCAAACAGAATCAAATAATTTTTTGCATGTGTGCCTGAATTGTAGAGGACTCAAGTTTTACGGATTTTGGTGAACATCGGTTAAGGGAAAGGGGTACTTTACCTCCAACGTTTTGTGTTTTAACAAGAGTAAAGTACTTAATTTTGATAAATAAAGTATCCTGAAAAGAAGGTCATAATAATCCACTGTAGAAAGGTAGATGAAATATCTGTAAATGAAAATGATAGTTGAAGGGGGAAAGGATAATTTTTTATATGTGTACACGTTATCGGCAACAAAGAAGTAGTTTGTTTTTAAAATTCCTTCCCGCGGTGTTTGGCCATGGTCCAATGTTGTCTGGATAACCAGACGTTTCGGCAGTGCCATCGACTGCCATCATCACTGTAAATCGAGTGCGCTAACGTGATGTGGTATACGTCAGTGACCACAGTACTGTGGTTAAGGCTGAAGCAAGAAGTAGAAAGGAGTAGTTTCTATGTAAATATTTGATTTCGAAAATGATTTTAAATATAAATCTTAGAACATGGAAGTCATGTATGGTTCTTCATACCGATATTTTCTCTTTGTTCCAATTTTACAATTATAGGTTGTTCCAAACCGGATGGCACCTATAGTATTAGAAAACTCTTACTCTAGGACGAGCACTCACAACCGGCCACGCACGACCCGGGCGGTTCAGGTATAGGCCTAAGTATACGGTCCAATTCAAAACTATAAAATTTCTAATTTTTCTTATAATCCAAATTAAACTGTAATATTTGTAATCTCCGTGAAATTCAGAGAAAAGTGAGTCCAAACCACACATAACTGCGATAAATATGAGTATTTTAGGGATTTCTAAAGCAAACGGAGAATTGGAGTACTTAATAAAGATAGACTTAGATGTACATCTAAAATATATCACAACCACGTCATGTTTGGCGTCATTTTCTTTAACATTTTATGGAGATTACAAATATGCTAAGCTCGTTTGTTAAAAAAATTCATATTATAAAAGTTGCAGTTATTTAGTGGGACACGCCCCAGTAGATGATTCATACACGAGGCGTGCGGCCCAGCTGAGTTTGTGTACTGTATGTGTGTGTGTGTTAGTGAGGGTCTCCTAATCCGTCAGGTGCCATGCGACTTGGAACGCTGTACAAAAAAGTAAAAACAATTCTTCACAACCGCTACACGCCGTTGTCAAGATCTTGACAGTACATTTTCTGATCACGCTTACACTCTCATGCAAATACACTGACAATCGTGTACTTTCTCGATTTTCTGCCCACCGAACTTTCTTAAAGCAGCCAGCCTTTCTATTTTGTACTTTTTTTTTAGGTCGCGAAGATTTTTTTCTAATTTGCGTTTTAAACTGTCTAATTCATCGTGACTTGGTCATTACACGATGTACACACGAACCTTAGTTGTAAAATTAAAGGTAAGATCTTCTTCTTTCGTTTCAGTTAATACTGCTTTAATAATACTTTTTTCTTCAAATACTTAGAAGACATGTTAAGAGGATGGAAATCCAGAGTGACTTCAGGAATAAAGCTTAATAAATCAATGTTTATGGGTTCCCTGCTATATGCGGATGACATAGTTCTTATTCAAGAAAACGGAAAATGAGGATAATTTACAAAGAGCTATGTTTCAATTACAAGAAGTGGCAAGAGAGTACTCACTGGCAATTTCAGTAAGAAACACTAAAACCATGGCCTTTAAAGTTAAATATCCAGTGAGGACTAAGATAGTTATAAACAATAGCACTTTAGAACAAGTGACCCGTTTCAAATATCTCAGCTGTACAGTAAGCTATGAATCTGAATATGATATAAAAGAGAAGATAAATAAATTTAGGAATATTTGTGGTACGATTCACAGAAGTCTTACAAATAAAACAAGACACAGCACAAGGATTAAATTTTATAAGACGACTGCAATACCCACATTGACGTATGCAAGTGAGGCGTCGTGGGTCACGACAAAAAAGGAATGCGGCAAGATTCAGAGTACTGAAATGCAGTTTATTCGAAATACTTTAAATTATACATTGCAACATAGAACAGGGAATGAGGATATCAGAGCAGAACTCAAAATAAAGGATACAAATGAAATTATTTCAATTTATAGAAGACGACAGTGGGGTCATATGCAAAGGACGATAGAGGAGCCATTGCCGAAAGTGGCACTGATCTATAAAGCCAGTGGTAGAAGACACATGGGTCGTCCGAGGATGAGATGGGTGCCGGAACAGGTTTATATAACCTAATACTTGAAGAAGGAGAAGGAGGAGGAGGAGGAGGAGGAGGAGGAGGAGGAGGAGGAGGAGGAGGAGGAGGAGGAGGAGGAGGAGGAGGAGGAGGAGGAGGAGGAGGAGGAGGAGGAGGAGGAGGAGGAGGAGGAGGAGGAGGAGGAGGAGGAGGAGGAGGAGGAGAAGAAGAAGAAGAAGAAGAAGAAGAAGAAGAAGAAGAAGAAGAAGAAGAAGAAGAAGAAGAAGAAGAAGAAGAAGAAGACTTTAGTTGTAAAATTAAAGTTAGGCTCTTATTCTTCTTCTTATACACACATGTAATTAATATCTTACTACTATTTATGTCTCCAGCCTCGATTATGTCGTATGGTCCTTGACCGATTAACGTTTTTTCTACGTTCGCTACCCGTCAGCGAATATCGATACGAAAGCATTTTGTGAAGACTAAACCCGAAATGTGACAGTAAAGCGAGCGAATACACGGCCCGAGGTATACTCGGACTGCATCCACTGCGTAAAAGTAGGTCTATACTGTCCGACATATATTCGGGCTTAGACTGGAAAGTGTTAAAGAATGGTCCATTCCATAATCCTCCCCCCTAACTAAATTGCTTGCTGGATCCGCCCCTGGTCCACAATGGTAAATTAGAGACTGCTGGAGAAATAGAAAGAAAACCAATGTACCACACAATCTGAACAGACAAGAGGAGGCACAAACGCAGCTGTAACCCACTCGTGTCCTTGCTAGAGGCTCACTGAACCAAGCGTGGCCCAGTCCTTTCTACAAGAACTCTTGCTGGAGTCAACGCCGCTGTAGACACGGCCGATTGGGTTTAAAAATCACAAAACCCGAGCGAGTTTTGTACGCCGTAAAATACAATAGAAGTAATAATAGTATTGTACGATATATGTGTATATATAAATACACAGCAATATAGTTTAACGGTTGGGCTGTAAAACTTCAAACGATCGCTTTAGTCGTGCTCCTTGTAAACGATCCGATCCTTTGGCGGGTATACGAACACGCACACACAAGGATATAAATAAGGGAGCAATGGCTTTGATTGGTTTCGGTTGGTTCTGCTCCTTTGATACGACGCACACACTCACAACCCGCCGCTTATTAGAAATACGTACGTTATTGTTGAAGTTGCTTTTGCTTTCTTCTTCTTCTTTGTACTTGTCCATAAATCAAGAAGGCAAATACAGCTCTCAGTGGATGGGGAGGTTTTCTTGTTGTTACCGGCTGCAGTCAATTTGTGTTGTTACTGACTACTATGTAAGGAACCCTTTGTACAGTCGGATTTAACAGGAAACGGACGGTATTTGTAATTTTTTAAAAACGTTTTCCGTATAACCTTTGTGTGTTGCTTGTGGTTTCTGAATGATTACAGTGTAACCAACGATGAACGTTTAAAAGATTTTAGTTAACAGTTTTCTAATTACGCCTGTTCATTTTGTAGACACTAACACACGCGCGTGGGCGTTCACACGCACACATAAGACACACGCTGATGCTGATCGGTGGTAAATATTTTATGGAGATCGTTTGTTTTATTGTGTTTAGGTTCATTGTACGATTAAAAAACACATGCAGTTCTTGTTTATTTTAAAAATTATGTCTTCACTCATCGACACTTATAGGCTACTGCCAGCTTCAAAGTAGTATCAATCGAATGTAACATGATTAAGTTAGCAGTCTTCAAAATATTTCAAGCGTGCACTTTTTGGTACAGCCTTGAGCTCGCTCAGCGATTTTCGTTTTACGTCTTCAACGGTCACGAAACGTTGTCCTTTCGTGGAAATTATCATTATTGGCAGGAGGAAAGATCACGTTGCGACACATCTGGTAAATACGACAGTTTCCGTGTCATCATTATGACGTTTTCTTTTGCCTAGCCTGGCAAAATTCGAGACAAGTAATGACGTGCGTCCAGGCACATTATCTGGCTGCAATTACCATAAATTATTCTTTCGTAAATCTGGCCGTTTTCTACAAATAGCTTTATAAAAATGAGGTAATATGTCCGAACTCTTTATTTGCCACTGCGCCTAGCAAGGAAATTTCGTGGAACAAAAAAAACATAATCTTCATCTGACAATCAGGTTCTTCAACTCATTTACGGCAGTCTTGTAAACCGCTCGCGCACAGCAGTCTCGCCAGAAGCCTTCTGAACACGTTTACCAGGGTAGAACAGTTTATTCACACAGTTTACACAAAGTTTAATCCATGTTCTTCAATCTTGCATTGTAGAATGACAAAAAATCTCCTAATACATCTAAGGACGGCTTACTCAATCAGCTGTGAAATCTAAACTATGCATCAAATAGAGCTAAAATTTTAGATGATTGTCATTAACATGTGTAACAACATCATATAAAAAGTTTCTTAAATCGGGCAGGGTATAAATAAGGAAGTTAGGCAGGGACGCTGTGTTTTCCCAAAATTCCCCAAACATGTTGAGAGCATGGAAATCCAGACTGACTTCGGGAATACAGCTTAAGAAATCAATTTGTATGGGTTCCCTTCTATATGCGGATGACATAGTTCTTATTCAAGAAAATGAGGATGATTTACAAAGAACTATGTTTCAATTACAAGACGTGGCAAGAGAGTACTCGCTGATACTTTCAGTAACAAAGACCAAAGCCGTGGCCTTTATAGGTAAATATCCAGTGAGGACTAAGATAGTTATAAACAACAGCACTTTAGAACAAGTCAACCGTTTCAAATATCTCGGCTGTGAAGTAAGCTATGAATATGAATATGATATAAGAGAGAATATAAATAAATTTATGAATGTTTATGGTACGATTCATAGAAATCTTAGAAATAAAACAAGACACAGCACAATGATTAAATTTTATAAGACAATTGCAATACCTACCCAACGATTTATGCGAGTGAGGCGTGGGTCATGACAAAAAAGGAAAGATTCAGAGTGCTGAAATGCAGTTTCTTCGAAACAGGCCTACTTTAAATTAAACACAAGATAGAATACGGAATAAAGATATCCGAGCAGAACTCGAAGAAAAGGACATAAATGAAATTATTTCAATTTACAGAAGACAATGGTGGGATCATCTGCAAAGGATGACAGAGGATCGATTGCCGAAAGCGGCACTGAACTATAAAGCCAGTGGTAGAAGACACGTGGGTCGTTGATGAGACAGGTGCCGGAACAGGTTTGAAGAAGACGAAGAAGAAGAAGAAGAAGAAGAAGAAGAAGAAGAAGAAGAAGAAGAAGGAGGAGGAGGAGGGGAAGGAGAAGGAGGAGGAGAAGGAGAAGGGGAAGGAGAAGGAGGAGAAGGAGAAGGAGAAGGAGAAGGAGAAGGAGAAGGAGAAGGAGAAGAAGAAGAAGAAGAAGAAGAAGAAGAAGAAGAAGAAGAAGAAGAAGAAGAACTGTATTACAAGCTCAGTAAATTGTTACAAAAGAATAACATCATTAATAAATCCATTTCATTCCAGTAACATATATCTCGACTAAGTAGTCGAATAAGTATAATATACAGTGTATATATGTATATATATATAAACGTATCTTCCCATCAGTTCACCATCATGTTACAGGAGGCATCAATTCTTGAATTTTTTCGACCCCACTATATAAAAAGTACTAATTATCAGAGGCATTTTATTTTACCACCATCAGATTCAGTGATAAAAACCGCATAAGAAAAGTACCACATTTTTTGTTTATACATTCATAACAATAACCTCCAATTCTAACACAACAGTTTTCTTCAGTTATACACATCAATTGCGCAACAGAAGATTCTAAACCTTTAACAGGTCGCTCCAATTGTTACTCTGTATTCAGGTGTAAGAATTGATGAGTCAATGATGTAGAATTGCGCTGTATAATTATTTTATACACTTTGGTCCCCCCACCACTGACTTATTCGTTCATTATTTTCAAGGACTTTCTCAGAAGCCACCTGCAGTAAACATCCTGTGTTTTGGCTATCGTACTATAAACGGTATTTCTTATCACACGATGTCTGTCTTTCTCTCTCACTCACTCTCTGTGCCTAAATGTAAACCAGAAAGTATCAACAGCTTCATAAGTAACACGTTATACGACACATTACATGCAGAATCTTATACAACATCAGTTATGTTTAACTATTCCAGTGTAACAGTGTCGTAGTTAACATTAATTCGCCATATTCCCAACAGATCCCAGTTCCATTGGATTTTTGCAAAATAAGCACATTCGTTATCACAATTAGCAGTGCGATCGCGGTCATTCAACGATGTTATATACACACGAGAATAATTCTGACAGATGGATGGCAGTGTACAAAATAAGTTTGTCGCACGTAAATTGCATTGCGGAAGGGCACTTGGTCACAAAAATCGAAATTACTGTTTGATACAGTTAGGACTATAGTTTTTACCTACACTTATGTACAGGCCCGGGCTTAGGTTAATGGCGCCCAGGGCAAGACTTAACTCAGACGCCCCCCACCCACCACCACCCACACCAGATTTTAAGAAGAAAATAAAATCATCCAATTTTAATGACTAAAAATGTTTTATTTAATTCTATTAAATACATATTATTGCAATACCCCAAAACAACTAACTGTCATATACCTTCAAAATATTTAAGAAATACAAAACTTTTAAATTAGGTTACAGATTTTTTCCTAGCATTCAGTTTAGCAAATCTATTTCATTTAATTAATTATGTAAAATTACAATAGTTGAAAAAAAAACACAAAATACTAGTAACACATCTTCAAGATTTTTTAGAAGCAAAAAAATGTTAAATGATTGTTTTTTTCCTAGCTTTCAGCTTAGCAAATCTATCAATGATTTCTGTAAAATTTGTTTTCAAGGTGATGTATCTCTCACAGCACATTAATACTAGAGTTGAGCTTTCTGTCTGAAAGGGTAGACCTTTTCGATTTCTTCACTCTTGTCAGTACAGAAAATCCTCTTTCAGCAGTACAGTTCGTGATTGGTAAGGTGAGGAAGATCCTTAAGGCTATTTCCAAGTTAGGAAATGTGATGGTACCCAAGTTGTTCTGTTTAATGCGTGTAAACATAAACATTTGTGGTATCCGTTGTATCTGTTCCAAATCAATATAAGCTTTAAAGTGGCAACATTCATTTGGGAAATCTACATTAATGTCATCATCATAAAAACTGAGTCAACTTTGTAGCTGTTTTATTATCGCTTCATTTGAAGTTTCTGATAACAGAAGTGTCAATGTTTCAAATCGATCCACCAAAGCATCATACGATTCTCTCTTCCTTGCTAAGTTTACTAGTAGGGAATCAATTATTGTATTGTACACGTTAACCCTAAATGCAGTCCTTTCATCAAGATCGCTTTCAACCCCACGGGTTTCATCTGCAAATATTTTCCGTCTTCTATTCCTGTTGTAGGTGGGTGTTTTGCAATCTAAAACGTCTATAGCAGTTTTTTCATACGTGTTAAACTCTTCCCTTTTATCTTTTATAAACGTTTCCAAGGTTCGTAGCTGTTTGGAACCTGCTAAAAGATCAAGCGTGTGTTTTTGCAAGTTATTATTACATTTATCAACACATTCTAAAATATCATTCCAAAAAAGTGATAAGAAAATGATTTGGAAATTTTGGAATTTTAATTCAATGCCTTGAGCTTCCAAACTCACAGCAGGTTTAACACCTGGATCTTCAGATATTTCTTGAAGGCAACTTTGTATTTCTTTATAGCCTTTCACTAGAGCTTTTACTACTTCCGCCCTTGCAGACCAACGGCTATCCGACAAAGATTTGACCACTGGAGTTTTGTTTTTCTCAAGATGCGTTTTCAAAAGCTCCCATCTGTATGTAGATGCCGAGAGAAAGTTGTAAAGTTCTTGTACAAAAGGAAAAATATTAATACTTCTGTACAACACTTGGCAGCTGTAGAACCTACAAGGTTAAGCGAGTGTGCAGCACATGGCACATAGTCTGCAAATTTATTGTCCCCCTTAATCCTGGCTTGAAGTCCTTTGTAGGGGCCTGACATATTAGATGCGTTGTCGTAGCTTTGCCCCCATGCAGTTTTTAATTTCTAAGCCCAATTCTGTCAGACATTTCAATAAAGCTTTTTCTAGTTGTTCAGATGAATGACGAACACGTGGTAGGAGCTTAAATAAACGTTTTTTAGGTTCTGCTTCCATCAAAGATACGTATCGAAGCATTACTGCTAATTGATCCGTGTGAGAGCAGTCTGGAGTCGAATCGACAATGAGAGAGTAGTACTTGGCATCCTTTACTTCTTGTGAAATTGTTTCTAGAACACAACTTGCCATAATGTAAATAAATTCGTCACGGGAATGGGCTGATAAGTAAGACACATGACCTGAACCTTTATTAGCATATTTTGAAAGATGCTGTGAAAGGAAAGGATCATATTCACTAATCAATTCCAAACATCCCAGATAAAGGCCATTTGAGGTAGACTCAACACGTTCATTGTCTCCCTGAAAAGGCAAGCCTCGTGATGAAAGAAATCTTACAACAGAAACTATTATTGATAACACATTTTGCCAGTATGTTACTTCTTCTACATACTGATTTGATAGAAAAGTTTTTATTTTGATGGATTTTTTCGCCTTGTTATGTAAGTAAGAATATTATATCTGTGATTAGGCGACTGCTCGTGTTGTTTGATCAACTCGCTGCCATGTTTTCAATCGTTAAACCCAGAAGAAAATTGTGTTTTGTTAATATTTTGTTGAAATAAGCAACAAGGAACACAAAATAGCTTTCCTGTAGACTGGGAGTACAGCAGCCACTTTCTTACGAAGGTTTCCCCGTTTAGGAGCGTGCCTTTAAACAAATTAGTTGATAAAGTGCGCTTTACTTCATTTTTGTAAATGCGCTCAGACCCTCAAAAATCCGTATTTAAGTCTTTTTCGGGAGGATTTTCTAAAATATGCTCAACAACAGCAGATAAATCCACTTTCCAAGTAGCAGGATCTTGTAGAATAAATGTTTTAGGTAGTTGGCCTAGCGTTTGGGAGCTGCTTTTAGATAAATCTGGCTGTTGTTCATTCAAGATATCAGTTACTGGTCTAATAGGCTCGATATTAACATCTGCATCTGCGGTATTATTCAACAAAGGTGTAATTGATTTATTTGAGCCTACAGCATCATGGTCGCTTAGGTCTTCCTCGTCGTAACTTGAATGATCGGTTAGGTCTATTTGTTTTTTATTGGTGGATGATGGATGGTTCGTCTTCATCTAAAAAGTCAGTGTCTAGGCTGTACTTGTACTCGGCTGAGTTGTAGGGGTGAAAAATAACCCAATTTTGGGAACCTTTTTTAAAAAATGTGCCTCCTCGTTTTGTCTTTTGAAAACACGTTTCCTGTTCTCAGCACCACTTAGTTTTTTATTCATTTCGTGTTTTATCGAGACCAAAATATCTCAGCACCAACTATTAAACACTAAAATACAAACACAAACGAAGTTTGGTCGAGTTTACACTATAGTACTGGAGTTAATAACACAAGTCATTAACAAAGAAAACTACCAAATCTGCTAATAGCAATATAGTGTGTCGTGTATGAACGGATTTTAATTTTTACTGGCAAATAAAAAAAATACGACTATACGGTATGTAAACAAAAACATACACAAATACTAAGTACAATCCAGTTCATCGAACACGATCACATCGGTTGGCATCAGGGCCGGCCCCAGCGTTTCTGCCGCCCTGTGCAGTATTTATGAGTGCCGTCCCCTCCCTATTTTAATTCTGAACACACTCACGCACACTAGACCTACTCTAAAGATTGCAAAAAAGGCGGATTGCCTTCAAATGACGACTAGGAATGTTTGCATTGTTGTGTTTATCAAATAACTAGAACTTTTCCGCATTTGCGGAAGCGGCGAAAGCATGCGGCTATATAGCTTTATCTGAAATGGAAGGTGATTTCCTTTGTCTCCAACGCCAGACGTATCAGCCTAGACGAAAAGATAAATTCGTCGGTGTGATTTATAAAGATTACACTAGGGAAACAACAAACTATAATGAAGATAACCGTTTGACAGTTTTTATCTGAGATGAAATAACTGAAATTATAGTTATATAATTATAACTATAACTATAATTATAACTACTCTTAGTAACTTTCACTACCAAGAGAACACATTTTTTTTGCACAACGAAGGGAACGCGATAACATTGAAAGCGTATACTGACAGGAAACATGAAAGAGGAAACGACTATATTAATTTTTTTTTTTATCGTAGTGTAAACAAGTTTGTTGTCAGTAAGAGTTGCAATTTACTGATATTGAGTAACGATATGAGGCGACATCCGCCGCTGATCCTTTATCAAAAGGCTATACGTCAAACATATAAGCAAAAGGCTATAATGCAAACATCACACACAAACACAGAGGAAACTATGCGTAATATAATATTATTCAGTACATATTCCTTGGCGCGTGCCGGAGTGCATTCGAACGTTTTTTCCTTCATTCCTAGAATTTTAACAATAACACTCAACTGTCCACTGTGTTAGTCTTAACGCGTATTGTTTTTCGTTCATTGGCGCCCCCTTGGAACAGGCGCCCTGGGCATTTGCCCAGTCAGCCCATTTAAAGCCCGGGGTCTGCTTGTGTGGTGAGTATACAACCACAAAGTTTTGCGCTGACAAGGTCGTTGTCTCCCCGTACTGCTACAAAACTGAAAGCGTTATTACGCGTTAAATCTGTGCTCCATAATCCCGTAGTAGTACGGAACGGTCAGTCGCGGTCCGGATTTTTTTAGATCCTGTGTGGGGTACATACGCAATCGATCAAGTCATTATGGACCGCCGTTAAACGTCGCAACAGGCGTGAATGCAGAAAACTAACCAAACTCAGCTTTATTCATACCTCTTTTATATAACATATAGAGATATCGCTACAAAGATAATAATTATTTATTTTCCAAAAAATGTGGACAGAGTCGTGCATGATAACCGCCTAAATAGTTATTAAATGTGTATTAAAAGAGTGTTAGGTTTTAGTATAAATTGTTAGCTTTATACATACTAATTTAGTGCTGTGTATAATCTACAGATGTTAATTGAACTGAAGCTAACTCACTTAAAATACGTTGCAAGAACTCCCTTATCCGGGTCAATTGGGGCCAATGTGGATCATATAACATACTGATATGAGAATTACAAAAATAGGGAAGGCCCAAAGAAATGAGAAAGCACTATGCTGTACATTATTTGCATACATCACAAAAAAAGATACACTCAAAAATGAATTTTAAAATACCTGTATGTATCATCAGTGGCGTAGCTAGGCTTTATGGCGCCCGGGGCAAGGAGATTGTCGGCCGCCTCTCCTTTACAATTAAAAGGGGACAAAAGAGCAAAAATGACCGCCAATCCAGTGAACAAAGTACAGTACTTAATAAATAAATACAAATGTGTAGATTTTTGTAAGAAAACACGTCCAGCAAACGTCTTAAGAAAATTTGTTAAGTCAAAATTAAGAAATTACATATTATAATATTACTGGTAGATAGTTTTTATACATTTATTAGTAACAAATGTAGACTATAAAATTTAGTAAAATAAAAAAGGTTTAACATAAAAATGTTCTAATAAACATGCAAATTCATTGTAGGTCTAAAGCGCATCGTCAAAACAATATCCCAAAGCAACATAAAGTTAAACAAAAAACTACACTAAAAATAATAAACTTAATAAATTACAATTACATGTGGCCATAATTAATGCGGCCTACATAGACTTATACCAAGCAACATCGGCGCTCACATTACAGGCCTACTTAGTACTTAAATAGACTATTATAACGCGATCGAACACATTTGTTGTAAATTATAAAGTACTCAAGTAAATATTATAAAAAGTAATATACTGTAGTAATCAAAAAGAAACTTATGTGAACTGTACAAACGTTACATATTGTGTCGCATTATATATAGGTTGCGATGTTCTGGACGCGCGTTTAATTGATGTTCTGTACAAATTATGTCGTGTGACTTCTAAACTAAATGAAGTATGGTAAAAATGTATACAGCTCCTCTCTGTCTGTGTACCTCTGTCTCACTTTCTTGCTCACTCTCTCTCTCTCTCTCTCTCTCTCTCTCTCTCTCTCTCTCTCTCTCTCTCTCTCTCTCTCTCTCTCTCCTTATTTGTTCTATTTCTTTCCCTTATGTTTATTAAAGAACGAGCCAAGGAGGTTATGTACATTTACACCTGCCGGACACCTCTAAGGTTGCCTCTGTAAGAAACAATAAAATTTCTCAAGTGTTTATGAAATATGAAGGACACTGGAACACGGTAAACGCATAGTAATGTTTATTTGGCTGAGACAAGATAAACGCGAAACGTGATTACATTTCTGGCGGGAATGAATCTTTCCTACGGACTGAGGCGGGAATGGATAATGCATTTTGCAAACTGGCGTCTACGTCACACACGTCCGTCTTTTCTACAAACATTGTGCACAGTTTAATCTGAGTTGTGGTATCGCGAACTCAGAAATGGTTAATATACGTCAGCCACTGCTATGTACAGTGATATGTGTTGTGTCTATTCAGCATTAACACCACAGGTCTCCAGCACAGAGACAAGATTTCTCATTTCCGTCAACACGAGTTATTGACTTACTCAAGGTTAAATAACATTCTTAACGTTTTAATGACACAGAAGTGTACGTTCACAAAACATATTACTGTTTTGGCTGACACATATATACACATCTACGTCTGAACTCAACCTCTTATTTATCAGCTGTCTGTTTTTACGTTTCAACCAAACGTGTTCCAGAAAATCATATAAAATAATATGAATATTTTATAGTAAAACCATAATAAAAATAAAAATAATAATAATAACAATTTGTAAGCTTAAGCATTCATAACGTAAAAGAGTTTTTCAACGTTCCTTTCTCCCCCTCCTCCTAAGACACACTCACTCTCTCTCTCTCTCTCACACACACACACACACACACACACACACACAAATAAAATACGTATTAGACGACATTATTGTCTGATGTACAATGTCCAATCACCTATCGCAGTGGTCTCAAGGCCCCTTTCAGTTCCGAGTCTATACTCTCTGCTGCTACTTCTTCCACTGCCTGGTATTCTTCCTTCCTTGTGTTTCTACACTAACATGTGTTTTTGGAATCTCTGCTCATTTGTTGTAACTTACATGTCCGGAGTAGGTTAGCAGTTTATTATCTGATCTGTCTACAGTCGTTACTTTGTCTTATATTTCTTTATTATCTAACACTACATCGTTGTTGGCCTTTTCATTCTGCGGATAAATGAAATTCTTCTTCGCTTGCATCTGGAAGTACTATGTCATCAGCATATTATAGATTACAAACCTTCTTACTTAACATGACACTTAACTTATTACAGAATATGACATACGTATTGGTTCGTAATGAAAACGAAGAGTTTCAACTTCGTTACTCACAATCCTGGCAGCTTTCTGGCTAATAATCCTTACACACTACACGGCCGAGATTATCGAACATGAAGGAGCAGACTACGTAAAATGACTCTTGGGTACCAGGATCTGATGGCGATCGTACAGTACGCAAATCTGGAAAACTGGACAGGTTTTTAACCATGACCTGCAATGCGAAATGGACAGGTATAACTTCTTAACTTGCTGAAAATGAAAAATCTGCCGATCGTCGTGATAGGTTTCTGGAGTGTTTGTTGTAAACTCAACTAGTGATAAAAATGATTTACTAAAAAATCACTCGTTGTGAGCAGTTGTTATCCTACACATATTTATTATTGAATCCCTGAAACGTGATTAATACACTAGGCCTACCTCATGCTTATCCTAAATTTTGTGCGGAGAAATACCTGACCCAGTCAGTTTTCCAAGGATTCATAAAATTGTTATCTCGAATGATACATGTATCTTGTAGAGCTCGTAATCCTAATGTTCCTTGCATGATTAATGGAATATGTACACATAATAACCGAGCAACTTTTTACATTAAACTATTGAAAATAACAATGGTTTTCCAAAGTACCGGAGACGAGATGACGGAATTGTTGAACTAAAAGGAATATATCATTTGATAATCGTGATTCGTTCTCTACAATCGCTTCCTAATTCTACAGTACAATGCTCACGTCAATATTGAAAACCGATAAATACATGTATAAATAGGATTACCATACGAACCGGTTTGACCGGGATTGTCCCGGTTTGACGACCTGATCCCGGGGTCCCGGCCAGTTTGTCAATTGTCCCGGTTTCAAAAGTTATTCCATATAAAAAATATTGAATTACCGCATAATAAATGGAACGGTCCGCTGGCCTCAGTGTTGCCAATTTGACTTTTTGTGGCAACATGTAGATGTAGCCTAATAATTTGTCATCATCATCATCAGAGTAAAGTGTGAACATTGTTTGTCTGAATTTTCAGTTTCTCACGGCGGGCGTTCAGACATAAAAGAACATTTGAAAAGTACAAAGGATAAAACTACAATTGCTGGTTCCTCAACAATTTCGTCATTTTTTAAAAGTCCCGTCGACAAAGATCTTTTAATAGCTGCTAAGGAAGCTACTTTTGCTTTCCACACTACTGCTCACGATTTAACTTTCAAAACTGCAGATTGTTCTTCAAAATTAATATCTAAGTTCTTTGAACCTAAGTTTGGTCTCGCCCGAACGAAATGTGAGGCTATCACTATAAACATGATTGCACCAATGGCAGTTAAAGAACTCAACGACGATTTGAGTACATCAAATTTTGTGACACTAACAATCGATGTTTCTAACAGAAAAGCAATTAAGATTGTCCCCTGTATTGTGCGGTACTTTGTGCCAGAACAAGGAGTGAAAGTTAAGCTTCTAGAATTTCAGTCAGTTCCTGGTTCCAAGATATTGGCAAACTATTTAGTGTCAGTTATAAAGAAAAATGACTTAGTACAGAAAGTCGTTGGATTTTGTGGTGATAATTGCAACACAAATTTAGGAGGCGTAAAACGCAAAGAAGTAAATAATGTTTATGTTCGACTGAAGAAAGAATTGGCAAGAAATATTCTGGGTATTAGTTGTGGACTATATGAGCACCACAAACTGCAGTAGATGTGCTACCTATTGAACTAGAAGCTCTTGTAGTAAAAATATACAAATATTTCTACATTTATACTGTGCGAGTGACTGAATTAAAAGAGTTCTGCGACTTTGTACACATTGAGTACAAAAACGTTCTACAACATGGTACCACCCGGTTGCTTTCCCTGCTTCCAGCTATTGAGAGATACTTCTCATGTATGAAGGACTTAAGTCTTACTTTTTATCCCAAGAACAGTGCCCGAAAATGATAAAAGAGTTCTTTGAGAGTGATAGTGGAGAAATGTATTTGTGGTTTGTTCGTGGACAGCTTACCTTGTTTAATAAAACAATCTTGGCTATGGAGAAAACTGCAGCTAGTGCAACCGATATTGTGATTGAACTGGAAAATCTGAAACACAATCTTCAAGAAAAGCGCGACAATAAATTTGTACAACAAGAAACTAAGAAACTATTGAAGAAACTTGAGGATGAGGATTGTGGTATCAATTCTCTTAATATAATAAGAGTTTTCAGATTTTTATGACCGATGTTTCTCCTATATTGAGCTGTGGGAAAATAGTTTTGGTGGAGGAGAATCATTTACGTGGATAAACAACAATGCCATTACATGGCCCGAAATTGAGATAGCTGGTGAAAAAATCAACGAAACACTTGGAAAACCAGCCATAATAATGGTTGAACTGTTTGATGAAGTGGTGGTTGCCAAAGCATTTTGGTCTTCAAACTGTGACAACTGGAAAACCAATAACTTGAACTGTCAAGATAAATGGGTTCAACTGTTCCGGCATTTCAAGAATCGAAATATTTCTGTGGAAAATCTCAGCCGCGTTGTCGAGTACATTTTCTGCCTGCCAGGCTCTTCTGCTCCTGTTGAAAGGGCATTTTCAATTATGAATAATATATGGTCTGAAGAAAGAGGTAAAATGGCGGAATCCACAGTGAAAGGTCTAATGATTTGTAGATTAAACATTGAACTCAGCTGTGGTGAATTTTATGACAAAATTAAGAATGACAAACCGTTTCTAAAAAAGGTCCACACCAGTAACAACAAATATGAATGGTTTCAACCAGCTGATAACTAGGTTTTTGCAGTAAGAACGTAAGGTAGTTTTGTTCCTCATATAATAAAATATGTATCTATTTTGTAATTGTAATTCTATGTGATTGTGAACGCGTGAACGCACTTTTAGTATTCTGTAAAATATGTACCCAAGTTGACCTAATTGTGTAATTAAGGCGTAGAAAGCTTAAAGTTACGTAATAATTAAGACTTGATATTTTCAAAATTGCATGACAAATTATTTTACAAGTGTCCCGGTTTGAGAAGAAAAAATTATGGTAAGCCTATAGTATAAATAATGTGACTCAACATGTATGCAATTCGTAAGATGCGTCAGTGACGATCATTAACTGGATATGTTGTAACTGTAACATACGCGAATGTGCCATACTTTAGCTCTCATCAGATATTCTGTGCCTTCATTCAAAATAAATGCATGATCAGTCACATACAATTGTTCGCTTAGCTGTGCTTCAAGATGGATATTATAATGTGTATTACGGCAGGGGATGAGAATGCAATCCATGGACCTGCAATAAAACGCACAACACTGATGAAATCATGGTTTGATTTTATTCAATGCGATCCCTGTGCTTGTCAATTCCTGTATAGTGGCATTTCAGGACTTTACAGATTCACTGACAATAAGTGGATTCCAGGAAATAGAGATGGTTGCAAAATGATAGGGAGAATGTACGCCGTCGCACCAAATGATCATAACAGATTTTATATACGTATGTTACTACTTCATATTAAAGGAGGAACATCATTCGGATGTCCACGCATCTACAGCAGTACATACGCAACTTATAGCCATACAAAGGAGCGGCTCTTGCATGTGGGTTACTTGAAATTGACACAGATTGGCACAAATGTTGGGAGGAAATGCAGAGCACATACTGTACATGTCGTGTCAACTTCGAGAGTTGTTCTCATTAATGTGCTACTTCTACAAACCAACATCACTGTTTCAAGTGTAAACGATTATCAAAACACTAATGTAGACGATACGCAGGCCCTTGAAGGAAATGCAGCATTGCAGGATATATATTACATTTTAAGAATTAATGGTTTGGAGTAGTAATAGCATCGGCCTGCCAATACTAAATAATCCAATGCTTATTAAACCTGTATGCAATGTGAATGAAGAGGCCAGTCATGGTGCTAATATACATAGCAAATTAAATGAAAAACAGTAATTAGTTGTAAATAAAATTATGTGGGCCATAGCAGGCGAGACAATTGAGAAGCTGTTCTTCTTAGAAGCCGCAGCAGAATGTAGCATGTCCTACGTGTTCGCAAATATTCTGAATATTGTTAGGGAACAGGGTCATTTAGCATTAGCAACAAAATGGACATGCAAATCTGCGCAATTCTTGGCTGCATGCAGGAGTTATACTCCATTAGTTATTTGGTCTTCTTGTTCCAGTGTTGCCTTCTTCAGTTTCCTCCATTAAGGATATGTCAGGAAAAGCTACATTTCCACACGAAGAGTCAGTTATTCTAATTGATGAGATCTCAACGATCTCTGCAGTAGCAGTATGGATCATTTACTTCGAAACATAATAAAGTGTATAGTTCGGTGTATACTTCGAGACATCCATTATAAAGTAAAGTTCAGGAGGATGGAAAAGTGATACTTTTAGTGGAGACTTCAGACAGGTCTTCAGGTTAGTCCAAAAGGCGGGACAAACAAACAAAACTTTGACCTTTATAACCATACTCTATTTGACATAAAATATGTGTGCCAGTGCTAATGAACTACAATTTGTGGAGTGGAAACTTCGATTGGGGAACAGAACTTTTCCTGTGATGGAAACACAGCATGATGGAAATATTTTTAATATTCCCAGCAAATTTATATGTAAGAAGTATTCAGTTGCTAACCATATATTTGGCAAAATTAATTGGATTGAAATAATGCAAATAATAAGTTTATAAATAAAATAAAATAGTATTTTTAGAGACTCAAACCCGATTTATTGAGTGTCCGTTAAACGACAACTGCAACCTGATCAACCAGAGCTGTGCTGTGTTTACTTTCAGGGGATTTTGACAGAGTAGGCCTACTGCAGTGTAGACTCGATCTATGCCAAGATGGTGATACGGCATATACAAAGAACGTCGTATACACGGAAATACTTTTAAAGAACGACGCATCCACCTAGGCTACTTTTATCACCGACGACTAACAGCGCAAAACTGGTGGGAATAAAGTTCGTTTCTGAGTTTATTGAAATATTAAATAAAAGGAATTCTTAATAAATTTGTGTCTCATTTCATTGAAATAACTTTAAACATTCTCAATAAATTGTCGTTATTGCTCCACCAAACCACCAGTTAGTTACAAAATTTTACGCTCTTCATCTGAAAATCGCATATAACTTAAAGAATATAAACTAAAGTGTACATTTCCGGCAAGCTACTGTCGTCGTACCACTGACTTTTCAATCATGAGAATATTTTTCTGTATTAGCGTTGTAATAATTAAACAACGGGGACAAAAACACAATTGTTATTATATTATTCAAAAACTGTACAGACTTCATTATACGCAAAACTATCTAAAAAATATAGTTGTCATTGACACTCTAACTAAATAATAATTTTAAATAATTGCACCCTTTCCACTAAAATACGTTCTTCGTCTGTACTTTACAATATAAGCTTTTGTTATATTTAATGCAAGATTAAATAATAAATAAAAATATGTAAAACACAATGCGCTTATTAATCAGTAATGTTCAGAATATTTTAAAAATTTGCTCTTATTCGTTGGAAAAAATTTAAGAAAATTAAGCGTAATGGTTATACCACGCAAACTAAGCAAAGACCCGCACGACAATGAGAAAAAAATTCATGTAGGCTGTCAGCAGTAAACAAGGTGCAAGTGTCCTTTTGCTATGAGTGAGTTTTGGCATGGTGTGTGTGTGCGCGCGCGCGCGCGCGCGTATGGCTATCGTACGAGAATGTGCTGACGTTTTGTTTGTGTACTCACAATACAATACACTGAACACTGGAACGTGACGAGACCACTTTCATGTTTTTTTTTCAACACAAGCTTATTATAGTTCTTGTTTGCCAAAACAAACGAGGAATAAAAATTTCTTATCGGGCAGGTTTTAAAGTATGAAGAGACCACAGATACAACTCAGCATAGAGATAAATTTAGCTCAACAATATCTATACATTTTCTTGGGAAATCGAAAAAAGACTGATGTTGAAACGGAGACAGTGCTAAGCGTTGATTATGGTGTGCCAATGCTAACAAACAAATGCACATACCAATTCAATAAACATTAATGTAATTTTACAGTGTCTGCTGATATAAACTTGGCGTCTTTATTCAAGGAGCCGCCACTTCTTTAATCAAATGCGGCCGGCACTTTGATTTCGAGTTGCCAGTTCGCATAAATAAGAGCGACGGCTCTCACTGATAGTACAGAGATAAATAGTAAAAGGGGATCAATACCACTTATTACTCTCCCGTTAAAAGAATGACAGGCATCAAAGCAAATATTATCTGTCGTAATTCACAGTACGTAAAATCACGCGTAAGCATCACTACTTGTACTCTGCTTTATGTTGACTGTATTAGGAATTTCTTACAGTTAGCAATAGAAATTCTACAAAAAATCAAACCACGTATTTCATGGGTAGGGTGCTCTAAGCGCCGATCTTATCTATGCTTCATTAGACACTTGGCTGCATATCTGACTATCCGCTGTTTGCTAACTCTGTAGTAGTAATATAATTCGCTAGCGGTCCTATAAACATTTGTACAAGTCATACCACTAAGACATTATCATAGCACTTGTAAGCGACCAGAACGGAATACATTTATTAATAATACTTTGTAAGTAACTCGGTGAGTTTCCTGCAGGTCTTCCATATAATATCTTCAAATAAATACATTACAAGTAGGTTTACTTTTACCTGACGCACGTTTACAGAAATTATTCTGTATCTTCAGAGGTTTGTTTGAATACAATTGAATGTTTCGCTTACAATTGAACATTCAATTACAATTCAAACAAACCTCTGAAGAAACAGAATAATTTCTGTGAAACTTGCGTCAGGTGAAAATAAACTTGCTGTGTATTTCTTTGAAGATATTAGATTTATTATTAAGTTAGTTAAATTCCAATATGAGACAATTCTTATATTATCATAAAAATTTAAAAAAACCAAACTACTCTGCTATTTTACTAACAAGTTATTAGTAACATAACCGTAGATCAGACAATCATAAAATAAATATTAAAAGTTCTGAGCTACTAGTTAGTATTTTAGTTAAATTTGTAACCATAATACCTAAATGACAAATAGTTTAGTCGTAGCTTTTCATTGTGTGTATATTTCCATAGATCTCTGTATTTAACCATATTCATAAATATAATATATAACTGATAACAAAATATAGTTTTTGTTAACATAGTTTACAAACTTCTTGAAAGCGCTTCAAAATTTGAAATGAATGTTGAGGCATATTAATTCTGTCAAATTACTACACATACAAAATTCAGAGGATATGGATACAGATTTTGTATTTTCGCTAAAATATCTCACTACTTTACCCCCAAATAAACATTACAGCTCAGCTTTCTGTCTCAAAATCGTATTTTCATTTTCTTAATTACAGCTGTATTTAATCAACTTTGTTCGTCCCAACCGAATGAGCAATCATGATTTAATAAAGACGATTATTCGCTAAAGGTGCACGTGCAAAGGCACTATTACATGCATAATAAAAAATTTCAAAGTGAAAGTTGCAGGCTTCTGAAAAATGTATAAGACCATATTCATCAGGTCCCTTTAAAAAACAGCAGTAGACCTGAAATACTTAATTACTTTTAAGACTTCTTGGGAACAAGTTATTTTATTTCTCATTGACAGGTGCACGCTCTCTCTCTCTCTCTCTCACACACACACACACACACACACACACACACACACACACACACACACACTTGTAATTTGTGAATGAAACTGTGATTTCTGTAGTTAAGTGTGATGTATAATTGTTAAATAATATTAAAAATACTAAATACAAATAATAATAAAATCCTTAATTTAGAGAAAGAGAGAGAGAGAATGAGACTGGGGGAGTGTGAGAGAGCGTGTTGTGGAGATTACGAAATCTGTGCGGGTGTGTGTAAGTGTACTCGTATATGTATTTGTGTGTCTGTCTGTGTGTGTGCGCGCTAGCCTGTGTATCTTGCTGTGTGTGTGTGTGTGTGAGAGAGAGAGAGGGAGAGAGAGAGAGAGAGAGAGAGAGAGAGAGAGAGAGAGAGAGAGAGAGAGAGAGAGAGAGAGAGAGAGAGGTTTATGTATGTGTTTTAGACTGCGTGAGTCAGGGAGTGAGAAGGAGTGGTAGATAGTAAAGGAGAGAGTGAGTGAGAGAGCATGCGAGTGAGAGGGGGAGGAGTGTAAATGTCGACGTCTAAATAATTTTACAATACAAAATACTATTCTCTATAGACCATATAGTCATTAAATATTATTTTACAATAATATAAATAACAAATAATAACCACTGTTACATGACTGATTGTTTAACACAATTTTGGGTTTTTAATACTGTATTTGTAATTCTGTTATAATTCTCTAATTTATGGACAAATGTGTTCAGTTCCAATACAGTAATAATAACTTTCAGAATTTTGGGGGGGGGTTTCAAGAATAACATTTTAAATCCAACATTGATGGAAATTTTTACCATGTTTGTGCAACAAACTAAGCTATTAGTAAAAAACTAAAGCAATTGCATATCTTTATGATTGTTTTAACGAACTGGCGGCATAAATGTCTCTACCAATACAACTAGTAGTAAATTTTGTTTTGGAATTTGGAAAACTGACCCTGGCAGCCTGCAGCAACATCCTGTCAATGAGTCAGAGGGTACGTGAATAATAAATCGTGAATGTAAAAATGTGTGCGTGTGCTAAGCTTGTAGACCGGCGGGCACTTTTAAATTGGGGGGGGTGCTGAGACTTTTGGGGGGTTTGCGCATTAGGCCTTGGGGGGATGGGCACCCCTGGCTACCTGTACCAATTCCAGTATACATCTGATGAATACTCCTACAATTATTTATAAACATAATTAAGGGATTATTATACAATCAATAATTAAAATTGTAATATTGTATTAATTAGGTTTTCGGAATATTAAAATTATGCTTATCTTTTTAAGTAAAACTGTATGTAAGAAATGTAATTATTTTGATGATGTAAAACAAACTGTCTCACCCCCCCCCCCATACGGACAGACACGCGTACACACACACTATTAGTTGATCTGGTTGTCTTTGAAATTTTGTCTTACACATACCTGTTGTATAAAATTTGCTTTGTTCGATTTCATCAGGCTCTCAGATTCAAACAGGTTAATTTAATTTGCCTGATTCTGTATAAAAAATGGTACTGTATTAATTAGTCGGTAGACTAGTATTTAATACATAATAAATGCATAATTAACCACAACTTTTAATAATGATTTTTACTAACAACACATAGGTTACTGTTCTGAGAATGAGAATACAGCGGTTTTCTGAAAGGTTTTAGAAAATACAGTAAAACCTCAACGACAGGGATTGAAAATCAAAACAATGCATATGGAAAAATAACAGTTCTAGAAACCTAATAAATTTAAAGAATAATTTAATAACATATACTGTAGGCCTATGTTCTTGCTGTCTGGATTATTTTAGACTGTCAAAAAATGTTAATTACAAATTGGTTAAAACAACAGATACCGGTACCTAATTTGTTTGGGTTAAAGTATCATGCTCATTTGAAAGTAGTTTTCATGTTTAATTTAAAGGTTCCTATAGCAGGTAGCCGTCGAAAATAATTTGTCATAATAGGGTATTCTTTCTGCTGTGAACCAGTGCCACTCTGACCTTCAGCAACAGAAGTGGATCTAGGTCGCATTGGCTAGATTGTTGTCACATTTCTAAAATATTCTGATCACTTAATGTCAAATGAGCTGAAAGCCCCTTTCCACTTGACACTGTGAAGAAAGATGCTTGGTGTCAATCCTTGTTAAGAATGTGTCCCCCCCATCCGTAGAAATTTGACCACCATATAAAGCTCTTTTTTATGGTCTGTTAAGGAGCTCTATAGGGGTTTCACTGTGTACATTTTCTTAAAAAAAATCTCTACAGGTCTTAACAGTTAAACCACAGTAAAACCATATGCAAAACACAAGATAGCGTTAAATTATATGCAAATCAATATTCTTAGTTCTCTATGGATTTTAACTTATTTGTTTTGGGTGTATAGGTAAAACATCACATTACATAATAACATCACATGACTGTTTTTTTTTAAAGCTGAAATATCATCTTTATATTTTATTACATGTGATACATCCTGCCATCTGCTATGAATTTTCCCGTAGCTTATACAGAAAACAACTGAGCTACAAAACATTAAAAAAATATGGAAATATAATGTTTACTATAATGTTTATGGTGAAACAAGCCAGCAGTTTCTTACAGAAAAAATAAAGACAGGATCTAGTTCCTAATACAAACTGTTAAGTGTGTAAAATCTATTGAAAAATCCATTATTCTTTCTACATGTAATGTATTAGGTTTTATTTTTGTCGAAGTTGTTCTAAACTGAAAACGTGTTTTCATTTTCCTCTGCGTTTGTCTCTCCAACAGTGTACTGGCCTTCGCCTTCGTTATAGTATAGTTGATATATATTTTTGGAAAATTTTGTCTACCATTGTCCAATGAACCTACTTTTGAAGGTGAAGTGATTTCTGTAAGCAGCAGCTGGCTTTTAGTAGTAATCAGTTCACAGCGAGTGTTGTAGTGACTAGAAGTGCGAGTGTGATTTTAAGACATATGTGTTTAGTTCTGATGGTGTTGTTCATGCCTTGTAAATTATTAATACAACTGTAAAGTTTGAGTGATACATTTTTTGAAAAACATTTAATAATAGTGTACTGTGTGGTGAATTATAACACCAAAAGTTAGTAAGATAATAGTGGAAGTGTACTATAACGTGTGGCCAGTTGAGAACAAACAATAACACTGACCTTTCTTTATTTCATATTTCTAGACCACTTAATAAGCACAAGAAGTAACAGTAATAACAGCCTCGTACGCGAATGTGTGTGTGTGTGTGTGTGTGTTAAAAAACAAGCAGATGTAAACTATCCGTAAAGAACCGGAGAGACAATATTAATGTATTATTATTATTATGACCTGGTGTACGCTAGACATTACAGTATCTGTTTATTCAGGTGCAGTCGTGTAGTGCGATTCTGTCAGCTTGAGACTAAACTATAACGATTAGTCACTCTTATTTGAATAGCAGTATGATACAATATGTAGATATTGCAAAATGCTTATTACATCATTGTGTATGGGTGGTCATAATTATTGTTTGTGACAGGAGGAAGGAACTATAATTTTTGACAAGACCTCTTATAAACTTTTATTGAAAGCAATTATAATTGCGGTTGCAATGAAAGACCAGATTTGACGTATTATCGTACGCAAAAACAAAACTCTAGAAATGCGACATAGCACTGAAACGAGACTAGGAAAAATTTCGGAATATTTACACCAAATTTCGTATTTTCTGGAACATTAAAAAAAATCGGAAGGTCTTCCGAAATTTCGGAAGACCTGGCAACACTGCGCACTAGACACTAGATGCCGGCTCACTGAGGCAGCAAAACAACTGACAAGTATGTAAACAAGCTGGTGAGTCATCAACAAGTCGGTGCCTGAGCCGCGGTCGGACCAGCCGGGGTCGGACTAGAGAGGTTTTACTGTACCTGTATAATTTGTTATAAAAAATAAATTGAATCTAAAAGTATTAACAGTGTTACTTTACACTGTGATTTTATTAAGCTTTTACTGTTTAAAAGAAAATAAGAGAATTTATAGGACTATCTGTCTTTGGTAATACTAATTTAAACTTTCACTAGGAGCAAACAAACCTGACATAGATGTAAAGAGGTTTCTGTTTTTGTTAAAGGGTGGTTTTATGTATGTTTGTTCAAAACACTTTATAATCATTATAATAATAAATAATAATGAACAGATTTAGTTAATTATGAATGTGAGTTAAATATTTTAACGTCACCTCGCCTTTACCTAACCTATTCTCAACGAGTTTGTCAACGGCCCTGGAAATTCTGATACGGAGAAGTTAGATGTATTTAAATTGTTTTCTCGGGTACAGTGTTGAGGTTTCCACATTCCGCCTGTCAAAATGTGGTGGTCACCCAAGGGCATTTGGTTTTTCAGAATCTTCTGATAAGGTAAATGAGTAAAGTATCGGGGTATATTATTCTTCTCTTTAATTATTTTTTTTATTATTCATCCCCAATTATTTGTACTATTACAAACATGTAAAAAGCATAGATTTTAATTTGAATTGCAACATTGGCATAAAAACATCGATGTTTGAAATCTTAAAACATCGATGTTTTCATACCGATGTTTTTTTAACATCGATGTACTCTTCACGATGTTAATATCGATGGTTTTCTGGCGATGCTCATCCCTAGTGTGTAGTGGTGTGCCCATCACTCCTCCTTGACACCGCTCCTGTAGGAGAAGGGACTGGCGGGAACGTTGGTGGGGGAGCTTGGCGGGCTCGTGAACGCTGTGAGAGTTGTTTGTAGACAAATACTTGAAAAGACCCTTGTTCCCGTATGTGTTACAGTAATCACTTTTAGTAACGTATTTTAGTAATTTTGACAACATGCAACATGTTATATATATTTTACATGTATGCAGTATTAGATAGGCTATGTATAGAACGTTAAAAAAAAATAAGCGTAAAGACAACGCGAAAACAAACAAAAATCGTGGCATTTACTAGATACTAGCCGATTTACCCAGCGTTGCTCGGGTTCATAATATATTCAAAGGCTCATAGGCACCTGTTCTTGTTCTAACGTTATATTACTTCTATATTGTATAATCTTCCTTATACTGTTACGTTCACATTCTCACTGGAGGAATAGACTACTCTGTAGCGCACCTGTTTAAGAACATGTCATAAACTTTATTCTTATATCTGGAGAAGAATTCTGTTGCGCGTGATGCTCCTGCTCGATTTCTAACTCTGGGAGAGGGCGAACAACTAAATTAGTTTTCAATAAAATGTCTACAATACTTGCATACGCTGCGTACTTAACTGTCATTTTATAATTCATTGTATTAATGGTGAAATAAGGTATTAGTTAAATTAGTGTCTCCTAAACTTATTCTAACAATACAATACCTCTATAGATTTCAGCTTATCAATTTTTAAATTCAAACTGAAGCAAGCGCATTTATATTGTCTGAACACTACGATCTGAATACATTCGCTATCAAAACATTGTTTTTTGTACTCGCTTATAACTTACTTCTATCTTAACATATCCACTTTTAAATTCAAACTGAAACAACTCTGAATTCACGCACTATTAAGAAGTTTCTTAAGACGCATACACCACCTTCGATATCATAACCTATATCTTCATTTATAAGAACCGTGGACTCTGGCCCGGCCGTACTTAGATCCGACCCAAGACTCCCCGGGTTCCGTGGACGGACTCCGGGGAAGGCCCGTAAGGCGACTACCGCACTATTCCCTACCCGGGAGGCTTCTACCTATGCCGGGACACCGCCTGCTTTTTCCGGCATCCAGGCCGGTCGATCTCCCGCGCTAGGACATTGTCAGAGACCTCCCCTTGGTACGGATGGTTCTCCGAAGCCCGGAAAAGACTTTGACATGCCAGGCGACGCGCTAGAACTCTGGCCCGGTCGTTTTTAGCGAGATCCGACCTAAGACACCCCGGGTTTCGTGGACGGACTCCGGGGAAGGCCCGTCGGACAACTCCCGCGCTATTCCCTATGCGGGAGGGTTTTATCTATGCCGGGACACCGCCTGCATTTTCCGACATCCAGGCCGGTCGAACTCCCGCGCTAGGACATTGTCAGTGACCTCCCCTGGGTACGGAAGGTTCTCTGAAGCCCGAAAAAGCCGTCGACATGCCGGGCGAGGCGCTGGAACTCTGGCCCGGCAGTTTTCGCGAGATCCGTCGTAGGACTTCCCGGGTTCCGTGGACGGACTCCGGAGAAGGCCCGTCGGACGACTCCCGCGCTATTCCCTACGCGGCAGGCTTCCACCTATGCCGGGACACCGCCTGCTTTTTCCGGCATCCAGGCCGGTCGAACTTCCGCGCTAGGACTCTGTCAGATACCTCCCCGGGGTACGGGAGGTTCTCCGAAGCCAGGAAAAGCCATCGACATGCCAGGCGAGGCGCTAGAACTCTGGCCCGGCCGTTTTTCGCGAGATCCGACTTAAGACTTCACGAGTTCCGTGGACGGACTCCAGGGAAGTCCCGTCAGACAACTCCCGCACTATTCCCTACGCGGGAGGCTTCTACCTATGCCGGGTCACCGCCTGATTTTTCCGGCATCCAGGCCGGTCGAACTCCCGCGCTAAGACGTTATCAGAGACCTCCCCGGGGTACGGAAGGTTCTCCGAAGCCCGGAAAAGCCGTCGACATGCCAGGCGAGGCGCTGTAACTCTGGCCCGGCCGTTTTTCGCGAGATCCGACTTAAGACTTCCCGGGTTCCGCGGATGGACTCCGGGGAAGGCCCGTCGGACGACTCCCGCGCTATTCCCTACGCAAGAGGCTTCTACCTATGCCGGGACACCGCCTGTTTTTTCCGGCATCCAGGCCGATCGAACTCCCGAGCTAGGACATTGTCTGAGACCTCCCCGGGGTACTGAAGGATCTCTGAAGCCCGGAAAGCCGTCAACATACCGGGCGAGGTGCTGGAACTCTGGCCTGGCCGTTTTTCGCGAGATCCGACCTAAGACTGCCCGGGTTCCGTGGACGGACTCCGGGGAAGGCCCGTCGGACGATTCCCGCGCAATTCCCTTTGCAGGAGGCTTCTACCTATGCCTTCTATTGGGTTGCCATGGTAACCAGATCTAATAGTTTTTTAGACCCTAAAGGACCCCCCCCCCCAAAGGATCGTATCGAAAAAAAACACCTGTCCTATGTTGGTTCTCTCGTTGTGTAAAATATTTGTGCCAAGTTTGGTTGAAATCGGTCCAGTGGTTTAGGAGGAGATGTGGAACATACATACATACATATATACAATGACTTTTATTTATATTAAGATAAGCCCTCAAGATTCTGAGTGTAATTATGTAGATTCATATATACAAATTTTATATATATACATAGACATAACGAGTAAAAGTGTATAAAACGAGTTTGAATTGATGGGTGAATTGTTACTTGTATAAACGTTTGTATATATTTTCTTCAATTTAGGGCATCAGTTCAACGTCATCGATTGTTGAACACCGATCTGATGGCGAATTATTCTGCATCAAAAATGTTCTACAATCACAGCTAATTTCTATGGGGTATTGGTTAAACTGATGGGCTGCTATATCTATATATATATATATATATATATATATATATATATATATTATAATAGAATAAGTATTCTATGCGACACCTATACATCGCAATATAGGTACTGTCTGGCCGCGATTGGGATGCGCGGCTTGGCGTCCCCACCACTAGACCGGCAGATGCATTGTTACTACTTAGTACATTCCCCCACTTTACCTACCCTGAGTACATATATTACCTATACTTCGCAGAGACGTTAACAACACTCGCCTCAACGACTTCAAACACATTATAAAATAAAGAGACGAAATAATGACACAGAACACACTGTAGAAATGTAATATTCACAACATTGGATGACGTTTTTCTCAAGACGAATGATATTTTTGCAAGAAAATTATCTTCATTAAACAAGAGAGATATATGTTATGAAGAAGAAGCAGAAGAAGGAGAGACGCGTGTCCCCAAGCGTTATACTACTTATTTTGTACCAAACGACAGACAGTTTCCTACAAAGGAGAAACGCGCTCTCCTCGCCGCCGACGACGACGAGACATTGTGCGCCCGGCAATAAGACACAACTTTATTGCTGCACAGCTAATGGGATCACTGTATTTTTCATCATACTACATGTACATATAGTGTACATACATACGTACATACATACTCCACTCCCCGTATATTTCATAACTGTCAGTAACTAAGTAGCAATATAAGATTTTAGTCCGCTTTCCTCCGGCTCGTAATATCGCTCTCTCGCAGTAATAAAAATCATAACTTACCAACAGCCATTTGTCTCTCTCTCTCTCTCTACAACAATGTGTGTGCGCTGTTTGTATACAATTCATGTCGCTGTCGTGTTTATTGCGCTTATCGTAACAAAATTCTCTGGGACGAAAGGCGACAACCTGAGAGGGGGGAGGGGGTAAAACTAGAACACACCAATGACAAATACAGTCACTCCTGTATACTCGGGGGAACAAGACTTCCGTCTACAAATCAGTGAATTAGTGTTCGTTCGTCCGTTCACTCGCTTCCCACGAACATTCTACGCGACTGTGAGGGTGCAGCAAAATCGGACAATAAACGACTGATAAATAAGAACAACACTTTCGTCATCATCATCTCATCATCTTCACAACACGGCATAGCCAAGGTGCTGACACGGTTCCGCGCCTTCAAAGACCCTCGAGCCATGTCTTCCTGGGCCTACACACACACACCTGTGGGTGAAGCGAGAGAGAGAGAGAGAGTGAGACACTAGTCTCTATATCTCATCACTCAATTAGCAGACACCGTGCCAATTGTTACCGACAGCGATGATGGCCTCCCTCCAATAGTGAGGCCGGAGCGTCTGTCAGCATAGACTTTACACCACGGCGTGACTGCCCGGCCAATAATGTTTTCAACTATATTTAAACAATTTTTCTGTTTTAATATAAGTTAATGGAAAGTAACACACCGTCTTCACAACACGTACAGGCAAGGTGCCGTCCAGCCATGCCTTCCTAGGTCAACCCGCACACACCTATATCCTATAGGTTTTTATTTACAGACTTGTTTGCCCAGTCTGGAATCTGACATTCTTTCTAAGTGTTCTTTCCACCGTCGTTTGTAATCTTTTAATTTGACATTCAATTTAAAAACTTGTGACTCTTCTCTTATGTTCGCATTCTCAATACGGTGTCACGTTCATCGAACACCTTTTAAGTACTCTTGAGAATGCCATTTTCGAGGCTTGTATTTTCTACTGTCTTATTTATTTTAAACATATTTAAACATATTGAGACAAGCTACACGCGGTGCACCGTGTTCGTGTAATAGAACGTCTTTATATGTTTTAATATATTTTTGTATTTATTTATTGTGTTTGTTTTATGAGGATTTTTTTTTATTGTTTAACGAGCTCCTCTCGGAGTGATGGTCTGAGGATGGGCCACACGGCCTGAAACGCCTAACCAAATACAAATTACGCTCGACGTCACTGGACGTAAATTAAGGTAAATTATATATAATCTTATTTATTGGTTGTTGTCCATAATTCACACCCATAGGACAGTACTGGGACCGCCATAACTTTGTAAAACTTTAATTTTGTATCTCGACGTACCCTATTTCTGAAAATATGGTTGCTTGTCCCACAGATCGCCTGGAACTTGTCTAATTTAATATGAATATCATAAGTTCTATCACAGCCAATATCAATATAAAATCCACATTTTAAAAAAAACTGATATAACCCTACTCTTTAGAAATGGGACGAATCATTATGATAACTGTCAATACACACAAATACACACTCACACAATATGTGACTATTACTTCGCCGTAGTCGGGTAGAGACAGTAATTGTAATTAAATTCAACAGACCATAATCATCAGCGCACACATTGTAGGCTAAGTAAGCTATACTTACTGATAATACATGCTGAGCTAACATTCGGATACTACATTTTTACTTTATGGCAGCTTTGTTGTCCGTTTAAGTACAATGTCGTTACAGCAATTTCCAATTAAAATTAACTGGAATTTTGGTTAAGCACGTAGTCCACGAATAAATAACATACGTTATGCGGATGATACCGTCATATTCACAGATAGCTTAGAGGGGCTGCAACAACTAATGAATAGAGAGACAGAAAGCAGCCGTCGATGTGGTCTAGACATCAATGTTAATAAAACGAAGCTAATGATTGTATGTAAGAACAAGTTCACAAACTGCACCCTTAATATAAACCACAGGCCAGTTGAACGTGTTAGCCAATTTACATATCTTGGTACTATAGTCAAAGAACAATGGTACCACTCTCAAGAAATAAAGAGCAGAATGGAAAAGGCAAGAGGAGCGTACACTAGAATGAGCAGTTTATTCAAAAGTCACGATTTAAACAACAAACACAAAGATGCGACTTCTACGCTGCTACATATTCTCGGTCCTCTTCTACGGTGTATAATCTTGGACTTTGACTGAAGCCACGACTAAGAAATTGAAATCTTTCGAAATGTGGCTCTACCGTAGCATACTGATCATTTCATGGACAGCACATATAATTAATGTTGAAGTCCTTAGAAAGATGAAGAAAGATAGGGAAGTTATTAACACAGTGGAGATAAGAATGCTTCACTATCTGGGACACCTCGTGAGAAATGAACAGAGATTTTACTTATTGCAGTCCATACTACAGGGAAAAGTACTTGGAAAAAGGGGAGCTGGGCGACCGAGAATGTCATGGCTGAGAAATTTAAGGACCTGGTTTGGCATGAATACAACTAACTTATTCCGTACAGCCGTGCAGAAAGTTAAAATAGCCTGTATGATATCCAACATCCGACACGGATAGGAACTATAAGAAGAAGAGCCGTAGTCCATAACACTACGCTTACACTATGTAGCTTATAACTAACAGATCAATCAATATTAAAGTGTAATTTTAATACTGAATAGTAAGTGCATGGTATTTGCTAAACTAAGGGCCGGGAGCTTGGTAGGGATGTGCATCAGTTGTACGTGCATTTCCGTCAGGCATATGACAGCAAATTGAGAGACAAACAATGTTGCTACGACGGTCTAACTGATCGTCGTATGGTACAGTGGAAAACAAAATACAAGACACAAATTAAGTCACTAATCACCAGCTTTAATTATCACAATTAAACAGTTTGTAATCAACAAAATAGTCTCTTAACAACAAATCGAATAAAAATTGGTCACACGCAATAAAAAGTGTCAACTAATATAAAACACAATTGCACTGCAATTGTCCCGCACAATTATAAAACACATAACAATTCGCCATAATACTATGAACCACACTCGAATAAATCGCAACTCAAACTGAATTTTTGCGTCCCCGAGTACTTGTATTCATACCCCGTTGAGGTTCCAGAATATTCCCTAATAGGCATTGGGTCTACTTGAAAACACTAGAACGTAATTGATTGCGTCCAAACAGGAACAAACATATTGAAATAAACTGTTTGGCATTCACAGATGACTTTGCTATACTTTCTGAGTGTCTGACATCTGCAATAACACAAGTTAATTTTTTAGATGACATAGCCAGTAGAACAGGCTTAAGAATGTTTGCAGAAAAAAACAAATTTCTCATGAACACTAAAAATGCGCCAAAATTCCTACTAACAGATATTGGTCGAATAGACAGGGCTAGAAAATTTAGGTATCAACGGGAAATAATTCAAGAGAATGGTTTAGAAAAATCTACTATAGAAGAAAGGATTTATAATAGAACTAAGGAACTAAACAAATTTATAATAAAAAGTGCATATCTAAACATGCGAAAATAAAGCATTATACAGTACAGTAGTGAAGCCAGAATGGTTATATGCAAGTGAATGTCTAGCATTGAATTATAATTTAGACAAACTAGAAATATTGAAAAGATGAATTATTAGGAAAATATTAGGCCCACGAAAAACTTCTGTAGATTGGAAATTCAGAAGTAATGATTAAATACATCAAAGTATAGAAAATATAACAGAAACAATGAGAAAAAGAAGACTATTATTTTTTGGACAGTTATATAGAATAGACGACAATAGGTTAACAAAGCAGATCTTCATATATCTGTGGGGGAAGAAGTCAAAATCAAGTTGGATTAAAGAAGTCACAAAGCTTTAGAAAAAAATAATATAAACGCAGACGAAGCAACTGAAAGAGAAGTTTTTCGAGCAAAAGTGTTAAAAATGGAAGGAGTCCAGGGTAGGAGAGATAAAAACGCAAAGTGGTTAAAAGTGGACTGAAGACAGGAAGAAGAGACACAGTGAAAAGATGAAAGAATATTGGAGAAAAAGAAAAGAACAAAGAATACAGAATTGAAATTGGCATGTGGTCCTTAGATGGCCGATACAAAAAAAAGTAAATATAGGCCTATAAGGTGATTCAAAATTGCACGGCAATCTCTCGGGGCCTGATTCTGTAGCTAAAAATAAGAAATAAAGTTAATATAAACATAGGTCCGAAAACGTTTCGTTAGCAAGTTACGGCCGCGAACCAGTTCGCCCTGATTTCTGCTCTCACGGTAAAATAACGCCATACTGAAATTCGTGGGGTATAAAGCAAAGGGTAAATTTGGTGGTTTCTTATGGTGTTTGATCTGAAAAATTTAATAAAACAGGTCCCAGAGCTCTGTCTCAATTAGTTTCTAAGAAAAGCTGTGTGAACGCAAAACAATTGGAGTCGAAAAACACACATTTTTAGATCTGGGATAAAATAACTTCGTTAACTTGCCAATAAACAAATAAAAATTTCCAACTAATATTGTAGAGAATTTAATTATGAGAAAACTGATGTGTATAATCTCTATTAAAAGTAAGTACAAATTTGAGAAATTTGACTTTAATTAAAAACAAAACAGATCAAAATTCGCCAGCAAAGTGTTACAATTTACAAGAAACGGCATTGTAAAATTTCGAAACACCTACACTTGGGCAGACGAAAACCCACGAGACTGCCCCCAAGGCAGGACCAACATACTTTTTCATTTAATGTGTGGTGCGGTCTTCTTGGTGTTAATCTCTTAAGCCCTTTTTTCTTACCACCAAGGCTTAATGGAAGACAATACTTACATTTTTTGCAAACGCATCTGATGGAACTCTTGGAAGATATTCCACTTGCAGACATAGTGCAGATGTGGTTTTTGAATGACAGTGCCTGCTCACTACTGTCATGACTTGATGAACCGTTTAAATAATACATTCGGTAAGCGATGGATTGGTCGAAATGACCAGTAAAATGTATATATAGGCGTACAATATGTGGGAAAAGTGTTTGGTTGTGTGTACGGTATGTAGGCGTCGGCAATTGAGTGCAAGTGCAGCGGCGTGGTGGCATGACGCACACACGGCAGGTCGCTGGCACCGTAAAAGTGAACTTGGCCGACTGTATATACATAGTACAATCATCATAAATCTGTACTGTAGGCCTAGTTTGCGCATGCCTACCAGTGAATATGGCAAACGTCCGCCAAGAAGGGAAGAGGGGAACTGCACTTTCCCCACTCGCTGACTGCCACGATACCCTCCCCTCCACCACGACGCCACGCCGACACTGCCAATGCGTGCATTCGTTACGTAACCACGCGCGCGCGCTTGTGTGTGCGTGTTACTACAGACAGACGTCGAGCGCTGCATTCCAAGCGAGGTACAGTAGTCATGTAAATTGTAACGTCCTGTCCATTATGTGTTATGTTCGCTCATAAGCTTCATTGATGCAAAGCAGTGACGGACCCCACAAAAAAAAAAATTAAACACCACTGTAAAGCATAGGCTTGCGCTCGGGAGGGGCCAGAGGGACCTTGGTCCTCCATTAGTTTACGGAAAAAAAACCGAATTCGGAAAAATTAAAAGATGCGAAAAGACGGTGGAAAAATGATGTGCTATAAAAGAAAATACACTAATATAAAAGTACATGTAAGAATGAGTTCAGTCTAGACAGGGCCGTACCTACGCTGCCCCCTTTTCTCTCACTTTCTTTCTTTTACAACAATGGGACACTTGCAAAGACACGTAATGAAAAAAAAAAAGGCAAGCTCCTGTATGCCGTCTGGGCTGGCTGAATCAAAAAATGTGATCTGTGCTATTAGAAAAATTATAGGTTTGAATCTTGGCCCAAACAAGTGGACAAATCAAGATTTACATACTATCAGCGGGTATTTTTTTTTTTATATAAATGCGGAAGAGATCAGCGCAGAGCTGAAAATTTTGAAAACAAGAAAAGGTGAGCATTTCTCTCCGAAGAGTGTTCAGGAATGGATTTTCTGGCTCTCAGATTTCGAAAGGGCAGCAACGTACAACAATTTAAGAATAACCCTAAGGAAATTTGCTACAGTTTCAGTTACCAGCTGCTCTTGTGAGCGAGGATTCTCCAAATTAAACGAATTAAAAACAAAACTAAGATCGAGTATGAAGTAAGAACGACCGGAAAACTTATTATTACCATTTATAGATCAAAAACTTACATCAGATGTTTTCTAGACTGGCCACACAAATTCTGGAAATATAAACATATCCGACACAGGTGTGTGGGTAGATACAAGAAGAGGTGGCGGGAGGAGTATCTTTGAAGGCGCCGAACAGGCAGCACCTTGCCTATACTGTTTAACAATTTAACGAGTTGTACCCGTTTACGCCCAGCGATGGACGCCAATTTAACAATAAAGATTGTTTATTCTCTTTATCTCAGGGTTAAAAAATAATAAATGCTCATTGCTACTGATAACTCTTAAATTTATTCACATTAGTTTGCTATTACTTGTAAATATTAAAGTAGCACAAAATTCTATGTACTCATTAGTACTTGTAAATATATAAAATTAACACATTACCAAAATTTAATACTCATGGCTAAATCGTAAATATCAAACAATAATACATTAATAAAATTGAATACTCATTAAATTGTAACTATCAAAATAATACAGTAATAAAATTAGTTATCCAAACTCTCAATCTAATGGTTGCATATTAATGATCATTCATCAATTGCGTTTAGTACATTAAGTAAATTATAATGTTTAGCCTCATCTTATGAATTCTTAATATGAATATCTCTTAAGCTGTTACTATATTTTGTAATTACGGATTCATTTAGAACTTGGAAATAAACATTACTCCAAACTGATAAACAATGATAATTTTACTTCTACACAAACTTTAGAATCGATTTCTTTAATTCCTTTACGATTACTTTATTGAATTTTATTGTGTGTGGATTCTTTGAGATGACAGACAGTGGATCTAAATTAATTAAGACATGTTTTACTATACTTGGTATTCGAATATCCAATCACTCGGTAGTTGCGGTGATGATTCCCCCATGTCGATCGTTCTAGAATCGTGCAGATAACTCCTCCAGATGATAGATGGCACTGGATGAATTCCACGATGTCACTCACAGACACTTCACTCACCAACTCCACGCATTCGGATTATAATTTATGAATAAAAGTTAGCGTTCTCTGTTGTACATCAGATCTGAATTAATATCACGCACCATTGTTGCGGTATGTCTGGTTATTAAGTGTTCATGAATGTAGTTTGTGTTGTTAATCGTTCTTAAAAGTTATTGTTGTAAAGTGTTTTTTTTATACACTGAAATTACATTATTGTCTGATTTCTATTTGTTTCAGTTAATGTTCACTGGTAGGCTAATAGTGTGACTCTACTTCATAGTTCGTTTGCTTGTAATGACTGTATTAATTTGTTATAAGTTCGAAAACTACCTTCTCACACTGTGTATCAAATTATTCTAAGTTCGTTAAAATGCTAATTTCTCTCGTCACCGACTTCACTCCACTCTCGTCCGAAATTTTTAGTTAGAACTCCTCTCGCGTCCGTATTTTAGTTAGAACTCCTCTCGCGTCCGTATCTCAGCTAGAACTCCCGAGCGCGTTCCTGTCTCCTTCCTATATTTTCCTTACCAAATCTCCCACCAGACTTCTGATTCCAACGACGCCGTTTCCTTATTGGTTTCATGTTTTTCCCTCCAAGTCCAAATACTACCCATCTTTTCAAAGACGTTCTCTGATAGGGCTTCTGGTTCCCCACCAGCTTCTTCCCTTGCTTCATATTTTGAGGTCGTTGTCATTTCCAGACAACGCAGCAATAAATTTTATCTGTCGTTTTTTCTAAAATCTTCAGTGACAACTCTGAGTTTCTCTTCCATTTTCATTGTTTCTTGACTTCGTCGCTCTGCCGTTATTATCTATTGTTGTTCAAGGGCCTCGCCTACCCTTCTTTGAAAGTTGGTTTTTTCTTTTAATTGCCAGGCAACACCCCATCCTTGAGTTTGGACGTACTCTCTGCGCTTTCGTTTCCAAGTAAGGTCAAAACCCTGTCATCGACCGCTGGAGTCCTTCAAATCAATCCACCCTTCGTCGCTTTCTCCTGACAGCTGGCGTACGCATGTATGCTTGACCATTGTTAAGCCTTTTCTCCTTTAATGGCTCTGTACACATTGTATGTAGTTTTCTATGGAATCAATGTGTTTTCACAAAAAACTGGTGTTCTACGTACCCGGAGCAGTGAACTCTGTTAACAGGGTACGCGTCGCAGCTGTCTACGAAATTTATGACGTGTCCGTCACTACAGCTTGCCTGCTCGTTCCCCTTTTGTCCCTTACAAAATATGTTTTCCACACATACACCCTTCGTTATTGCTTTCAGCGACATTCCTTACTGCAAATTTTAAAATAAAACTTTTCGAAATTTTTTTTTTTGTGTTATATTGTCCCCAAATTTTGTCAGCTTGGATGGACTCTGTACATCCAAAATTGATCCAAAATTTTTGCGCCCTTTCAGTAAGGTTTAAATGCCAAAATCTGCTTTCCAATAGGTGTACTTTGTGTTGCCTTGTAGTGGCTCGTTCTTCATTGGACCTAGTATAGTGTTGTTTACTTTTACTCGTTGACCTATATTCTCAGCGTAACAGAAAAAGGTTCGTTACATAATGGTAAACACACCCCAGCCCCCTAAAGTACTTTCACTTTCAACATTCTAAGTGAATCCGTTTTTCTTTCACTCTAATTAACATGTTATTATATTTACAAATTTATATTTAGTCAAAATCTTAAACTAAATTTGTAATTCTCCTTAACTATTCTTCATATAATATTTCAATATCTACAAAATTCAATTTCATAAATTATTCGATACTGGTATTAATATTTCTTGCCTCTAGGATTAATTTTCTTTGTATCCTTTAATACATCTAATTTTTATGTCACAACTTACTAAAATTTGCATCAATATCTCCAAATTAATTGGCTTTAAAAAAAAACTTACCACATATATATAGAATTCTTAGTGACCATCATACTTTCTATCATCACTAAATTTTAAACAGCACATTGGTATTAATAATAATAATACGTATTTCTATATCCTAATTCACTTTAGTTTTCTAACCTATTTTATTATTACTGTCTCTGGTTATTCCATATTTTCTGATATCTCGCTAGCATTTTCACTAAAAAAAACTTTTTTTCTTTTCTATTTACTAACATTTTGGAACACAATTATATTATACAATTTTATACTAAGCTTGTAAGTTGTCCTTACTTAAACATGATCTTAAATACATACAACTTGAATATTTCTCTCACAATTCTATTAATTGTCTTCACATATATATCATTTAAACATTTACCCTTCTATCTTCTTCACTCTTATTGACATCTATTATCATTAATTTTTTTATTCATAATCATTAACACGACATTTATTGACTATGACAACTAATCATTAAAATATAATTCATTTTATACACTTGCTTTCTTATTTCTATTTTCTTTTATCTCGTGTTACTACTAAGACATTTCATTAATTGTTCTAGCAAATTATAATAATTCTTTTACATTTTTGCTAGGCCCTCCTAAGACGCTGAATGATATTTCTATTTTAAACAACGCAATTGCAAACGATCTACCTACCAGGCATCTGGACATTATTATATAACCCCGTACCCCTTTACTTGCAGTTCCCAGAGATTGGATATCGGTGCTTTGGGTATATTATTAATAATCCCATTCCAAGCATTCCTTAATCACAGCTACTTCAGCCTTCTGGTGCCTTTTGGTCGAGGAAATCCCATTTTTTTTTCCTCGGGTTCTTCATGTTGTCATGCCCTGGTGGTGCTTTTGTTTCAATCCATATCACTTATTTCCTGGGTATGCATAGCTCTCATTTGTTTATCCATTCGTGACCTTTATTCCTAAATGATCAATTTCCTTCTGCGCCTTCGTATAACTCATCTTACTATTTCATTCGCTATTAATTTTCTTCGTTAATATTCCGTACTTTCACGGCAATGTTTTTATTTACCATTTATTTAATTTTATTCATATTATATTCATATCTATTTATTTTCTTCGGTTAATGTAATCTTACACAACCAGTCTTATCTAAGGTATTTTACCCAATATTATCTAACTAAATTATTAAATTTTCGGATATTCTTAAGATTGTTTTCTTTAATCCGTTACATTTAATTACTTTTAATTTTCTATTTGTGGAGGCATAGTTGTACGTTTTGTTAAGTGAGTTCCGTTACAACACATTTTGTTGGTAATTAGTAAGGTAGTAAGGGTATTGAATGCGTGAGTTTCGTTTCACACTTACCCTGCAGTGGGTCGTTGACAGCTAAGGAATTTATGACTTCTCTCTCTCTCTCTCTCTTTTATGACAGTGTTGAAAGTGGTTCTCTCCCTCCTTTTTTCGACAATTTTCCCCGGTCATATTACCATTATTTATGTACGCGCTGGGTTTTTTTTGTCGTTTCTTCTTTTCAACCCTCTTACAAATACGTTTTTTGACAGCTTGTGGCGTTTTAATTATTTTCGTTTTCCTGTCCGCGTACTCACATAATGATGTTTTGTTTTCCAGACTTTTAAGACATCTCATCTCGATCGCTTGAAATCTGCCTTTCGTTCTCATACCAATCTTCACAATACTCTTGAATAGTCCAGCAAATTTCATCCTTTTCTTCTTTCGTGCTAACGCAGTTCGCCCTTGATACTCATCACAACGGTTTTTCATCTTCTTAATCTCAGGTTTGGTTTCAAAATTTTTACGTACTTCCCCAGTCCTACTTCTAATTTTTCTATCAGTACTGGTAATATTAACTGTAGTATTCAATTTGTTCTTTTTAATCCTCTGCTTTTCTTCAGCTTCCGTGTTAGCTAACTCAATTCTCAGGTGGTAACCCTCATACACATTACCATTTGCTTCCAAAGCACGATATGCACTATTTTCATCAGTAAAACGTACATATGCATGGATATTTGTTCTGTCTTTATGAAACTCTTTCTTAATGATAGTACGTCTTTTGGGAAATCGTGGATCAGATACTGCAGCATATCGCAATCTCGTATTTACAACCGTACCAAACTTCCTGAAATATTTGATTATTTTCTTTTTTGTAGTTGTGTTTGGTAAGTTGCTAACAAACACAGTACAAGTGTCTTTATCACCTTCATATCTACCATTAATAATTGTAGATCTTTCTTTTGATCTTGAGATATGATGTTCAGACAATGCTTTAGTTGTTGAAGATTGATACTCGGTGTCAATTTGATCCATAGTATTTCCATCTAATTTGTTTTCTTCCAATTTTTCTGATTGTTTTTGTAAATCAGTACCCACCTGGTGGTTTTGTCCTCGTAAATCTCTTCTCATTAACTCTATTTCTTTGTCTAATTTCTCGGCGATTCTTTCTTCCGTTCTCTTGTGCATTTCTTCGTTCTTCTTCTCCGATTCTTTAATTATTTCATCTATTTGTTTTCTTGTTTCTTCATGTTGCATTTTCGATTCTTCAAATTGTTTTTTCGATTCTTCAAATTGTTGTTTCATCAATGCCATTAACATTTGAAAATTTGCTTCAGATGACTGCGACTGTGATTGCGGTCCCCCGGCCCTAGTTCCTGCACCGGTTGTTGAGCTTTCTTCATTCATTACGTTTCCGTCCTCAGGCTGCTCATAGCCCATCTGGTTATTGACATCAAACTCATTTGAATTCTCTCCACTAGATGCCATTTTAGCTTGACTTCGGGTTATCATTCAGAGACTTAGAGACCGATATACGACAACAATAATATAGCTTAAGCTACTTACATGTACTTATTTTAAACTTATTGCTAGCCACTGTCTGTCACTGCCCTAGCTTACTATTTTATCAAGCCGTGCGGTGCGGCGCCAATTTAACAATAAATTATGCCCGACGTTGTGTGCGTCAATTTAACAATAAAGATTGTTTATTCTCTTTATCTCAGGGTTAAAAAATAATAAATGCTCATTGCTACTGATAACTCTTAAATTTATTCACATTAGTTTGCTATTACTTGTAAATATTAAAGTAGCACAAAATTCTATGTACTCATTAGTACTTGTAAATATATAAAATTAACACATTACCAAAATTTAATACTCATGGCTAAATCGTAAATATCAAACAATAATACATTAATAAAATTGAATACTCATTAAATTGTAACTATCAAAATAATACAGTAATAAAATTAGTTATCCAAACTCTCAATCTAATGGTTGCATATTAATGATCATTCATCAATTGCGTTTAGTACATTAAGTAAATTATAATGTTTAGCCTCATCTTATGAATCCTTAATATGAATATCTCTTAAGCTGTTACTATATTTTGTAATTACGGATTCATTTAGAACTTGGAAATAAACATTACTCCAAACTGATAAACAATGATAATTTTACTTCTACACAAACTTTAGAATCGATTTCTTTAATTCCTTTACGATTACTTTATTGAATTTTATTGTGTGTGGATTCTTTGAGATGACAGACAGTGGATCTAAATTAATTAAGACATGTTTTACTATACTTGGTATTCGAATATCCAATCACTCGGTAGTTGCGGTGATGATTCCCCCATGTCGATCGTTCTAGAATCGTGCAGATAACTCCTCCAGATGATAGATGGCACTGGATGAATTCCACGATGTCACTCACAGACACTTCACTCACCAACTCCACGCATTCGGATTATAATTTATGAATAAAAGTTAGCGTTCTCTGTTGTACATCAGATCTGAATTAATATCACGCACCATTGTTGCGGTATGTCTGGTTATTAAGTGTTCATGAATGTAGTTTGTGTTGTTAATCGTTCTTAAAAGTTATTGTTGTAAAGTGTTTTTTTTATACACTGAAATTACATTATTGTCTGATTTCTATTTGTTTCAGTTAATGTTCACTGGTAGGCTAATAGTGTGACTCTACTTCATAGTTCGTTTGCTTGTAATGACTGTATTAATTTGTTATAAGTTCGAAAACTACCTTCTCACACTGTGTATAAAATTATTCTAAGTTCGTTAAAATGCTAATTTCTCTCGTCACCGACTTCACTCCACTCTCGTCCGAAATTTTTAGTTAGAACTCCTCTCGCGTCCGTATTTTAGTTAGAACTCCTCTCGCGTCCGTATCTCAGCTAGAACTCCCGAGCGCGTTCCTGTCTCCTTCCTATATTTTCCTTACCAAATCTCCCACCAGACTTCTGATTCCAACGACGCCGTTTCCTTATTGGTCTCATGTTTTTCCCTCCAAGTCCAAATACTACCCATCTTTTCAAAGACGTTCTCTGATAGGGCTTCTGGTTCCCCACCAGCTTCTTCCCTTGCTTCATATTTTGAGGTCGTTGTCATTTCCAGACAACGCAGCAATAAATTTTATCTGTCGTTTTTTCTAAAATCTTCAGTGACAACTCTGAGTTTCTCTTCCATTTTCATTGTTTCTTGACTTCGTCGCTCTGCCGTTATTATCTATTGTTGTTCAAGGGCCTCGCCTACCCTTCTTTGAAAGTTGGTTTTTTCTTTTAATTGCCAGGCAACACCCCATCCTTGAGTTTGGAGGTACTCTCTGCGCTTTCGTTTCCAAGTAAGGTCAAAACCCTGTCATCGACCGCTGGAGTCCTTCAAATCAATCCACCCTTCGTCGCTTTCTCCTGACAGCTGGCGTACGCATGTATGCTTGACCATTGTTAAGCCTTTTCTCCTTTAATGGCTCTGTACACATTGTATGTAGTTTTCTATGGAATCAATGTGTTTTCACAAAAAACTGGTGTTCTACGTACCCGGAGCAGTGAACTCTGTTAACAGGGTACGCGTCGCAGCTGTCTACGAAATTTATGACGTGTCCGTCACTACAGCTTGCCTGCTCGTTCCCCTTTTGTCCCTTACAAAATATGTTTTCCACACATACACCCTTCGTTATTGCTTTCAGCGACATTCCTTACTGCAAATTTTAAAATAAAACTTTTCGAAATTTTTTTGTGTGTGTTATAACTGTACTGTGAAGATGATGGGGATATGATTTTTAAATTATGGCAATAATTACAAAAAAATTGGTTACACCATCTGGACAGAACAGAGGATGGACGTTCCTAAGGTGGCGTTTCGATATAGACCCTTTGGTACAAGAGATGTAGGAAGACCGAGAGTGAGATGGAGAGGTACTATTTGAAGACGGAACACACAATGTGCCTACTTCGTGAGATGAAGACGAAGAAGAAGGAGGAGGAGGAGGAGGAGGAGGAGGAGGAGGAGGAGGAGGAGGAGGAGGAGGAGGAGAAGAAGAAGAAGAAGAAGAAGAAGAAGAAGAAGAAGAAGAAGAAGAAGAAGAAGAAGAAGAAGAAGAAGAAGAAGAAGAAGAAGAAGAAGAAGAAGAAGAAGAAGAAGAAGAAGAAGAAGAAGATTACAAAAAATCCCGATTACTTGACTATTTCCTTAGTAATACAACAACTGTAGAGGACGCAGTCAAACAATTAACACTAAAAATTCGAAATAGGCTATTTGAATTTGTGTTACATTTCCTTTTACACCCTGACACCCTGCCAGATTTTCACAATTTTTTCACAATGTTCAGATACCCTCAATGTTTTCATACCTTAATCAGGTGTAGGCCTACAGACAGCTAGACGGATGAGTCAAAATGTGAAACGGACGAGTCAAAACTGACACGTGGCACTTGTTAGGAATGAAAGACGAATGCTTTCCAAGACAAATCCTATTTTATAGACTACGCAGAAGTCGCCTCACAGGTTCTGTCCTGTTTCACCTACTGAGACTAGCAAAAGCTCAGCTTGATATGAACATTCCTGGTTTAGTGGCTGCAGCAGATCGAATGCAAACTATTCACATTTTTTATGTAAATATAGCTTTAAGTGTATATATTCCTTGTATTTTCATTATTATCTTGACATATTAAAGATTTACCATTATAGATATTATTACATGAAAGATCGTCGTATGGTACAGTGGAAAACAACATAAAAGACACCAATTAAGTCGCTGATCACCAGCTTTAATTATCACAATTAAACAGTTTGTAATCAAGAAGATAGTCTCTTACAACAAATCAAATAAAAATTGTTCACAAGCAATAAAAATGTCAACTAATATAAAACGCAATTGTATTACAATTGTCTCGCACAATTAGAAAACACATAACACTTCGCCACAATAGTTCGAACCGCACTGAAATAAATCGCAACTCAAACTGACCTAAGCGCCGCTGAAGTCTTGTATTTATACTCCGCTGAGATATCTAGAACAATCCATACTACGCATCAAGAACGGTAATAGAAAACACCAGAACGTAATTAATTGCGACCTTGCACAGTGCGCGAGGCCGGGGAATCTGGAACAGTCTGGCTAACGCATGTTGAGATCACATACGCACACATCATTACACTGGAATAGCCGAGAATGTTCTGTGATGGTGTAACACTTTTTCGGCATTATGTAACAATATGTTAAATGTACAACGTACCTCTTTTACTTATTTACAATTAAATTACTGATAATTTCATTTTTACCGTATTTGTCGAAAATCGATTGCTTATGATGTGGTCGATTCATCATCATCATCATCATCATCATCATCATCATCATCATCATCATCATCATCATCTTCTTCACAACAAGGCATAGGCAAGGTGCTGCCTGTTCCGCCTTCAAAAAGCCTTCAGTTATCTCTTCTACCCACACACCTGTGTCCTATAGGTTTGTACTTCCAGACTTGTTTGGTCAGTCTATAATCTGACGTTCTTTCTAAGTGTTCTTTCCACTGTCGTTTCCAATCTTTTAATTTTTCATTCAAGTTAAAAAGTTGTAACTCTTCTATTATGGCCTCATTTTCTTATACGATCAAGTTTACAACACCTTTTAACTCCTCTTAAGAATGCCACTTACGACGCCTGTATTTTACTGTCTGGTTTTTTGGTTGTTGTTCATAATAATTCTAATTTTGGAAGAACAAAACGGCTTCAGGAAGAGCATATCTTGTACAAACAATGCTTTTATTATTACACAAATCACTGAAAAGCATTGCGAGTTCAATAAAGAAACGCATTTAGCATTCGTTGATTTTGAGAAGGCATTTGATAAATTTGTTGTCGCAAATATTAGAAGAACGGGGATAGTCTCAACAAATTATAAGAGAACTATACAGGGCCTATATAATGGAACAAGAATAGCTAACAAAAATAATTGTAGGATGTCTCAACAAATGTCTGTCAATCAAGGTGTTAGGCTAGCCTATCGCCTACTCTTTCTAACATCTATATTGACGATCTGGTAAGGAAATGGAAACATCCAGTGAAGCCTGATGTTAAGTTATCACGAGGCAGACATTTGAATCTGCTATTGTTTGTCGACGACTTGCTTGTAGTTCAAAACACAGATGCGGTTGGTTCCCGACTATAATTGTGGCCGTCAGGCTCCTCTGAGTTGAAAACCAGTAGTTTAAGCAACCAAAAAGTACGTTACATTGATTACTAATTAATGTTAAAGACTCGATTGAACGTGACTGGACGATATTTAGACCTGTATCCTCGTGATGTTATCCGCCATGCGTGGAGAAGACGTTCCGTTTGCACAACAGAATACTACCGTACTTGAATTGAAAACCGGTTGCAAACCAAACCAAGTCAGCCGCCGCGGAGCCGATTCCCTCTCACCGCTCTCACTCTCAGCCAACCTACCTAGCTGTGAATTGTGTAAGTCTTGTATAAGACCGGTGGCACAGGTTACGGACAGAGGGTGTCGATGCCATGTCCTACAACATGCAACAACATATTTTTATAAAATCACATTCAAAACCAAATTTTATTTTGAATAACAATTATGATTTACTATTTGCGAAGTATTATTTCAGAAGATGGAACAACAACAAAATTTACAGGCATTGCACAAATGCAGTGCACAGAGAATGGCATTGAAAATGCTTCGATAAAACTAAAAAAAATATAAATATATTTATGTTCATTCACCAATCAATGAATTCATTCTTCATTTACCAATGTACAGATTATAAGTTAAATGTAGTCGCACTCATAAGCGAAGTTTTATATGTGTACTACGTTATTGACAATAAAGAAGTAGTTTCTATGGAAACTCACCGGTTCCCATTTTCGATCACGCACCAGCGATCGGCCGCAAATGTGCGACACGTCCTTATAAACATTTTCAATGTTAAAATGACATAAAAAATAGGAGTTTGCTAAAGTCGATACTTTGGTCGAACAAAATGAAACTTCAAACTAAACTGACAGTATACACAACTATTGTGGAGCCTATTTTAACTTATGGCTGCGAATGCTGGCAACTTTCAGATAAAGAGGGAAAGGTGATAGAAACTGTGGAAATGGACTTCTTAAGAAGAGCGTGTAATATTTCTAGGATGCAACATGTTAGAAACGAAGATATAAGAAGGAAAACAGAGCGCGTATTCACAACAGCAGAAAGAATAGAATCCAGACAGTTGTTATGGTATGGTCACGTAATGAGAATGGAGGAGAAGCGATGGCCAAAGAAAGCATTGATTTACACACCACAAAACGGGAGAAGAAAAGGAAGACTGACAACACAATGGAGAACAGGAATTAGGAAAAGCATGAGAGATCGAGCTATTGAAGACGATGACTGGAAGGATAGAGGGAGACGGAGAAATGGCGATCGAAATGCGGGATGCGGCAAGACGACGACTGGAAGGATAGAGGGAGAGGGAGAAATGGCGATCGAAATGCAGGATCCGGCATAGACTGTAGGACCCTCGTTAAAAAAAAAAATTATTTACTTTGAACTTACATATTTCTCATGTGATTTTAAGGATCAAAACTTCAGCTTAGCAGCTACGCTTTTTAATATACATTTACACGATGTTGCAAGAGAGTGCAAGGAGAAGCTGGAAATGCTGAAGTTTAGCAGAAATATCACTGATACACTGAACGCAGAGACAAGCTAATGAAATGAGATTTTTACAATAAGCACTAGGTATCACGGAGGGACCGGCTAAGAAATGATGATATAAAGAACATCCTTGGAATACACAAACAACCTATACGAAGGATACAGACCAATACAGACAGGATTGGACAGACCACATTTAAAGAATGCATAAGAACAGGATACCAAAACAAATTTTAGCTTATAATCCGACAGGACGGCGGAATATTGGAAGACCAAAGAAGAAATGGTCAGACCAAGAAGTGTGCAACGGATCGTAGGGTCCTCAGCCTGGAGGAGGAGGAGGAGGAGGAGGAGGAGGAGGAGAATGTCAGTGATAATAATTTTGGTAAAACCCACGTGTTTAAGGATGATCAGGTTATCATAACAGACAATGAAGACAGCCTGCAGTGGTGTCTATGAATTGCGGCAGATAATTCATACGTATGGTTTCGAAATCCCTGGTATCAAGACCACGACCACGACTTCTCGAGGTTGCTTTCCTGTTAGATGTGAAGCGGTTGTGAACGATCGAGTCATTGAACAAATGTAGGCCTACACATTTAGATTCTTTGAACGTGAATTGTGTTATGTGGGATAAGTAGATGTCGATACAAAATAGACAAGTGTAACCACATTCGTGGAACATTAACGGGGACGGTCAGACAAGATACTTTAAAAACGTATAAAGTGTTGGCAGTGTCATACGGCCTTTATAATAGTGAGACGTGGACAAGGACCCGCAGCCGAGTACAGACCAGTGAATACAGATGTTTTTAAGATCTGTACTTGGAGTATCCCGGAAAGATCGGGTAAGGAACGACCTCGGAATTTACAACCTGAACGACAGGCACGAGCAGTACAGCCAGGGATGGACGGACCGTGTGCAAAGGATGCATCAGTACACCACCTAAACAACAGTTGTTTTAATTGATCTTTCCAGAGGAAACCGCGAAATCGGAAGACAGAAGGTGGTCAGATCAATGAGGCCGCAACGGACTGTAAGGTCTAAGCTCTGAGGAGGCGGAGGAGGCGGAGGAGGAGGAGGAGGAGGAGGAGGAGGAGGAGGAGGAGGAGGAGGAGGAGGAGGAGGAGGAGAAGAATTTTTAAAGATACCAGGAGAAAACACCACAGTTACTTAATAATTGTCGCGCTCTTATATTCTGTAGGTTTGAGAAATCAGTTGATGCTTATGTTAGTGTATGCTCTATAAATTTTTTAACTTTTCCAAGGTAATACATTTTAGGTTTTAACAGTGATTACATTTTGTAAAATCAACAGTGATTGTGTCTTGAACGATAAACTTACATTTTCACATAACATATTGTACGACACGGCAATACTTGCACACGGGCGCCGGTAAATAGAAAGTTACAGTACACACGGGCTATAATAAACAAAACAGTTTTATCAGTGGATATATAAACAGTGAATCAGTCGATTGATAATGTCCACGCGAGAAACATAAAATTTCATGTTCGCGTATGTGAATTTCCGCTGTCGTAAAAATGCATTTTTACTGTAATGATTTTAGTATTTTAATTTTTTAACGATCTCTAATGAGTGATCAAGTTTTCTGAAGATGGCAATTCGTTGCCGAAACGCGTCATAAAGGACAAGAAAAACGAAGTCGCACGACGGATATCTGGTAAATACGTCTATATATATTCTCCAAGGTATTCATGATTCAGCCCTTCTCACAAATATTTAGTGGTGCATTTTTTACAAACTGCAGTCGCAGTCTCGTACTGAATGACCGACTGAATTTTAAATCCAATCGGCTATACGATACCGCCTTGTACATGTTACATCAGATACACGAAAATTGCTCACATACAAATGTGAACAGGTGCGCACCTACTGATGTGATATTGGTGTTTTAACTAGTGACGACCTCGTATGAGAGATTTATAAATACCTGATGGTGAAGCATATGCTTTGAAACGCGTCATTAATTGTAAATCAAGAAATCACAGGGCAGGTTGAAAAGTCTGTAATCCAATGGCGGCCCGTGCTTAGGTTGGACGGGTACATAACCCCCAATTAAATCCCGAATTGTATTTTAAATTACAGAATTATGAATAAAATAATAAGTAATAATAGTGTTTTCAAGCTAAATCATCGTAATTAATCATTTTCCTATGATTAAAGCAAAGAGCAATACTAAAAATTGTACACGCTCTTGCCGCGGTGTATGCACCAACTGTGACATGATTTGTGTACGGGGAAATACAATTGAGTAGTGCTCTGACTGGTTAGACTCTGGTGTTCCTATTACAACGATAAAGACTCGGTTGGTGTGATTAGGGACTGCAAACCTCGCTTGTACGTCACGGCGCCACCAGTCTGTTTGTTGGTAAATAACACGTGGTGCGCCAGGTTGGAAGTTCGTTGTTAGTGTCAGTCCAGTTCATCATTAAATGTAAATAATAGTACATATAAAGGATTAAGGTGGCATAGTGTAATATATTTATTATATTTAACTGGTAGGACGAAATGAATTTTGTCGTAAACTCAACGAAAACGCTGTTCAGTTTACGTTCTATTGAGGAAAAAATTGAAATTTAGAGAGTAGGTAAGCCTACACCAGACCTTTCAAATTTTAATCACAGTGTAAAATCAGGTAACAGAATATTTAGTCGTAAATTTAAAAAGGATTTATACAATACATATTCGTGGTTACGTGGGTGTGCACTAAAATTGCACTATTTTGCTTTTCTTGTGTATTGTTTGGAGAGGAGGAGACTTGGACGTTTTCTACTCAGAGAATAAAACAATTTAATACCATCCAACCCAACCGCAACCCCCAAATTTTTCAACCACCAGCTGACACTGCTGTAATCATGGATTTATTTAATAGACAGTATTTTCGGAAAGTCTTTCGACTGTGACATAAAGTCGGCTTAGTTGGTCGCCATTACACTTAAGTTCTCTGCCGGATGAAACGCGTATAAAGTACCTTTTCAAACAACGCGGCTATCAGTATGCGAAGAGACTTTTGTCGACATAACAGAAATGCACATTACATTTTTCTACGCCAGTCTCATACCAAATTCTATAGGAGAACTTGCGCGCCAATACTCGTGTGTACACAAAGCTTTTTGCTCTGAAGTCTCTCCTCTGTTCAAGGCTATGGAAACGTTTCAGTATGCACCAAGTGTACAAAGGAAATGCCAGCGTTCCAACAAACAAAACAACTACAAGTAAAAACAAATAAACGAATGCACATAGAACGAACGGACAATTGAACGCGTCTTGCACGAAGGTCACTGCAGTTGGCAATAGTAATGCAAGTGATCGGCGGCGAGTCTGCGGACAAAAATAAATCTGACTGACAAAAAAAAGTGACAAACCGAAACGAAAGCGCGACCGAATTTTTACAAATATACGTGTCTCGATTTCGACGTTTGGACGCTGTAAATAATTTACAAAACCTCAAGCTCTGTCGGACTGGAAAACATTAATATTTCCACCTGACATTTTTTACAAAACAAATTTCTAACTGCAATAACACGCCAATAGAATGTTTTATTTTTAGTCAGCTCATACGGGCACCGTTCGCTGCTGTTCGAGACACCATTGTGGATACTGCTTCACAAATACAATTTTTCTTCTCATCTGTCTTCAATGGGCGCGCGCATACACATATTCATAAACTGCAACTCTGACGGTGCGTTGCTTCCGCTATCTTTCCAACTTTGCCGACCAGCACTATCTTGGGCAAAAAGATGACAGTCAGCATCAAACCAATTGTCACCGGTTGTATTAAAAATGTTTATATCGCATCAGTGTTGTTATGTTGTTGGCACGTTTCAGTACACCATTATATGACACATATAACGACAGAAGAATGACGACGACAGGCCAGCCCCACCGACGGTGATAAGCTGTGGTTCTTCTAGGTTAGCAGCCCATAGGCTGGTTGGCAGCAGCTCGCCATTCTTCATGCTTCTCTGGTTATCTTTTCAACTCACAATATGATGTCCAGTTCATATCGACCATAAGCTGTTTCATGTAGTCTAAACAGGGTCGTCCTCTGTGATTCTTCCCTTCAATTGTTCCTTCTATTATTCTCTTAACCAACCCAATTGTGTCGTAGTATATGCCCTATAAACTTAGCTCTTCTCCCTTTTAAATTTCGTATAAAGCTCTTCTCTCCCTGAGATCTTCTAAAGACTTCCTCATTCGTTATCTTCTCCCTCCAGCTTACCTTGAATATTCTTCTGTAGCACCAGGTATCAAGTGCTTGGAGTCTTTTCTTGTCACTTTCTCCAATTGTCCAAGATTCACTGCCATATAGGACAACACTCCACACGTATGTCTTTACTAGATTCTTCCTTATTTTTAGGCTGATAGTGTTTGAAGTGAAGAGGTTTTTCTGTTTGTTGAAAAAGAAACCAAAAGCTGAGGTTAACGAATATTAATTGTGACAAAGCAGTGATAGCGTGGCCTCAGAACTGAAAACTGTAATCCCACCATACAAACGATGCAATCTAACTGATGCTCAGAGATAGTGTTTAAGAAAAGTCAAAACCTTTTCGACTGCTGTAATGCTTTTGGCCGAAGAGCTATGAGTAGTTTGCTCGTTTCTTTTTTCCCTGAGCTGCAGAACTCGTCCACTATTTTGAAGGAACTTTATCGCTACGCATATCCCAAACAAATTCCAAAACGACGAGTTAGAACTGAATTCTCTGAGTTAGAATATGTGAGTGCTTTGGAATTTACATTTTAAACAAAAAGACCGAAAGAAATAGGAAGGGATGGAAAGTGTAGCCTACTTGTTGAGAATGAAGGACGGCCGCCTTCCAGAATAAATCCTAGTTTATAGACTAAGTGAAACAATAAATATTGGCAAAACAAAAAGAGGACGGGTTGATAAATGAGTCATAAGGGAGCAAAAAGGAAGAGTAAGAAGAATGGAAAGAAGAAGAAGAAGAAGAAGAAGAAGAAGAAGAAGAAGAAGAAGAAGAAGAAGAAGAAGAAGAAGAAGAAGAAGAAGAAGAAGAAGAAGAAGAAGAAGAAGGGCACTAACACTTATTTTAACACCGATAAAGACACTTTTTTTTAGAGAAACTGTATCATTATTAAATATAAACATTTGGATAATACAAAATTTATATAATTTTCTCTTGTATTGGGAGTAAACTGAATAATTGTAATCAATTCTTTTGACATAATTATTATTACTATCATACGCAAGTATATTGTGTTCACAGAACGAGACAGAAAATGAATTGATAACGTATGTGAAATGATTGCCGTTATTGCTGACTGACCTAATTAGGTCCACTTTTATTTACGCCTAGATAAGATCTCCCACAATGAGTCAACTCCTTAGGGGAAATCAAAGTTCCTGGTCTTCTAGGCTGGAGGTTGAGCGCAGGGCTGACAACTCTGTTTTGTAAAAGTTCTACCCTTGCAAAGAATTCAATGAATGTACCCGAACTGCTCTCGTGGACTACACAAACAAAAGGATATGAATTTGTTTTTTAAGATTTGGTACATGGAATGTGCGCACTCTGCTGCAGCTGGTAACAAGCGCCAATAAAGAAGAATTAGAACAGAAGCTGCAAGAGTGTGCTGTAGAAAGAAAAGAAAAGTGCTAAAAAGAGAGATAGAAGCAATAGGAGAACGCCACGACAAAAATGAATGTAGAAAAGTACTAAAAACAGCCAGAACAGAACACAAGAATTCAGGCCAAGATTGAGGAAGAGATGAATCGAGTATGTTGAGGAGGATCTGAGGAATATGGAGAGAAGAAGATGGAGAAGAATATGTGGTGAAATGGCTGAATGGAGAAAAATCGTTGAAGAAGCTAAAACATACTGGGATGTAACGCTATTAGAAAAGAGTAATATCTCTCACAATAGAAAATGCCTCGCAGATATCTATCTCTCGCAGATAGTACACATACATACACAGATAATACAGTAGAACCTCCATTAACCGAAACACTTTTAACCGAAATACCGTTTAACCAAAACGACCCATCAAAAAAATATATATATATATATTCCTGATTTTTACAATGAAACTTTGTTTTCCGAAAAAACACGAAAATTGATGTAGTAAACATTGTTTGTGGCAGCCGATTTTGGTGTTGGTGTTCTACTGTTTCTGATTGGGTGAAGATGAAAAGTAAGTTTGAAGAGCATGCTTCGAAGATGCCAAACAAGAAAACAATGAAACGTGTAAAAACGAAAAAATAAAAAAGACTGTGTTTTTACGTTTCACGCAACAAAGGGACGATGAAGACGATGATATAGCAGAGAGCATCAACCACGACACCGCTGAGGAGATTCAGTGCCTTAGAAGTTAGAGTTTTTATTTTGGGTGAGGGGATTAAATTAACCTATATGAAATACGCGTTTTTCTGATGGAGTTTTACTCATATTTTCAGATAGCTTTACGGTTCGTTAAACGATCTGAAGAGTCGAAACCCTCTGACGTTCTGCTAATGAAGGGACAGCGAGATATTGCTATAAGAAAGAGACGTGAAAAGAAAAAGCAAAGGAAAATATAAAATTTAAAAAAATCATAAACCTAGTGTTAAAAAATTACTTTATGTAAATAGTTTGATTTTTATTAAAATCTTTTGATAATATTGTATATTGTCATCAGTTATTTTACCTCAAACTTAAAAAAAATGATATCTTAATTTATTATTATCCGAAATTTTGGTTATCCGAAACCGCTTCTCTCCTTTGTTTCGGTTAACAGAGGTTCTACTGTATACGTAAATTAAAAAAAAACACTCTATAGTTGACTCTCTCTTATGAACCGCGTGACGTTTTTTGCTTGACGGCGTAAAAATGTCTTCGCCATGCAAATCAAAAAGTTTCCAATAAACGCGCCCGTCACACTGACAGTTCGCTACGACAGTGAAGTGTATTTGTACAACGGTACATTTTATTTACCAGGTGTAATGGTTGACTGGTGTCGATACACTGTCGCGACTACAGGATCCAATTTTTCCCTGACAAAAAACTCAATATCGTGCGTGTGACAGCGCGAAGTGGAAAACCGCCGCGCCACTGTAAATATATATATCTACATACTTACGCACTTTGGGGGGTAGGGGTTGGATAGAAAGAAAGCGGTGAGAGCGCCGGCGAGGGGAAAGGGAAAGTAAAGTGCTCTCCAGTCTCTGCCCCTTTCCCCCAAACGAATGTGAATTTTCCCGGGAAATAGACGCGTGTACATTAATAGTTATGGCCCTCCCTCTCTCTCTCTCTCTCTCTCTCTCTCTCTCTCTCTCTCTCTCTCTCTCTCTCTCTCTCTCTCTCTCTCTCTCTCCTCCACAAGCTGTCAACAAACACGCGTCGTATAAATCTTACATTTTCGCATCTCGGCTGAACACATTTCTTCTTCTTCTTCTTTAAGTTCTTTTCTGCGCTAAAATGTTTATCGTAAACGCCCACCTGTTGGGAGCGAAATACGATTTCGTTTAATATCGATACAGTGAATTGTTGTGCTTCTTCTGTCGCGTCGCGCTCAGGACTCGAAATTTCACACTAACACTAGTCTTAGCGATTCGGCGATGATATTGCCGTGGTAGCTCAAAGTGAGGGCAAGATCTTATAGGCCGGTGGTGTAAAACTCAAAAGCGCGTGGGGGCCACGATTAAACTCAGGCATCATAAGCGATCGGTTTTCGAAAAGTAACGTAAAAAATAAACAAAGAAAGGCGGTATTTAATTTAGCGTTCAGAAATGTGTCCTTGTAAATCAGGAAGATTTTTATACAGGTTTCATTTGGAGTATGTTGTCATATGACTCGGAAACTTAGCCTTTGATGAAAGAGGAGAGGATGTGCCATAACGATTCTGAAGTATGGTGCTGGAGGAGAGCCTTAAGAATATCGTGGATGGAAGGAGTACCTTTGATGATGAGATTCTGAAGAGGTTGGGTGAAAAAAGGACGTCGATTGTATCCATTGTGGAAAGCAGTAATAATATGGTTGGTTACCTGATACGCCATTCAAACTGGTTTACAACCCTGATCGAGGGCAGTAGAGAGAGCGGAAGGCCCAGGCCCGAAGTACATGCGTGGGGCAAAAGAAGGAAGAAGGTAGCCTATGTGGTGATCAAAAGGCTGTTCACAGAAAGGCAGAAATTACAAGCCGGCTAAACTCTGGGTTGAGGAGAAGAAGAGAGGTACTTATACTATACTGAAAGAACTGTATGTAAGTTCGGTTGTATAACACTAGCCGAGAACAAGAAGTGATGATGAGGTTTTGAGGAAAGTGTGGGTGAAAAAAAAGTTCATTATCCAATGAAAGACGTTCATTTCCAGTATGGAAAGGAGAAGTCATAGGAATATGCTCCATAACTTGGATCTTTCTTCGTGGTCCCCCGAACAACACTAAACGACAGACGTTTGATTGTAACGAAATGTATATGCTGACGGAAGTGGAACTAACACAGAGTTGTGTTGTTTTACTGGGGTATCTTTACACCCGTGCCAGGACTACAACGTCTGGGTCGAGGCCAATGGCTGCCAGAAGACAAATCTAGTACCGGTACAGTACATTGGTGCCTAACACTGGCATGGAGACCGCCAATTGTGGGGGAAGAAGGCTTTAATGTATAGCAATTTAGGGGACAGGTACCGCCTGTCTCAAACTCAGCAAGCAGACACCGTAGCCATAGATGTATAGGCTACATACTATACATAGATGTATATATACTACACCTACGACCGTAGGGCGTCGGTCGCTCTGCGCGAGGCAGAGTGCCTCGGTGCCGGTGACAGAGGGTAACATCAAAAAGCAGTGTGCGCAGCGTGCGAGGAAGGAAGAAAGAACAGTTTTCACTGGGTCAGCTCCAGGGCTGGGGACAAGAAGTTATAAACGAAGATATCGTGATGGCGGGTCATCAAGAATCGTCTGAGGACGTTCGACACGGATCGGTGGCGGAGGTTCTGTAGCCCTGACGGTCCTCAGATAAGAGAAGGATGACCTAGCAGCTGGACCAAAGAGAGTTACAGCTAACGACCGAGCATAAACAGTACTCGAAGACTCCCACGAATTACATCATTTCTCACAAACGAAGAAAATCCCAGAGTTCCGATCTAAACAACAAATATATAAGGAATATCGGCCATTCTTATTTCTGGTAATGCTACACGATTTAGCAATCACTTCAATAAAACTCAAAGTTTATCTTTAAATGCAAATGGATTCCTGTATTTATATAGAGACAAAGAATATTTAAACTATAAAACATGGACACAAAACTGATGTTTAATAATAAATAGTATTTTATATTTAGGTCACAGGTATCGGGTAACAAGGCCTCTTGTACTATCCTTGTTTTCTGAGTTATCAGGTCATAATTGATGAAACAAATATTAGGCCTATACCTACTTAAGTGGGGCAATTTCATGAGTAATTGAGCAATGAAATGAATTTAACTAAATTGTAAAGAAAGAGTTAATTCTAAATAATATCAAATGTTTGAAACTATATTGTAATTTACAAATTAGACCACGATAACTCGAAGCATTCGTACAAGATTTGAGAACATAAAAATTACTAATACTTCCGTCCGAATAGAAACAAGAAAGTAAAATACAGGCTTCGAAATGGCATTCTTACGAGGAGTTAAAAGGTGTTCTAAACGGCCGCATAAACAATGAGGCCATAAGGGAAGGAAGGCCATAAGTTTTAACTTGAATGAAAATTATTAAAAGATTACGAACAACGATGGAAAGAACACTTAGAAAGTAGGCTACGTCAAATTCAACACTGGACAAACAAGTCTGGAAGTACAAACCTATGGACACAAATGAAGAGATGGCTGAAGGATCTTTGAAGGCGGAACAGGCAGCACCTTGCTTGTGCCGTGTTGTGATGATGATGATGATGATGATGATGATGATCTTCCGAATACCAACGGAATCTCGTTCAGGTACGATACGTACGAATCACACTACACCTTTCATGTTGAAACAAAAAAAAAACGCTGTAAAATGAAAGGCGAATACTATCGCGTTGTAAAATCTGCTAAGTAAAAGAGCACGTTAACGACCAGATTACGGAATACTCACTGCTGTGTAACAACACTAATTATATACTGGTGTCCGCGAGTTGCAAAGAAATAACGGGTAAATGAGTTAAACTCAATGGGAAAAACTGCCGGTTCATGATGCACGCGAACTTAACACTTCAACTGAGCGACCTTTAAGTACCAATCGTTTACACGACTTTTGCGTCTCCTACTTCTTCTTCTTCTTCTTCTTCTACTGGCGTTACAGTACGGGCTTTAGCCTCTTCAACGAATTTTCTCCATTCACCCCTCTGTTTACATAGTCTTCTCCACCTTCTTAGCCGCACATTCCTCACTTCCTACTCGAGCGAACCGAATTCTTCAACTCAGCGATCTTTAAGTAGCAATCGTTTACACGATATTTACGTCTTCTCCCACTTCTTCTTCTTATTATTCTTCTACTGGCGTTTCAATCCAGTATGGGTTTTAGCCTCTTCGACGAATTTCCTCCATTCAGCCCTCTCGTTACACAGTCTTCTCCATCTTCTTAGCCGCATAAATCCTCACTCCCTGTTCAACATCCTTGTACGCACGTATATATATATATATATATATATATATATATATATATATTTCTTTTAGGCGACTTAATTACGGCTGGCGCCGCCTCTCGCATCCTAGCTTCCACTGGGGCCGGTCTAAACAGTCCTGTTCTGTAAGTCCTCTTGCATTCATTGCATCTTTGACGTCCATTTTCCATGAATGTTTACGTCTTCCTTTTTTTCTTCTAGAGGGTCGAGTCCATTCCCATACCATCCTTGGCCATCTCTCATTCGACAATCTTTTTAGGTGTCCAAACCAATTCAGTCTTCTTGCTTCTATTGTCTCTATAATGTCAAGGTCGATTCCCGTCGCTTGCTTTATCTCTACATCTCTCACTCTATCTAGTCTTGTTAGTCTACAGCACTTCCGCCAGTAATCCATCTCCATAGCTCTTATTACGGATTTATTTCTTTTATTAATTTCCCACACTTCAGCTTCATATAGGCCTATACTTTCAACTATAACCTCACTATACCAGTTCACAAATAATTATCACACCAGCAAGTAAATGTTCTATTATTTGCTTTTCCCTGGATTCACTCGTAATTTCCACTCTGTAACTATGTCATCAATATAAATATTAAGCAATGTTGGAGATATGATACAGCCTTGGCACGCTTCCTGATTAATGTATACATCAAACGTCATAATCCACTAAGTTATGTCACAACCCAAGATAAAAATCGGTATGGAATACCATACACGACTTCCATGTTCCAAGGTTATATTTAAAATCATTTACTTGAATTCAGTTCGATAATTTCTAAAAAAATATCCCCCACCCTCAAACTATTTTCACTATTTATAGATATTCTTTGTTATTATGGGGTAGTCGTTTAATATGATGTTATTTTCGAGTAACTTTATATATAACATTTAGGTACTTTATTCTTATAAATAAACTTAACTACGCAGATAATTACACATTAATTACATACTTACATAACTATGTAATTATGTGGTCACAAATTATTTTGTGCCTCCTGGGCTGTGGTTTCAGATCTTCACGCATAGATGATTTAAATTAAAATAAAAACATTGTAATTTTATTGCCTAGCAACAAAATTATTTAATTTTTAACAATTACCATTGTTTTAAAAAGATTTAAAACATTTTTATTTAATTACGTCAAACTCATTAAACCAATACCAAACATGAAAAAATTACCCCCCCCTTCAACTATCATTTCATTTATACATATTTCATATACCGTTCTTCAGTGGATTATTATGACCTTCTTTTAAGTATAATTTATTTATCAAAATTACGTATTTTACTCTTGTTACAACATAAAACGTTGCAGGTAAACTACCTCTTCCCCTTAACCGACTTCACCAAAATCAATAGTCCTCTACAACTCGCGTATATGTGCAAAAAGTTATTTGATTCTGTTTGAATTTGTGGCAGTTATCGTTCGCAATTGAAAAAATTCTACGCACAGACACACAGATAGATACACAGACACTTTTCGTAAAATGACTTTTCTTCATGTTTTGAGGGTAGTACAATCAGAATCACCCCTTATCTCGAACACCATTCTTTTCGCGATCAACCATACTTCCATTTCCTTATGGAACATGGAAGTAAAAGGATGGCAAATACAGGAAAACCCTGTTTAACCGAACTCGGCTTATCCTAATCCCGGGTTAACCGAAACGATGTCAGAAGTAAAATTACAACAAATGAAAAAAATGATGGAATACGGGTGAAGAAGAAGAAGAGGAAAATTGCAAAGACTTGGTAGAAATGGGGTTCAAGAAATAGAAGAAAAGGAAATTAACGAATGGCTAGAAGCAGATGACGCGAAACTACAATTGGCTGACCAAGAAATTGTGGAAGCTGTGATGAGACTGAAACCTGAAGCAGACGACACAGACCAGGATGTTCATGATGCAGACACAAAACGTGAGACAAACGACGGATTTAAAGCTTTGGAGGTAAAAATGTTTTCTTATTTTCATTAATCAACTAATTTTACTGTCAAATTAATACATGACAGATTCAACATAGCAGATTTATTTTTATAGGTAGTTTTACGTTTCGTGGAGCAGTCGGAGCAAGCAACGCCATCGGACATCTGACGTCTAAAGAGCGTGACATTGCAGCGCGCAAACGCTGTGTAGAAACTGTTCAGAAAAAATAGTACGGACTATTTTATGTAAAACTATATAACTGTGAACATAGATTACAAATCAGGGACAGAGACAAATCATAGACCGCAGCTAGATAGACAACGAGTATATATATTTTAACTTTCAGTAACAACAAAGAGTTCACAGCGTGGGTGCTGGACTGCTGTTTACATAATGACGTATAAACACTGCTCCCTGCCCCATCATAGTCACTATGACCAATAAAAAAGTGGCTGTCGCGTTATGACAACATTCGTTATTTAGTTTTCGACTATCACCGGCAGTCTGGCGGAAAAGCGGACGATAAAATAACAGAGAAAACACACAACCGCGGAGAGAGAGAACAGTCGGTCTATTATTCAGCACCGGTCGGGATGACAAATGTGTGTGTTCCGTTTCGAAAACGATGCCGTCACAACTCTCGGACATTCCGGTCACGGAACTCACTCGTCCGACGTGACGACGCTCGTTTGCGGTATGCCTTGAAATATTCAAGTACTGGGCGAACACGTTCGTACAGAATCACCGGCAGTGGTGTAACTACGGGGGGGGGGCGAATCCGTCCCCCATCCAGAGCTGTTAAAAACTTCAGTTAATCACCTTAATGCAGTGGTTCCCAAAGTGGGGTCTGCGACAAGGTTTCAGGGGGTCCCCAGACACTATTAACAACAATTAGAATACACCGTAAGTTTCTCCGATTTTTTCAAACTAATTGCAATTGTAAAAGTAATTTCAAACTAATAGGTTTAATAATTTCTTTAAATAATGTCGTGTAGCAGATCTGTTTGTCAACAGAACTGACTAGACCTCTCTCTTACACTACAAAAAGAAGTCTGCATAATATTTACCTTATTTCTTCCGTCGTGTGACTTCGTTTTGCGTTTTGTTTACACGCAAAACGAAGTCACACGACAGCAGAAATAAGGTAAATATTATACAGATTTTGTCAATAAGTGACGGATACCAATTCAAACATGTCTTTCAAACAAAAAGAAGACTCATTGGCAGAACGTAGGCTACAACTGACAGTTCATTAAAACTACAGTTTCCGCTATTACAGCTAGCTGACGTCTGGTTATATGTAATGACTGACTATCTGGAACTAGCAAAAAAAGTTTTGAAGCGTTTAACTGTGTTTCCCTCTACTTATTTGTGTGAAACCGCATTCTCCCTGCTCACGTACGTGAAGTCAGAGTTAAGAAATAAACTTGATGTCGAGAGTGACTTAATATTGAAATTATCAGACATTAAACCCAATATTGAAGAGCTAATTGTTCAAATGCAGCTTCACTGTTCACATTAAACTATGTTTGATATCATTAATATTATAATTTTGCAAGTTAAGAGAATTTTGATTTTAATACATTTTAATTACAATACAAGGGTTTCCATCACATTTACTGTTTGTTTTATTTCAGAATTAAGACGGGGTCCGTGAAATTTTTAATTATTTGGGGGGTCCGCGGACTGAAAAGTTTGGGAACCACTGTAACAGAGGTACGATCCTAAACAAAAGAATACAACTTTTAGCATACGCAACGATATTGATCTGATTGCCAGGACAAAACGAGATCTCATTAGTGCCTTTACAGCGTTAGAGGAAGCCTCAAGTATTGACTGCAGATAAACTTGGAGAAAACAAAATAAATGTATGCTGCCAAGAAACTACCATTAACCCCAACTCTTCAAAACCTTGAAATAGGCACACAAAAAAAAAATATAAAGCCAGTAAAAGAGTTCACATATCTTGGCTACCAGATAAACAGCACTAACGACATCAACACTGAAATAAGAAGAAGAATATATCTGAAGCTGAAAGCTTAAATGAGGAAATCTCCCGGTACAAAACGGAGTGGCGGTTACACGTAGAGAGAATGGATCCAGCTAGATTTTCAAGAAGAGCCTTGCCTATCATCCAAGGAGGAAGAGAAGTGTGGGAAGACCCCGTAGGCGATGGTTGGATGACTTCCATTGAGACTGTAACAGGCCACTAGCCTAAGCCGTAAAGGATGACGACGACGCGACGATTGTGTATAAGGCCACATTATTATTGTGTGTGGAGAAATATAACTTGAATTTGTATGAGGCTAGCTTGTTGATTCCAAATTGCTATTTATGATTAATTAATGTTGGTAATCAGTGACTTTGAATTACTGTGGTAATCATATCTCGCAAATAAAACATATTATGGATTAAAAGAAGCGCCTGACATCTACCTTCATCTCAAGAAGCGCGAAATGCAAAATTTACAAAACTCTTATCAGGCCAGTGCTGACATATGCTTCAGAAACCTGCACAATGAGAAAAAATAGCGAGAGACTTCTAGGTTGCTGTGAAAGACGGATTCTAAGAACAATATTTACAGGAGTATGGACAAGAAAATGGAATGTGGCGCAGGCGCTATAATTATGAACTATCCCATCTTTACAAAGAGCCGGCCATTGTCAGGATAATGCAAATATATAGGCTAAGGTGGGTTGGACACATAGAGAGAATGGGGGAAGGACAGCCTACGAAACATATTTTCTACCAGAAACGAATGAGTAGTAGAAAAAGGAGGGAGACCGTTGTTTGCCATTGTTTTATACAATTTTATTTGGGTTTCTTTTCTACATTTATTTCCCAACGTTCTTCAAATCGTTCCACACATTCTTGTGAAATTCGTCACTTTATTTTCTATGTCTCTATCTTGATCATAAGTAATATCACATCCAAGATAGTTGAAATGTTTTACTTGTTCTATGCATATTTTGGTCCGAACCGGTTCATCTCCTATAAAGGTAATTACTTTTGTCTTTGATTCAGATATGTTACAGTTATATTCTTTTCCCGTTTTATGTAAGATAATGCTCGCTGGAGATCGTCTTCTGAAGTGGCGAATATAGCTTGGTCGTCCAAGAACATATTGCTAGGAAAACTTACTTGCGAAAGCAATACGTTATTTTTCAAAGCATTCTGAATATTTTGCGAACGTTACACACACGTCTTTTTCTCACCAGAGAGTTTACATAGAACATTATGGATGAATTTTGTCGTGTTAAAATTTTCTCCAACCTTTCCAGAGCTGGAGAAACTGTCGTGTTCTCCGGCAAAAGACGCGTTACTGATGAAACTAACTTAGCCGGTCGGTCGATGTTGTAACAGAGTTACTTGAGTCACACAGAGATGTAAATTGTGTTTATTTCATTAATATGCATATTTCATTTCGCGTCCGCTTTGGGTAGAAATGCGGCGTATCTATCGTGTCTTCCTTGTCGCCTGAGTTAGCCTGCTTGAATACAACGTTTTCGATAAAACCAGCAACGAACCTAAGTTACTGATTCGGTTACACTTTCGTTTACATTACTTTACTGCAAGCATTCCCAATTAAGACAGGAGTTATACAGGATGGTACATTGTCGGCTGTTCTATTTACTCTGGCATTGCACAAAACAGTTAAAAATTTAGATACAGGGGGTACAATCATTAACAGGACAAGACAAATCTTGGCGTATGCGGATGACATTGCACTATGACGATGACGTTGTCCTTTAACAACGTGCGAGTTATATTATATACTTTATACTTCATACTTTATACTATGTGTACGTGGAAAATCTGTCATAACATAATCATTGATTCGATTTTGTTTTTAACATTAAAAATGTTTATAAGGACGTTTCGCACATTTGCGGCCGATCGCTGGTGCGTGATCGAAAATGGGAATCGGTGAGTTTCCATAGAAACTACTTCTTTGTTGTCAATAACGTAGAAAATTTTGAATTTTTTGGTGAGTTTCAGTGCCATATCCCCTTAAATTTATCTTAAGGTAGTACATCAGACAAGAATTTATTACGGAGCGATGGATCAGGAGGAAGCGAGTGGAAGTACGGCTCAGACTTCCACCGATTCGAGTGTAGAAGGAACTAATTTGGCGGAAAAGCTACAATTGGAAGCAGAACGTCGAAAACGAAAGCTCGAATATTGCCGAGAGTGGAAAAAGAAGCAAAAAGTACAGAAAATTGAGCAAGTTTTGGTCAAAACTCCACTAACTGAATCTGAACGTCTGCAACGAAAACGAGAAAATCAAAAACGCTATCGAGAACGTAAGAAGCAAAGATGAAGAGTAATGAACAGGAAGGTTTGGTCAGAACTCCACTAACTGAATCTGAACGCCTGCAACGAAAACGAAAAAATGATAAACGGTATCAAGAACGTAAGAAAGAAGCACAGATGATGAGCAATGAACAGGAAGAATGTGAAGAGAAGCAAGTGAGTAATTTACCAAGATATATCGAAACGCACTTTTATAATGACAATTTGAACGACTACTGCTTTGTTTGTGAAAGAATTTGGTTGACTAAAAGGTTAAAAGACGTTACTGGACACGCAGACGTTATAGAAATACTTAATAAACATGGTTATAATATTCTTGACAAATCCAAAGTATGCCACAATTGCTACAGATGCCTAAAGAAGAACAGGTTGCCACCTTATGCGACAATCAACGGCTTTAAGTACCCACAAATACCAGAGAATTTACCTGAACTAACGCCAATAGAGGAACGTTTAATATCGCCGCGCCTTCCATTCATGCACATTCGTAACATATCATACTTTTCTGGCGCTAAACGTATAATTGGACAAGTCATAAATGTACCGATAAACCTTGATACCACTACTCTGCAATTGCCTCGCATGTTGAATGACGATTTGGCGTTTAACGTTTGCCTTAAGAAGCACATAATCAATAAAAGTTCTTATATGCGAGGACTGGTTTCTAAAAGTAAAGTAAAGCTCTGGTTAAGGCATCTGTTGACGACTGAGCTACTCAGATATTATAACATCACGATTAATGACAAGTTCTTCAATAATGAGCCTGAAAATTAAAGCAGTGCGTCTAGTGAGGATGAAGACGAGGATCAAGAACGACAGCAAGTAGAATGCAAAGACTTATTGTCTCACATAAATCAATCTAATAGCAAAATAACAACCATACAGCGAGATGTAACTGGCGAAGAGTACATCAAATTGCAGCAGCATACCTTATTCTGGTGTGAAGATTTGATTTTACATCTAGCCCCTGGACAAAATAATCAACCATTATCTCTCGCATTCGATGAAGATGCAGAAGAGTTATCATTCCCAGCGAAATATTATGGTGTGAAACGGCGGTTTACTTGTCAAGCCACACCATTCATGATAGCTAGTAGCGAAATACGTAGACGGGATCGGAGAGGTGTAAAATCCGATCATATCTTGTTTATGGCTGCCAAAGTGCTGCGTTTGAGAATCATAGCGAATGTAAACTTAGCGTTTCGAGCATATAATAATCAAATCAACAGCGTATCAAGACGAGATCTGGAAGATACCGAGTTTGTTAAGAGCTTGCTGCTAAAAAATAAAGCGTTCATGAGAAACATACCGAACTCAATCCAATATTGGCATCAGCGTAAAGTGGAATTATTCAGTATGATGCGACAATTAGGCAAACCTACCATATTTCTCACATTGAGCGCTTCAGAAATACATTGGCCTCATCTTTTAGAATCTATTTATCGCTTTCAAGAAGATATACCAGTAGACGTGCCGATAGATCCAGCGATATTTGACGGCATGTCGAGAACAAATCGAGCAGAATTGGTAAACAACGATCCAGTTTTGTGCTGCTTGTATTTCGAGAAATTGGTGTCGACCTTTATTAACGCGTTTAAAAAACCAAATGGCGTGTTCGGAGATCATTACGTAGTTGATTATTTCAAGCGCATCGAATTCCAACATAGAGGTAGCCCTCATTGCCATATGTTACTATGGTTAAATAATGCACCAACGTGTAAAAATATCACAGATAATGGCGATTTAACCGTCATTACATAGTTAATCGATCAAATAAGCACAGTCGATAGTTCAAAATTGAAAAGTGAACGAAATTTACAGACGCACTGTGTTTTCCCGAGTATAATCAGTGTTGTGAATCAACAAACAAATTATCCAGCATGTCTTTAAGTCGTTTTGTTAGTGCTGATCAATCAGATGATGATGACGAACCTCGAGTATCAACTTCGATCGTCGAATCATGCGAATATACGTTACGTCCTAATGATGGTAAAGATTCTTTCTTTACACCAACAAATCTAAAAGATATCTATGATGATTTTACTAATACGTGCAAGGATAAGATCTGTATTAGTACTGTCGACAAACTGAAAGAAACTCATCTTAAGTAGACGAAAAAAGCGATTGTTCGCCAGCATTTCGTTCAATTCCAATATAAGGAGGCGCCTCATCTACTGATAACTACTAACGCGTACGTGGTTGTTAATCAACGATTCTGAAAACTTCACCTCCAGAAACGTAATACAGGATTTAGATCATCTTCAAGCCAAACATCGTGTGAATTTGTTGTTACCGACTGTCAAATATTGGTGGAATCAACAGAGCAAAGAGTTGATGGAAGCGTTTATCGAAACGTTTGTTACCAATACGAAATGTATAGCCAAATACATCTGCCTTTATTGATGCCGTTGACCGCTATAAATTGCATGATTTTGCAAAGGTAGTTCAGAATATGAAAGCGAAAATATTAACGGCCGATAAAATTGGTAAGAATGATCGAATTACGCCTGTAGTATTTGGAGTAAGATTGTATAATTCGTTCGGAACAAGAAGTAAAATTACAGCGCCTTTGTATAAAATTAAGAACCAACAAACATTAACTTGCGGCAAATGGAAGGAGCTCAAGACTGCTGCTTGTACGCATTCGGTTCTCTTATTGTAAGTTGCTGGTTTTAAGTTAACATCATCGGGGATCACTCTACATATGTTCGTCGAGACGCTAGTCTTCGACAAGTTTGAACGAATGGACAAGATTAATAAAGCAGGACCTCGTAAAGTATTGTCGCGATTTACAATCCAAGAGGATTAGACGTCTTCGGAAGAGGAATGAACAGCCTGAGAAAAAGCGCAAAATCAACATGGATGATTAGTGAATGCGTGCGCGCTTATGAATGCGGCTACATTTAACTTAAAATCTGTACGTTGGTAAATGAAGAAAAATAAATATATATATTTTTTAGGTTTATTGAAGCATTTTCAATACCCTTTTCTATGTATTGCATTTGTGCAATGCCTGTAAATTTTTTTTTACTTCCATGTTCCATACGGAAATGGAAGTATGGTGATAACGAAAAAAAATCGTGTTCTGATTCTGATTGTACTATCCTCAAAACATGAAGAAAAGTCATTTTCCGAAGTGTGTGTGTGTGTGTGTGTGTGTGTGTCTGCCTGTGTGTACAATTTTTTCTATGGCGAACTATAACTGCTGCAAATTCAAACAGAATCAAATAATTTTTTGCATATGTGCCTGAGTTGTAGATGGCTCAAGAACTATTGATTTTGGTGAAGATCGGTTAAGGGGAAGGGGTAGTTAACCTGCAACGTTTTATGTTTTAAGAAAAGAAAAAAATTAATTTTGATAAATAAATTATCCTGAAAAGGAGGTTATAATAATCCACTGTAGAAAGATAGATGAAATAGCCTATCTATAAATGGAAAGGGTAGTTAAGAGGGAGGAGGTAATTTTCTATAAATGAAAATGAAAGTTGAAGGGGAGAGGATAATTTTTATATGTGTACTACGTTATCTGCAACAAAGAAGTAGTTTGTTGTTAAAATTCCTTCCCGGGCTGTTCGGCCGTGGTCCAATGTTTTCTGCAAAACCAGACGTTTCAGTAGTGCCAACGACTGCCATCATCAGTGAAAATAGAGTGCGCTAACGTGAAGTGACCACAATACTTTGGTTAAGGCTGAAGAAAGAAGTAGAAAGCAGTAGTTTCTATGGAAATATTTCATTTCGAAAATAATTTTAAATATAAATCTTAGAACATGGAAGTTCTGTATGGTTCTCCATACCGATCGATATGTAACCTTTTCCTACACCTAACCTTTACAGGTTAACCTGTAACTTTAAGGTTTTCCTTTGTTAACCTTTACAGGTTGAGTCTAATGGAACATATTGCACTACAAACGGTTATAGCCACCACTAAATGCCATCTAAACATATAAACGTAATCTGAAGTTCCAAGTTTTACGGCGTCATTGCACTCAACGTGCATGTAATAAAACAAGACGCTAATTACTTACGTAAGAACAAGACGGACGCAATACGTGTGTAGGTATTCGTTGCAGTCGAGAGCTTTCTTCTTACCTGCAAGCAAGAAAAAAAAATCGATTAATCGTTGCGGTCATGAAATAGTATATTTCATTAGGAGTCCAGAAAATAGGCTTTTCCCGTGCACACGGGAAAATGTTTGTGTGTTAATGTTTATTTTTTACCAGCGTTATTTCTTCTTCCGATTCTTCCTTCCCAAAATTGGTATAAAATCTAACAGCGTCAGCTAAGATCCTGAAGTATCTTCATCACAGTTACCTCTTTTCAGAATATGAAATAATGATTTAAAATTTTTAACGATGAATGGTTTGCGAGGATCGGTCTAATAAGTATAACACAAATTTTAAATTATTTCTGTCGACGTTTTGACAATATTTATTGTCATCATCAGGACCTGAGTACGGGATACATGAGAAAATATCAAACACAACAGATAAATTAGTTGAGTTTGTAATTATCTACAGTTATTGTGTACAGAGTTCTCTAAATGAACGACAATGTTTTCAACATCAGTAGTGAGTGACAAATTCCCGTGTGAGCCCAGCGAAGCACGGGAAAAGCATTTATGGACGTTTAATGAACGACATTTTTCATTATACCTCTCTGAAAACAAGACAAAAAAAATCTACACATTATTATTGTTTGGAAACCTTTATTTTGAAACATGAACAAACAAGCATACCTTTAATTTTTACTAAATGTAATATTTACATTCCAATATGTGTTATTATAAATATGCAAATCTTTAGCAAAATAGACGGCATTGATTTTCATATCTTTCACTAGACTTCTTAGGCAGTAATTCTGCACTTACTTTTGCTGCTTCAAGTAATATTTCTTCTTCTGGAGAAATCATTTTAAAATTATTTTGAATAAAATTTTTAAACAGTCACAACACACAAGCCGTTGTTTAGCGTTGCTAAGGAAAATAAACAAGCGTTGTTTAGAGTTACTACGGAACTTTCAGTAGCGCATTTTATTACGACTGGAAAACAGGCGGCGTCCAATATATTAATGACAGGTAAAGCCAGCAAATAAATAATAATAAAATGTAGGGTGAAAATTAAACCTTTCATATTTCCGAACGTAAAACATTGTACGATATTAGACGAGTTTATTCTACTCTATTAAATATTTAGTTATTTTTAAGTATATCAAGTACTATTTTAGGGCACGGAAAAAAATTTTCTGTGCGGGTGCACCGAAAAAAGCAATTTTCTGCACGCTAAACAGACATGTAAACATGGTGTTTTCAGAGAGGTAGGGCTGAATATATCCTACATAACATCGAATACGTACTCAGAATCATTTATATAATACTCATTACATTCGTTATATCTGTTTGGTGCAATAGTTGCCGAACTTAATTAAACTTCTTTCGTTTTACCTTATTTCTAGACAATTCTTTTCTGCATGGAGATGGAACATGATTTTATCTGAGAACTTCGGCTTGCCATGTTGTAAGACTGTGGTCCAATGCTGTTCTGTGCAAACGTTTCTCCGACGACCATCTTCAGAGCAGAAGGCTGCAAAACACTGACAAAGGTTTCGTAGTCAGTGACAACTGAAGTCCGGTTAAAGCTAGTGGCTGTTTTTCCCCGTGTTTTTCGAGACTTGTTGATTAGACAAGCCTCAGGCTGTTTTGGGGCAAGCCCCCTCCAGGCAATTTGGTTGCAAGAAGAACATCAAATCAGCTGACTATATAAACAAACATTAAAACAATAGAGATTTTAAATCGAAATAAAATCGATTATTCGATAATTTATATTATAATCGAAGAAACTCGATTAAGTCTGGTTAATTTACATTCAAACCTCTGAAGATACAGAATGCTCTGTGAAATGTGCGTCAGGTTTTTTACGAACTATTAAAGCTTCAATTATTAGACTTGCAGAAGAAATCTGTTCTTACATTTCATATATAAATAATTATATACAAAAAACAATTGATTTCTGTTGCAAATATAATAAATAACGTTATACAAATTACAAAAGATTGTTTTCAACTCGCAAATAACAGAAGATTAGCAAAACTTTGGCCAGCCATGTGACCTTTAAGAACGATGAGGTGACAGCTAGATGGAACATTTAGTAACAGCCATTTAGTTTTACATTTCTTAAGTTTGCAGTCTGCACATTAATTAGCAGATCAGCGTGTGAAATAAAAATTCTGATCGCTGATTGCTAATAAATAAATTAATTAAAACATAGCAAAAGGAGCTAATTATTTTTCCAATGACATTAATACCATGCAAGAATCTTGTGTGTTAGAATTTAATAATAATCTTCTATTGTGGTGTATTCACTGTTCATAACCTAAAGGTACTATACACATCATTTATAATAAAGTTTTAATTACTCAACATTCTTAGTTTCGATCGATTTCGGTCACAGACCATCGTCAGGACATATACACTGTGAACGCTCGCGTAAACAGTCACTATTTACAAAAAACGAATTCGTAAACACTGATTGATGATCATTAAGGTACAGCTGCCGACGCATAGCTGTGCGCCTGAGTTCCGGCTGTTCTCACTATACTAGTCAGCTCAAAAACATCGCTTTGCCTATACTGACTAGCCCCTCGGGGCGATGTATCTTGGCACCTGAATTATATTTGTTTTCCTGGTGCCTATACAAATTGAACTGGTTTTATGTAATTGTGTTTATGTTCACAGTAAATTGGACTTTGCGCCAGTAGCTGTAGATTGAGATTATACGTACAATTAGTAAGCAATAAGTGTGTGTATATTATAAATACATCACATTATCATTAATTTAATGATGTATGTAGGGGGGAGGAGCAAGAGGGCCCCACAATCTTAAACGGAAAGTTCGTGGAAATTAGGACCCGATCAAGACGAGCTTAGCGAAGTCAGGAAGGAAGATAAAAGTGAATAATAAAACAGTCAAGGCGGGAGAACGACGAACAAAGAACGGCGTTGAAAGATGACGAAAGAAAAGAGACGAGAAGTGGAAGCAGTAGTAATTAAATATGGCAGGGAGAAGAGATGTGATATGGAATAAGACGTTAAATGGAAGCGACACAACCCTTAACAGCGATGTTTTTGTTGCTCATTAGTTGCCGATTCAGTGCGTAAATAATGCAGGTCATCGCCATCAACTGGAGTGTTTACAAGAGGGCACGTACATCAAAGATTCATGGAGACAAACGTTAAGGCCGCGCTCCCTGCTTGTTTACACAGCTCTCTTCGAAAGCATTTATAACGTAAATAAACGAGTAATTCTTAGAAGATCAGCGGCCTATATGTTCCTCACTTCAGCGAGAATTTAAGAGTACGCGTGTACTTGAATCTCGCTATGTGAACATTTTCTGTGAAGCTTTGTTTTTCCAACTCGTGTTCGCACATATAAATGTTGAGCATACTAAAGCGCTGACCCCTTTCCATTCCCCGATTGTGAAGATCGTCTAATTTACTTGTTTATTTCGAACTGTTTTTCCCACGATGACTAATCTTTTATACTAGCCAGGGGTGCAGCCGAAAAATATTTTTATATTTTTTTTTTCACTTCGCTATACCGCGGAAAACGCGCACCTAGGACAAATAAGTAAAATAAAAAATCAGTTTATATGTTCCGGTCGCGCATCCCCCCCCCCGAAAATCATAAAAACTGATCAATTTTAACAATTTTTTTTTTTAATTAAAAAAACCTTTTCTATGTAAGTCAAACTACAGCTGTAGATAAGTAAAGAATAGCACAGGGAAGACAAATAAATTTTAAAAGCATAGATATTTCACCTTTTATTGGTCGCGCATTGCACCTGAAAAACATATTTTTAACATTAAAATTGCAAATTTTACATTTTGACATAAAATAGTTAATGACAAATGTTACGAGCTATGGCATTATGTCAATAGTCTTTTACTCATTCGTTTTGGTACTTGCTATTTTAAACTCCGATTTGTGCGAAAAATCGGAAGTTTAAAGAAGCGCGTTCTGATGAAACCATCCCCAGACTTGGCACCAACAACTTGTGACACCACCTTCACACACCGCTCCACTGCTTGCGTACGACATGGAAATTTGTCAAAATTCCATTCAGCTGCTGTTTCTGATTTTATTACAGATGAAATCTCCTCATCAAAGGTGGCGGTGTACATCAGTGGTGTTCGCAGCAAAGGTATTACGAAAAATTATTAAAATTGATCCATATTTTGCATGTTTAGGTACACATAACTTTCTACTGAAACGAGCCAGAGACTTGAATTTTTATTATTGGGTTTTTCTTCATAACACTTACTATAATAGACCAACAATTTTGTATGACACATATTTAAATTATGTAAATATTTAATACGTTTTCAAAAAGAAGTAAACATTTTTTTTAAGAACTATATTTGAAAAATCACCCTAAGTATTATTTCATCAGTACACGTATTTAATTAGTTCTACGGTATGCTCTATGTATTTATTTTTTTCAGGAGAAAAAAATTCCATACAAATATCATGAATGGTTTTTGAACTATGTGTACCTAACTGATAAGCGACACTTCCATTTAATTAACATGGGACGGGCTTTCACGACCTGGTCGCCTCAAGCAAGATTTCATATACAGAATTTAAATATATCGAAAATCATAATATTGGTGATACAGTTTATTCATTACAGTTTGGTATTGACCAATTACTTTCGGCTCAAGATTTTGAAGACGTGAAGAAGATTTCATATACAGAAGAATACAAGTATTTAGGGGTGAAAATTACGGGAAAGATTGCTATATCTACATTAAATAAAATCCTGTGGGATAAACAAATTACAGTAGAAACTAAAACCAAAATATTTAAAATCGTCGTTAGAATTATCATGAGTTACGGCTCAGAAGTTTGGACTACCAATAAACACACAAGAACTAAATTAATGACAGCAGAGATGGATTTTTGGTTTTTGGAGACGTTCGGCAAGAGTATTCAGACGCGAGAAAATTATAAATGAAGCTGTTAAGGGGAGAATGAATGTGAAAAATTCAATTGTTGATTTTATCAAAACAAAAAAATTACAGTGGTATGGAGACACGAAAAGAATGGCACAGGAAAGACCGCCAAGGAGAGTTATTGCCAAGGAGACCCCAACAGGAAGAAGGAAAAGAGGAAGACCCCCTATCACCTGGGTACAAGAAATTCAGACTATATTCCCAAAAATCACACTCGTTTTAATTTTCAGAAATTAAAGAAAATCTTTGGATGGACAAGCAGCAGTGGAAGATGAGAATTCTTGGTTCCAGAAAATGTGTAAACATTGTACAGCCGGAATAATAATAATATTAAACTTAACATATTAGTTCCTGTAACTAAATACGGTGATCTTTTGTGGGTATCACGAGCGGGGGCGAATTCTGTAAAAATATATGTAGGATCTAAGTAAACACAAAAAACTATGTTTAATGTATGACCAAAGTCACGCACATAAATTACCGTTTCAAAACCACAATAAATCTAGTCTCTAATGAATTCAGAAATCACGCCAAGTTTCTACTAGCGAAAAGTGAAATTAAATCTTAAAAATACTTCACACGCGCACACACTGCCCCCAATGTTTATTTTAACTGCATGACGGATCGCGAAGCGTTACATTAATTATTCAATAACAAATAAATACTACATCGTGGAGATTTATTTATGCAAAGCGTAACTCACTCCCGGCTATTCCTGTCGCTGACTCCCCCCCCCCCCCCTAAGGTTCTGAACAGTTAGGAAATAAACTACACGCATGCATATGTCTCTTAACTGTGTGCGTGCGCGCGCACGCGCGCGTGTGTGGTATTCATGACGCCCACACGGGGAAGAAACCTGCTTGATTGGGCGAATTTGCTTGATCGGATTTTTACTTCCATATTCGATAAGGAAATGGAAGTAGGCCTTTGGCGTTTGCGAAAAAAACGTGTTCGAGATATAACGTCTCACCTACGTTATAACATCGGGAACCTGTGCATACTTACCTCAGATCAATTGCACGGGCTGCCATACTCGTAATTACCTTTTAATTACTACTTAAACCAGCTGTAGTTATAAGTAAAGGAACTTTTACATGGGGGTCTGATGATTTATTCACTCAATGTTTTAGTGTAAAGTAACGACATCTCTTTATTAAACCATTACTACAACAGCTCTACATAAATATTCCCACATAAGGTTTTCTTAATAAAAGATTACAATTTATAAAAGATTTTGTGAAAAACGGGGGCCAAAACATATGGATTTATATGTGCTAGCATTATCCACGGATCCGGGATCATAAACTTATTTGTGAGTTAAGCTCACTTATTCATATTCTATCATACTATTTGGGGGGACATTTGAAGAATGGACTTAATCTAAAAATTTTGTATCAGTGAAGCTTTATATATATACATCAGCATTACTTGGTACTACAAATATTTTGAATACTAAGACATACTACATCTTATAGAGTGATTATCATTAGAGTCTTTATATATTTATTTAAACTGTCTTTAACAATTCATGTTAGAATTTTAATTAATCACGGAGGACAAGTCTCCGTGTCATCTGTGATATCCAGAAGTTTACTCGATGTCCGAGTCCTTGGTCCTTGTGGTGCTCGTCAGCGGTTGATCTTTAGTGGAGTTAACTTTCCTGTTTAAGTTCCTGAAGTGATTAGTTCATAATGAAGTAGCGTTTAGGTCCTCAGAAGTCTAGTAGTTAAACATCGTTAGTAGTATAAATAAGTGCCGTAAATGTTCTTGTTTGTTGCAGAATCGCACGTCACATTATTGTTTATAAAAGTTCTCACTTTAGGTAGCTCGTACCATATTATTTTAAAACAACATAGAGCTCTTACAAATTATACAAATGAGATGTCATCCCTCACACAGTTATTTATTCCTTTTGGTTTTTACATTTAAACTTATTACCACACTAATTTGCTACTACTTTTGCTACACATTGTTATATCTGTCCTCTAAATAAAAACATTTTGTCGTTCTCTGGGACATGGTTCAAGCGTGTGTTTTCTACGCGAGCGCTTCATCTCGATTGAATTACTATGTTAGGACGGGCCAGTTAATCGCGCGGAGTTTACGCGTCGCAACAAAATAGTTCCACCTTTCTCCTCTATTTAAGGGGTTAACGTTTGACCTTTTAATTATCCAAATATATTCTTTATTACAGAATTTATTATAGTACACTATTGTGTTCTTGTTTACTTATTTATTTATTTAATATCAATTTACAAGGATTATTAGTTTGTTTATGGGTCGGTAATCAGGTTAATTCCGGTTAGCGCATGTCTATGCAGGGTTAATTAATAACGGTTTCCATATCTGTACACTCGCATTCCTTTTTTTTTATTAAAACTCTTTATTAACTATTATTATGATTTATGATAGTGATAAAAATTAGTTTAAATGTGCGATTTATTAAAATTTAAATTTCTCAGCTTTTACATTTCCTATTTTATTATTTATTTTATTTTTTAATTAATGAAATCGTCACAGAGATAAGGGTTGATTCTGATTGTACTACGCTCAAAACATGAAGAAAAGTCAATTTTCGAAAAGTCTCTGTGTGTAGAATTTTTTCTATGGCAAACGATAACTGCCGTAAATTCAAACAGAACAAAATAATAATGATTTGCATACATTTCTGAATGGTGGAGGACTCAAGGCCTATTGATTTTGGTGAAGATCGGTTAATGGGAAGGGGTAGTTTACCTGCAACGTTTTATGTTTTAACAAGAGTAAAGTACTAAATTTTTATAAATAAAGTCTCCTGAAAAGAAGGCGATAATAATCCACTGTAGAAACGTAGAAGAAATATCTATAAATAAAAAGGTTAGTTGAAGGGGGTGGGATAATTTTTAGTTTTCCCAGTCGATTATCAATGGAATTCACTTTAGGAGTCGGCAACCTCAATTTTCCCAACCGTGCTCAATCTAGCGCGTTCTCTTAAAGCAATTCGTGTTTAACACAGAATGACAAATTTATACAGTAAGTGACAAATTCAAAGCTCCCGATGGCATTTCAAAAAAAAAAAAAAAAAAAAAAAAAAAAAAAAAAAAAAAAAAAAAGCTTCCAGCGTTGAGTAGGAGGTGAAATTTACTGTCTGCTGGAAGTCAGAAAGGATAAACAAAAGAAGCCAGGATTTGACGTAACTAATGCACGGTGAAAAGATGTTACCAAGAAAGGGGCTTAACAACAACAACAACAGATGGCTGTACTGTAGGTACACAATTCTGTTTTTTAATGTACTGCTGGCCTTTGCTGGGTACAGTGTGTACACTCCACTCATTAGTATACCTGTCGTCGTTTTTCACTTTCCACAGCGATGGACTCGACCTCGTCTGCTTTCACTTTTCACAGTGAAAAATAAAACACTTCGCGAGCAGATAGAGAGAAAAATTGTCGTCGCGCATAATCTGACATTGTGATGTAAATTACTTTGGTAAGATCACCGACTCAGTAAGTGAAAAAGAGAGAGAGAGAGTTGGAGAAAGACACGACATGTCATAAGTATTAATCAAAGAAGAGAGTAGACAAATATCTGGCTAACTGATGTGTGTGTGTGTGTGTGTGTGTGTCCAGGTGTTTTACTCACAAGCCACACAAAGAGCGTTACCGTCTCTTCTCACTATTGTACCAAATTAATTAATCAGGTTGCGCTCGTTTCCATAGAGCCACTTACCTTCCCACTCGAGGAATATTGTCTAGATTAAATAATTTCCTGGAATAACTGCACACACACACACACACACACACACACACACACACACACACACACACACACACACACACAATACCAACATACCTTTATAATAAGCAACAATGCACGTTTTAATATTCCCTCCATCCGTGTGTGAGTGCTTGTACAACTAACGCCGTCCCTCGTATGCTGTATGCTAGAAGTTTCTGCTGTTCCAATCTCCTCATTCCCAGACACTTTCTTCTTCTTCTTCTTCTTCTTCTTCTTCTTCTTCTTCTTCTTCTTCTTCTTCTTCTTCTCACAGAGGTTAACGGGGTTGCAATTTCTTCCTTTGTGTAGACAGCATCTTGTAGACCACCACATACCCTCTTCCTTCCTTAACCCCATCCATGCACTCCTGTCTGGGGCCTTCCCCTCCCGCTACGCCCATCGATCAGAGTAGTGAACCAGTTTGAATGGCGTAGCAGATGACCAACTATCCTGTTTCTTCTTTACTCAACGGTTCCAATCAGCATCCTTCTTTCACCCGGTCTCTTCAAAACCTCATCGTTAGGCCACGATACTCTTTAGGTGCTCCTCTCCAGCACTACAGCTCAAAAGCTCATCTTCAATTACCCATAAGTCCAAATTTCCGAGCCACATGTCCACATGCTCCTAATGTAACTCTATATGGGTTTCTTCCTGGTTTCCTGGATGTTAGAAGAGATCGTTTCTTGAAAAATGCTCCTATTGCTTGCGAAATTCCATTTTTACATCACTGATGAACCTGCCGTCTGATGTAATGTAGCTCCCAAGATATTTAAAGGAATCAACTTCCACTATCTTCCTACCGTCCGTAAATACACAGCCTTCCGTTTTTGAGTTTTCGAACATTTTATGCTCCTTCTTCCGTGATATCATATATGTCCTCCAAAGGTCAGGAATTGTATTCCAAAATACAAACTCCGATGTCTTTAATAATTCGAGGGAATTACTACTTGTGTATTTTATGGTGACCGGCAACCTTGGTGAAAGTAATATGCGCAGAACCCTGTTTTTGTCATTGTAACGGCACATCTCACTGAGTGTTGATGCGTTTTCAAAAACATTTACCATGTAGGCCTGTATTTCATTTAATTATTTAGTTTATATCGTTACTAGTGTTTAGACTGGGACTGTGACGTGTGCTAAATAAACTAATTACATTTTAAATTTCATTTAGTACTGCCTGTGGTTGTGTTTTCAGATATCACGTTTTGTAAAAGTAAATTTTATCTTGGTCAAAATATTGTTACTTTTGCAGTATATTTTATTTAATTACGTAATCAGAAAAAATGCTTCCTATTAAATCGAAGTTAGGTAAAAAGATTGTTCATAGCCAAGCTCGGGAAGTCATTTCTAATGTGTGTAAATTTATGGAAGGTGAATAAAATGGAATTAGTATTCCACTAAAAAAGGTTCAAAAACGAATAGCGTCAGGAACAGGGGTTTCTGAAAGAACGATCCACCGTATTAAAAGCGAGGATATAACAATAGAAAATGGACAGTCTCCACACTTTACAATATGTAAAACCCGAGTTGTAATAATTAAATAGTTAAGGGCACCCATAAAGCCGGCTGTAGCAACAGTAAGACGGATGTTTTTGAAACGTAGTGTTACAACTGAGCACACCTAGTCTCCCCACTGCCCTCGCTTTTCGCGCAGCTATGAAGCGGCCACCGTAAAGTAACGCGATTGTAATACGAGTATTTCTCGAAACTCCTTGTAGCTTTTGTATCGCTTTCAACACGTTTATAAGCCATGTTTACAAAAAACTATGTTCTTATCAGTTAAACACATTTGTGAACAGTACAAGAGATAGGCCTATAGATATTGTTACTCAATACGGAACATTCTAGTATAGTCGACAGTGCGATTCTACAGCTTCTCGACTAGCCCAGCCGGTGCTTGTTTCTGCCAAGGCCGCGCTGAAGTATCCTCTAGAATTGTCGAGTGCTTGTTAAGGACGCATATTATGGAACCTGCAGACTATAAATAGTCAACACCTCCCGTTTGGAAGTCAGTTTACTTCGGGCGATTACTCAGTGCGTTTCAAGTTGTGTATTAGTGAAAAGTGATTATTGTGCGGGACTCTACTAGTTGGCATTATTATTACGTGTGGACAAATTTAATTTGAATTATTGTAGGGGTATAATCTTGTTGAATGACTTGTAGATTACAAACTGTTATTTGTGATTAATTAAAGCTGGTGATTAGTGACTTCATTGGTGTCTTGTATTTTGTTTTCCACTGTACCATACGGCGATCAGTTAGACCGGCGTAACATACCTATGGAAACATGCATACAGTTGAAAGCTAGAACTAAATTATTTCTTACTTAAGCATTATGGTTATAAATTTAACCATAACAAAAAGAAAATAACAATGTACTAGTTTGAATTTTTAGTGTTTGCTTTATGACTGTATGTTTTACAATATTGTTATTTAACTTTAAAAACAGTTGAGTATTCGCAGTATGCATAGTTACTCCGATAACTGGAAAAATTGTCAGTATCATCATCTGCATTTTCGGTTAAAATGTTCCAGCCGTTTTAACTGGGTAATTCTATCGAATATATATGGTGAACTCGGGTATACTCGTGATAGAGGTAATCTCGTGATACTTTTTGTGAAGCTTGTTACGGGTTAACCAATGCTCCCATAAACTCCCAGTTTTTCCTGTTGAGCGCAGCACATTCTAATGTTCAGTTTGAGATATTGCAGGCGCTAGTGCGACACGAGTTTATTGTTTTGGAAAGTTTTGAAGTGAAAGGTTAGGAATATTTCTTATATGTCTGTATCTGTTAATAGGACGTGCATTTTGATTCTACCATAATTGTAATTCATTATATTAAGTATCAAATTAAATTGTCAGTTAATACATACTGAATACGATAGTACAGATTGTGATAGGTTATGGACGGCGTATACGTTGTAGGACCTTATCTCCGGATCGTAGTTTCTTAAATGTTTTGTGTTGGTTTCCAAGTAAAAACGCTTCCTAGTAATGTACAAATTTATTTAAGTTTTGACATTTACTTCTGAAAAAGACTTCCATTCAATATTTTCTACTAAAATTTTCTATAGTTTTCATTACCTGGATCGGATTTCTCCGTACGATTTTAATGTTAATGGCGTTTTTAATTTTCATGTTTTTTGACCCTATGATTTTAGCTTTATTTTGTTTATGATTTTATTTACGATTTTAGATGTCATGAGTATGCCTGACGCATCACGAGACAGCTTCAATCAATCCAGGTAAAGTCGTGATATCACGAGTATAGCGGAGTGTTGTCACGAGATTACCTGGAATATCACGAGATTACCAAGCAAGAACATTGTTTCGAAATTTAATAAAAATAAATATAATATGTTGTTTTATCCAAAACATTTTAGTGCGATAAAGTCCTTAGAAACCATACTTTGCAAAGATTAAATCAGAAAAAAAAGAATTAACAATTTTTAGCGGGCACAATTGGTATTTTGTATACTTTATAACTATTGGTAGTTTTATAACTTGGCAACCCAAGTTTACCATACTCATAATATTCGTTTCTTGCCGTGCTATCGACATTTCTTTTGCGATCTTGAAGAGTATACCTTTCAATGTACCTAGGAAATTCTCACTTCGACCGCTTGACTACGATTGGCCTGGGACTTCGATAAGTTCAATTCCCTGACGTAAAGAGAGGCGTGGGAAAGACCACCACCAGGCGTGTTCCTTTAGAGTTCTCCTGACGGTCCCACACACATATGGTTGAACTTGTGCAGTTTCTTCACCACCTCACTGTTTGTAATATAGGACACGTTACAGCCCACACACCTGTCCCAGAACAGTACCATTAAAAATAATTTTTGCTCGCAAGGGGTCAGCTCCATGGGAAGCCACACATTGGTCTTCAATGTGGATATCAGTAATCCGAAATCCTTGCAGATTTCATGCAATTAATGTGCAGCCATCAGCAAGCCGCTTTCCGAGTTCGACAGTACAGCCTGGCCATCAGCAAATAATAACATGACAAGCGCCAACTTACCAATAATACATTGTTCTAGAAAGTTCATCTGCCAATTATGTATGACATCGACTATTGTATATATTAAGAAGAGAAGGTAGTAAAGAAACACGCCTTAAATTCTACAAGGTGATGTCCCTTCGCACAATTGTTTATGGGTCTGAGAATTTGTCTTTAACGAAAGGCCAGACCAGTCGAATCCAAACGGCTAAAATGAGATTTCTCAGACACGTGGCAGGGTATACTCACCATGATCATTGAAGAAACACAGATATACGGCAGGTACTGGATATTATGAATATACTCGACAGGACTGCCCAGTATCGGCTGAAATGGTGGAAACATCATTGCCGAACGGATGACTATGGAATCCCCAAACAACTATGGAGCTATAAGCCGAGGGGACGGATAGGGGTGTGGGACGTCCGTGGAAGCGCTGGAGTAACCAGCTCTAGACTATTTGACTGTTTGAGACCGGAACAAACCATCCTTGGTTTAATCCTTGAAGAAGATGATGATGATAAAGAAGAGAAGGTGAAAACTGGCACCCTTGTCACCACACTCCACAATTGATCGACCTCACACTAGGACCTGTGCTAGAGTAAGACACATTAATGTAAGTCAGAGTACACCCCAGATATTTAAAATTGTCTAATACTGAAATTTGCCTAATGATAAATGTATTCCGTTGGAAACGCTGAACAAGTTCGGGAGCTCAGGGAGCTTACTAGTAGTTAGGATCTTTCAGTCGTTCGACTGGTTTGTACCCTCCCCGCATATAACCGTGGTGTGTGTGTGTGTGTGTGTGTGTGTGTTATGGTCTCTCACAAGTATATGGGACTTACAGTTTAACGCCAGATCCGAACGGCATAGTTGGGGAGGGTTTATACTAGGCAGGATACCTCTCGTTGGTTTGTCATTGCCTCGCGAGAACGGGAACGGTCGTATCTAAATCAGAACTAGTAGTTAGAGTAGTTGATTTTATCGCACATTTCTCTATTTACTTACGATCTTGTCTTCCGAGACGTCAGACAAGAACATCGGTTGCCGTTATCTCTGTACACGATAACAAACAACATTACGAGGAAATCGTGCCATTGTTGTGCTACAGATAACATCGTGATTCTACTAAATACACTGTATTCATTAGCGACGTTTTCATTCACAGAGAAGTAACATTTTCAGTCGGCAACCTTTCACAGTGTAAAGATGAAGAAGACGACGGAGCGTTTATTATTTCTGCATCGTAATAACACGATAAAACTGGTAAACTTGAAATTGTTTTTATAACAAGAATAAGAACTAAGAAATCACAAGAGTCTGAACAAGAACGAACGAACGAACAAATCAAATTAACTGAACCATCTGCGCGCAAAGGTGAAATTACTTCAAGTCTGCTAACTTTATTTTACAAAACGAACGCAATTAAAACATTTTAATAGTTATGCAAATGAAATAGAACGCTAATCGAGCAACCAGTCAGCCAACCAATTTGCATTACACTTGGCGTATTTTGTCTTCAAGCTATGTATACTCATTAACATATTTATTTATCTATATTTATTATTGAGACCAGACATATTTAGGTTACAGTTGTAATGGACTTTTTGAGAAGATCTCGTCGGATGTCCCGGCTGCACCGTGTAAGAAATGAAGTAATAAAGGAGCGAGCAAATGTTAAAGAAAGTATTAATGTAATAGTTGAAAAACGTAGGTTGATGTGGTACGGGCACATATAACGAATGAGCAACGAGACATCATCATCTTCATGGATCAAACGAAGGATGGTTTGTTCCGGTCTCAAATAGGCAAATATTAGAGCTGGTCACTCCAGCGCTTCCTCGAACGTCACCTCTCCGTCCCCTCGGCTTATACTTCCAGAGTTGTTTGGGCATGGGGCAGTCATCCATTCGGCAAAGATGTTCCCACCAATTCAGCCGATACTGGGCGATCCTGTCGAGTAAGTTATACTCATAATGTTCAGTTCCTGCCGTATATCTGTGTTTCTTCTATGATCATGGAGAGTATACCCTGCTACGTGCCTGAGAAATCTCATTTCAGCCGCTCGGATGCGACTGGCCTGGCCTTTCGTTAAAGTCCAATTCTCAGACCCATAAAGAAGTGTGGGAAGAGCCATCACCTTGTAGAATTTTAGGAGTGTTCCTTTACTTGCCGACTTAAGGGTTCGTTAATGGTCCCGCACATAAGGTTGAACTTATGCAACTCATTCACAACGTCGTTGCTTGTATTATAAGACACACTGTAGCCCAGGTATTCAAAATTGCTAACTTTTTCCAGGACAGTACAATCTATAACAATTTTTGCCCAAGCAGCAAGAGATGGTACTAGAGTATCATGCGCTTAATCGCAGGGAAAGTGGTAGACCTCAAAGAACTTGGGAGACAGGATGTGGAGGAGGAGATGAGGAGCAGGAATTTACAGCAGACTTGTGCTATAACTACTAGTATTAGCAGGCCTAGTAGGCCTGTTAGGCGGCGGTCTACTGTTGTTGTGGCCCCACCTTCAATGTCTAAAACAATTGGCACGGTGTCCGCCAATTCGCCAATACCGATTTAAAATTCACCCAATTGAACGAGTTCTTAGTTTTAACTCGACCGTTTGGGATCTGTGTGTCTGTCAATCTGCCTATATGGGGGATATGTCTCACTATAACGTTCGAATACATCAACCAGTTTTCGTAAAACTTGGCATGCGTGTCCATACTTTTACTCTACAACCGTACTTACTGTTTTCAACATTTATACCCCAAAAATAGGGTGAAAATGTGAGGGGTCAAAATTGTGAAAAAGCCCATGTTGGGCGCCAAATTAAAGAAAATTTTAACCACAAACTCGGTGTTCATTTTTGAAAATTTCAATATTAATGGACGTCAGGGCCCAAAAAGTGAGTGAAATTTTGAGAAAATCGCAAAAAATTCGGGTGGGGTAGGCTATCAGTTTAAAAGAGAATTTTAACTAACACGCAGTAGCTAGTCAGGGTAAATTGAGAATAAAACTTTTTACTGATGATTTTAACTATATCCAATACTTTATGAATCCATTTATTAGGAATACCTTAATATAGAATAAAAGGTTATAATTATGATTGTTAATGTTTAATAAGTAACTAGGAGAAAGAGATTACAGGAGATTAAGCAAGTGTTAACAAAAATAGTAAATGATAGATTGATGTATTAAGTCATACTGCAAGATACATGTTGTATTTCTTTTCAGGAAATCACGAAAGTGACAACAATGGTATTAACTGTAAATAAATTAAGTTAACTTTGTAAAGTCTGGTGTACGTTGTCAATTATTTGAAAACACCTAAAGATTAAAATTTAGTATATGACATCAAAGGAATTGAACAACGACTTCTAAATCATAACTTTTAATGAATACATATACTTAATTAATAACAATCACAAACAAATTATTATTCTATTTGACACTCCACCCAGGAAGCTTAAGAAGATTATAAATCACAACTCAATACTTAATAACTTGGTGAATTAATTAATAAACAAATTAATTAACATCAAAACACTTTATTTGGTATATTTGGTATCCCATCACGGGACATTAATTCACTAATAATAAAGTGTAAAGTTATATTTAACGCCCACACAAGGGGCACACGCATTATTGTTAAAAGTTTTACGCGAGAACACTTCAAGAATCGGGAGTTTGTGTAAGCTCTATACACACGATCTATTAGTAACCCATTTATAACCGTGAGATTAATTTTATAAACAATAACAGTCCGATAACCGCAGCGCGTGTGTGTGTGTGTGTGTGTGTGATGTAGCAGTGGTGAACGACGCAGAGGTCAGCGAGCGACGCACGAGGAGTGAACGACAGCGGAGCGCCGGACGTCGATAATACTGTTGGATTTCTACGATCAAGTAACGGTATATGTAAAACGAACCCAAAAGACCCTTTTATTTAAAAGACGGTTAAATAATAAATAACTTTATGTTAAAAAACTGAATAAGACAATAATAATTATTAATGTGTTATTTAATAAATGTTTCCTAGCTCCAGATATAGACTCTGTGTTGATAATTTCATCTAACCTATCTATGCAATAATAATTTGTTACGCTGCAACACACACACACACATAAATCATCTCTATTGGTCTACCCTTGCGAGCGTAGATCTCCCTGGCCAATGCGGCTCGTGTGGTTATCTATCCAGGTTTGGGTATGCATACAAGTGGCGCTTGACTTCAACCACACGACCATACAGCCGGAATATTTTTTAATAATAATAACAGTTATTTTTATTATTCATAATTGTAAATAATAATACTCTGACTCTAATCATATTATTATTAACTTAACTGTAATATTAACTGTAATGTATTAATGTAAACATAAAATACTTAACAACTTTGATTATTACAAAACAATTTATTTCTGAAATAAATCAAATGTATTCATTCTAAAAGTTAAATTGGCAGCCTGTTAATGATACTACTCATAAGAACTGATTTAGTTATACACGTTAATGCTAAAGGTAATACTTTTACCCTAAGAGCAATATTTTAAGAGCAAATGTCCAACGTACACCAGAAATGTACATCTGATACCACTACGATACGAATTAAAAGGATAAAAAACAAGGTTTCTAGCAAAGTACGATACATAAAAGATATGGATTGAGAGAGCGCTTGAATGACAGGTCGACACAGGTGTCGCAGAAGTGACACCTCTCTGATGATGATAAATTCACACATACACTAACAAGATCAGTGCAAAAAGATGAAAAAAAAGAGACCGGTTTGTCTGTGTCACCACTGACAGCGTTAGAAAGAGTCTGACATAAGCGAGCGAAACCGGAAAAGTACACAGAATACGTCTCTCTCCCACACAAAAATATCGGTATGGAGAACCATACATGACTTCCATGTTGTAAGATTTTAATTTAAAATCGTTTACTTGAATTCGGTTCGATAATTTCTAAGAAGTTAGCTGTGTTCCTTGTAAACCTAGTTTTATGTTTGACAAATTGAAATGAAATATTTCCATACAAACTACTTCTTTGTTACCGATAACGTTATTCCCTAGATAAAAAAAACACATTGATAGATAACGTAAGACATAACATAGATAAAAAATTATTCCCTCCCTCTTCATCCATCATTTTTATTTATAGAAAATTACCCCCTCCCCCTTCAACTACCCTTTTTCCATTTATACATATTTCATCTTCCTTTCTACACTGGATTATTATGACCTTCTTTACGGGATACTTTATTTATCAAAAGTAACTACTTTACTCTTGTTAAAACGTAAAACGTTGCAGGTAAACTACCCGTTCCCCTTAACCGATCTTCGCCAAAATCAATAGGCACTGACTCCTCTACAACTCGGGTACAATGCAAAAAATTATTTGATTATGTTTGAATTTGCGTCAGTTATCGTTCGCATTAGAAAAATTCTACACAGACACACAAGACACTTTTTGGAAAATGACTTTTCTTGATGTTTTGAGGGTAGTACAATCAGAATCAACCCTAATCTCGAACACGATTTTTTCTCGATCACCATACTTCCATTTCCTTATGGAACATGGAAGTAAATAGAAATTAATATTTAAAATTTGCGCTGTTCAGTGATAAACAATGGTAATGTACACCTCTTAGATACTTTAATTTTCATCATCATCATCATCATCATCATCAGCAAGCATTGAACCAAAAACAGTTTGTTCCGGTCGCACGCAGATAGTCTAGAGCTGGTCACTCCAATACTTCCCACACGTCTCCGTCCTTAGGCTACGGTTTATAATTCAATAGTTGTTTGAAGATTCGAGGAGGCGACAGTCATCGATTCGTTAAGTTATTACAAACACTTTAGCAGATACCGGGCAATACTATCGAGTATATTAACCGTACACCAACATTTCTTTTGGGATCTTGACGAGTAGGCCTATATCCTGCCAAACGCCTGAGAAATCTCATTTCGTCCGCTTGAATATGACTGGCCTGGATTTCGTTGAAGCCCAATTCTCAGACCCATAGAGAAGCGTGCGGAGGGACCATCACCTTCTAGAACTCCAGACGTGTTTCTTTACTCGTTGACGGTGCCATACATATATGGTCAACCTTCTGCAGCTTCTTCACCACATCATTGTTTGTAATGTAAGATACGTTAAAGTCCAGGTATTCAAATTTACTGACCTGCTCCAGAACAGTATTGTGTACAACAAATATTACTCGTATTGGATCAGCTCCATGGAAAGCCATTACCTTGGTCTGTAAAGTGGAGATCTGTAAATCGAAATCCTTGCAGATTCGACGTGATGAGTGTACAGCCTTCTCAAGCTGCTTTCCGAGTTCGACAGGATAGCCTGGTTATCAGCAGAAATATACATCATCATCATCTTCAAGGATTAAACCAAGGATGGTTTGTTCCGGTCTCAAACAGGCAAAGTCTGGCTCTGGTCACTCCAGCGCTTCCTCGGACGTCCCACACCCCTCCTTCCCATAGGCGAATAGTTCCATAGTTGTTTAGGGCTGCGCCACTCATTCATTTGGCAAAGTCGTTAAAGTACAATTCAGCGAACCCTGTGAGTATACTCATAATATTCAGTTCCTGCCGTATATCTGTGTTTCTTCTACGTTCATGGAGAATATACCCTACCACGTGTCTGAGAAATCTCATTTCAGCCGTTTGGATGCGACTGGTCTGGCCATCCGTTCACCACGTCGTTGCTTGTATTTATAAGACACACTGCACCCTAGGTATTATAACTGCTGACTTGTTCCAGGACAGCTGCAGAAATACCAATCATAAAATGTTCCGGAAGGTTCATCTGCCAATTATGTATGACACTGTCTGTATAAAGTCTATATCAACTAAAAAGAGAAGGTGATAATGGGTACTCTAGTCGTATTCCACAATCGATCAGGCACACACTAGGAGTTATGCTTCGTTTGGCACAACTTAATTTTAACCCAGACCACTCTGGTTTGTCGAGATGTTTTCCACTTTTATGACTGACTCGGCAGTTTTACTGTCTCTCGATACAAATACATACACATTCACTAATGAGTTGGTAAAATTCTAATTATAAACAACTGACGAATACAAGCTGAGCTGGGTATTTGATGACAAAACTTTTTAGGCCAAGGGTGAGCAGTGAGCATTCTATAAAGCTGTGCAGACACTCACATTAAATAGAAAACAACCCTTCCCCCCTTTCTGACACACACACACACACACACACACACACACACACACACACAAGGGCTATTTACAGAGAGAGATCGGTGCGCACTGACCACAATTCAATGGACTACGAAACACACACACACACACACACACACACACACACACACACACACACACCAGACTACAGTTAAAAGCATTGCCCTTCAATAAGCGTAGTTGAAATCGACGATGCTCGCGGCGCGGATAGATTGAGTGCTCATCACCGTTTCAAAACTTTCTGAAATTACATTAATTCTGTCTAACTGATGTATCCATTTAATAATTGTTTACAGTTTCATGAATGCTTTTAGTAAAATCCATCGTCATTATCGTCGACCGCATAGTAAACACGTTCGCTCTGTCTCAGTTTTACATTTCAGTGTTTTTTGTACGACCGTAGTGAGTTTTGAGTTTCCAACTCGACTCACCGATTCGGACTAGAGGTGGTCTGATATACCTATAACAGGTAACGTTTATTTTTGTGGAATCGATATAACAGTGACTGAAAAGTTTAAATACCTGTTCCGATTCAACGATAACTGAAAAGTCGAAGTACCCGTTCCGATTACACGCAGTTACGAGTCGCGTGCCCCCCCCCCTCGACGCAACTAACGAATAAACGAGTACTACGAATACAAAGTCACAGTTATTGGTGCTGAATACTTGATTCTGCGCATGTGCCGATTGCTATACAAGTACGAAACGAAGCATACCGGCGAGGTTTAGAATATCTCTACGCCAAAGAGAGCAACATTTTCTCCACGACTGAACAAATTCTTTACACAAAATTTACTCTATATTTTTCAATCTTGCATTGCAGAATGTCAAAAACATCGCCAAATCCTCCAAAACATAACTTACCCAATTAGTTCACAAATCTGAACTACGATTTGTCCAATAGCGTAAAAATCGTAGAGATCGCCACTAAGATGGGTACAAACATCACTTAAAAACAATTTTTTAACTGAACATTTAACAGCGCACGAAATCTAAAAATAGCATGAAATTTTTGTTCAAACTTCGTACACATATTTGTCTCTTTAATTAATGAATGACCCTCGTGTATGATGGACAAAAGACCAATATTACTGTATTTATTTATCTGCACTCTCCGTAAATATTAACTTCAAACATACTCGGTCTCGCTAAAACTGTATTTACTTACATTCTCCTTGAGTATCAATTTTCATAAAAATAAACTTAAGAAGTAGCTTAAACTTGTTTACATAAGTATTATTTAAATTTTTAAATGCATAAACTTTAAAAACCAGTATTTATCTGCATTTGTATAAACAATAAGCTTTGGTATCTCAACCGTTGTGTGCACCATCGTGCAGTAGGCCTACGTTTGTAGTTTGTTTTTCTTATTGTCACGCATGCATATTTTTTTCGTTACCCGTCTATCAACGGAAAACGCTATGTCATTATTATCAAAAACGCTGTGATGTGGCTCACCCTGTTTTCCTTAGCGTTCTGCTCAGTGGCGGATTTACCACTAGGCCGATTAGGCCGCGGGCTCAGATGGGGACGCAAGATACAGATATTTTTTTAAACAGAAGTATTTTTAGAAAAGTAGGAGGCACTTTGATTTATTTAAGTATGATTTTTTGAAATTAATTGATTAATTTTTGTTAATAATACAAATTGAAGACAGTTCTCATTTAAATATTGCGCGCTTATTTTTAAGACGTTGGCATACTTGAAAACTAATCTGCGGTTGCGAATTTTGAACGTCCGCTATATTACCCCTGAATTTACACAACCGTGGTACCACCCTTGTTTGTTATCACTGTTTATCTGCGTTGTGATTAAACGGTTTGCGATTTGAGGTTATGTTTTTATTTTGTATTGCATGTAAAGGTTTTTAGCTTTGTGTGGTGGGGAGCGTGTTGTTTCGTTGCTATTTATTAGTGTGAAAACTTTATTAACATAGAATTGAATCCGTACACTAAACGTATTCATCATGAACATGAACATAAACATTCACACTGCTAGTGGAGCCTACAAACGTAATCTAAAAAAAAATTAAAGAGGAAGCTCATTTGGAAACAATAACAAAGCTCAAAAACTAGATCAATTTTGTTTTTAAACTATGCCAGTTTCTAATTATATACCTGCAGTTAAATGTGTACCAGACCTCAATGTTCCAAGTACTTCTGCAGCAGAGGTTGCAGACGATCGGACAAAAAAAAAATTAATTAATTTGCTCAATCCTTTTGGATGGTTCTTAATATTCTGAAAAAGTTTGCTAAATGAAAGCCCGCTTTTTTATAGTAGCCTACTGGTTTTAAATTTGATGGTATTAATCTGACATCAAATTACTTCTGCAGTACACATATTACTTCAAAGATACAGCCGGGGGGGGGGGGGGCTCAGAAAACTTGGCCTAGGGCCCTAAAAATCTTAAATCCGGCACTGGTTCTGCCATGCGCGTGGATGTAAAGTGCCACACCGTTTTAATATTTAGAAAAATATCCGACTTGCCACACCGTAAAACATATAGGAAAGTGTCAGATAGCAAAGGATGAACGTAAGTAGCCTAAATTACCATACCACGACCGCGCACGACTGCTGGTATGTGTTGTTTGCGTTATGGTACCGTTAAGTGGCGTTCAAAACAGTTGTCACTTGATTTAGTTTTATACATTAAAATAACTATCCTGCTACAACTATCCTCTCGGCTTAATACCATACATACATTTTTACAAAGTAAGCATCAAAGCTATAGTGCACATATTGGGGGGATCAAAATTGTGAAAAAAAAACGCCCATCTGGAGCGTCAGATTAAAAGAAATTTAAACCACAGTCTGAATATAGTATTCATTTCATAATTTTTGGACTCTCTCTTCCAGGTTAGCAGCCTCTCTGCTGGTTGGCAGCAGCTCGCCATTCTTCACGCTTCTCTGCTTTTCAGTATTGTGTTTAACTGGACTAATTTCTCAACCCTAGGACAATAGGGTGCCCTGTCCTCTATCCGTTCATCTGCCCTCCAAGGAGGCCATTGGCACTTGATAGAGGGGATCACCTTATCCCGGGTGATATTCGGTCCCTGTATTCGTTAGCCGCTTGATATACAAACGTTGCCCCCTATCTGCCACAGGGAGGTGAACATCAGGATTTTCCCTTCGTCAGGTCTAGGACTATAGTGGCATTTCCTAGACCCTCCAGTCTAGGAAAACTTCAAAAATTAGCATTTGCGAAATATTTGAAAAGGTCATTGCTGTTTGCATAGTAAATGTAGCACAACGTTTAAGATTGTAAGCGTGTTTAATTACAGTATAAACATTATTTGAATATTATGAGTGTACTCGACAGGATTGCACAGTATCGGCTGAATTGTTGGGCCTGTTGGGAACATCTTTGCCTAACGGATGACTGCCGCATCCCCAGACGACTATGGAACTATAAGCCGAGGGGATGGAGAAGTATGGGACGTGTGAGGAAGCGCTGGAATAACCAGCTTCAATCTTTGCCTGTTTGAGACCGGAACAAACACCTCCCTTGCAAAAAGATGACGATGAATTGTATAGTGTTTTGTATATTTAACACTTATAATATTTAACCATAAACAACATTAAGCGTCCGCTAAAAGAAATGGTAAATAAAACAGTGAAAGTTCTTTACTGTATTTAGAAAATGTGCAGTAATATGCAAGTCTTCGTTAAATTCTCCAACAATAAACACTAATTATAGACTATTTTCTGTACTATAAAAATAATTACAGACTGGCGGAATCGCGCGTGTGTGCGAGAGCAGGCGCGCGGAGTGGGAAACATGCGCGTCTGGCAACAGAGAGTAAAATTATGTGGAAACGTGAGTGCGGTATGTGTGTGTCGGGTACTGTGCTCTGCTGCGACAGTGGAACGCTGTTGCGTAGCGGGGAAATGAAGGGCATTCCAAGGTCAAGCATGCACGCGACTGTACATACAACATTTATGCAACACAGCCCACTGTCGTGGTCACCCCGCCTGCCACACTCTGTAATGCAAAACGCGCTCACTCCATTCCATCCTCATATACCTCTCTGCTTACCATAATTTGTAAATACTATAATTTAAAATGTTTGATTTAAGGGGAGCATGTACCCTTCATGGTCAAAATGTATTTTAAATGAACATACATGGCAAGACTTCGGTACCATTATTTCAAAAACTACTTGATAGATTGACTTGAAATTTTTAACACTTATTACAAGTATATAACTGCTTAAAATGATGGACATTCAGCAAAAAAATAATTTATAGTTTTGGAGAAATAAAATACTTTATTTTTGTAATTTCTTTACAGCAATTTTTGTATTTATTAATATATAAATATTTAGGTTACACTTAATTAAACAAAAGTGGTACACTTTCTTATCAAGTAATGAAGAAGAGTTGTGTCAAATTTAAAGTTTGTGGGGCTATTAGTTTTTACAAAAGTGGTACCTAAAGTTAAAAAACTACACTTTCGGGAAATTGAGTCTGAAGTTGGATTAACACTTCAACTGAACTAAAAACCGCCAGGACAATAATCAGCACTATCACTGTCTTCTCTTTTTCTTTTTAGCAACCTCCTTCTGATCCTCTTCTTTTTGTTTTCATCCTCAACTTCTTTGTTTGCTTTTTTAATTCGATTTTTGTCGATTTCCGCGAGTCCTTCAACTATGAATTTTCCTGGTTTTATGCCCAACCTCTCAAGCACAGTACATTTTGTAACTGGCCCATCATTAAAACATATCACTGCATCTGTAACTCCTAGTTGTAATGTCTGACATCGCACAAACGTTGATTTTGGCATTCTGTTCCAAATAACACCGTTTATGCTCACATAAGGGTTTTGCGTTTTTCCGGGCAGGCAGCGTTTCAGCAAGTTTGGGTGTGATAGGTCTTGAATACAGGCTTCATCACCTCCACAACTGCTTCTGGCAGTGAATGCTCATGCTTAAAATTATTATATATATATATATATATATATATATATATATATATATATATATGAAAGTTATGTGTAACAATAAAGTACGTACGAAGTTGTACTGCATGAATTCGTCGGCGCCACCTACCCAGGCGCGTGCCCAAGATGTGCAGGCATTTCTACACCTAGTAAATTACTATAAAGGTATGTAATGTTATATAGTTTCTTAAACATAATTAACAGGAGAATTTGTTAGGCCTATTATTAAAAATCGAAAATTTTGAAGTTAAAGGGTACATGCTCCCCTTAAACTGACCTTTGGTTTTGTGGATAACTTGTGTAACTAACTGCTTTTTCACGTCTGCGTTTATGGCAATGACACAACGTGTAAACGAAGTTTCAGTTTTGTTTATATTGATTTATATGAATTCAATTTCTGTCGTCGATATCTGACCTCCTCTTATAAAACATACACTCTGTGCTGTGGAAGACACAGTCGAGAATTCTTCAGAATGCACGTTTAAAATTCGTCAATACTTTCCATAAGGGGGGAATTTACGGGGCGACGAATGGGACCGTACACTCCCCCCCCCTAATGAAAAAAGTTGACGATGTACGCTCTTAATTTTTAGGCTCTTTTATTAGTTAGTCAGGTAATGACTCTTTTTAACTTTTATGTTCCATAAGGAAATGGAGGTATGGTCATGGCGAAAAAAATCGTGTTCGAGATAACGGCTGATTCTGATTGTACTACCTCAAAACATGAAGACAAGTGATTTTCCGAAACGTGTCTGTGTGTCTATGTGTAGATTTTTTTCTATGGCAAACGATAACAGCCGCAAATTCAAACAGAATCAAATAATTTTTTGCAACCCGCTCTGAATTGTAGAGTACGCAAGGCCTACTGATTTTGGTGAAGGTCGGTTAAGAGAATGGGGTAGTTTACCGGCAACGTTTTATGTTTTAAACAAGGGTAATTTTTTCTATGACGAACGATAACTGCCGCACAATCAAACAGAATCAAATACTCTTTTTATACTTTCCTGAATTGTAGAGTACGTAAGGCCTACTGATTTTGGTGAAGATCGGTTAAGGGAAAGGGGTAGTTTACCTGGAACCTTTTTGTGTTTTAATAAGGGTAATTTTTCTATGACGAACGATAACTGCCGCACATTCAAACAGAATCAAATAATTTTTTTCATACGTTCCTGAATTGTAAATGACTCAAGGCCTGTTTATTTTGGTGAAGATCGGTAAAGGGAAACGGGAAATTTAGCTGCAACATTTTACGTTTTAACAAGAGTAATTTTTTCATGACGAACGATAACTGCCGTAAATTCAAACAGAATCAAATAACTTTTTACATATGTGCCTGAGTTGTAGAGGACTATTGATTTTAGTGAAGATCAGTTACGGGGAAAGGGTAGTTTGCCTGCAACGTTTTATGTTTTAACAAGAGTAAAGTACTTAATTTTGATAAATAAAGTATCCTGATAAGAAGATCATAATAATACACTGTAGAAACGTAGATGAAATATCTACAAATGAAGAGGCTACTTGAACGGGGTGAGGGTAATTTTCTATAAATGGAAAGTATAGTTGAAGGGGGAGGGGATAATTTTTTATATATGCACTACGTTATCGGTAACAAAAAAGTAGTTTGTTGTTAAACTTCCTTCCCAGGCTGTTTGGCCGTAGACCAATGTTTTCTGCAAAACCAGACGTTTCGGCAGTGCCATCGACTGCCATCGTCAGTGAAAATCGATTGTGCTAACGTGAGATGGTACACGTTAGTGACCACAGTACTGTGGTTACGGCTGAAGCAATAAGTAGAAAGAAGTAGTTTCTATGGAAATATTTCATTTCGACAATGATTTTAAATATAAATCTTAGAACATGGAAGTCATGTATGGTTCTCCATAGCGATACTTTAAATGTAAAAAAAGGTTTATTATACAGCATTTGCGTATACGTTTGGAATATGTAAGAAAATCAGTTAAGTCAATCAGTACCTTGTGAACAGTGTTTTAGTAACGCGTATTTTTAGTTTTGTTTTATTACCGTTTACAGTAATGGGAACTGATTTCAGGATGTTGTCTCACGTTTTCCAGCCATTTTAAAGAGAGTACTGTTGATTAGTCTTAATTTGTTTTTTCTTTTGTATGAAGCCGACTCTACTCGACCGGACTCCGGACCCCCCCCCCCCCCCCCCCGAGGCTGAATTCTACATACGGCACTCATTTCCATGAATGACTTGATGGGTAAAGGTGACACGTGTGGGGCCAGAAAGAATTTCTCCAGTGAGTAATTAGGGTGCAATAAAAATAAACCCAAGAAGGGTATTTTCCACCCTCCTCTATACCTGACACATCTGATGTAAGAAACAGTTCTAGTACTGAGAAACAGTTCTAGTACTGACAAACAGCTACAAACCAACAGTTCACAATTCACGCTCTACATTTTTATCAATAATTAATAGACATAGCTGTTAAGAACAGGCACATTTTGAAATATCTGTAAAAGTTTGAAACTCTAAGTCAATGTGACTGGTAAAATCTATAAGTTCAGTAGAAAAAATTAAAGAAATTTCGACGAAACCGAAACATCGAAGCATGATAATGTTTTTAGGCTCTTGAAACGTATAATGTGCATATAACAAATATTTACTATATAACAAACATTATCATGTTAAAACGACAGAGACCGAAGATTTCTAGACTGTGGGGAATCGAAAGTGTGGAAGTGTTACATTTTTCGATGACGTTACATTTTTGTGGAATGACCCCCAGCCTAAAAAACCTTTATTTACAACAATCCCAATGACGTCACGCAACGATGACGTCACTCTGTAAATAAAATGTTACAGAAAGTTTCAAACGATGTCCAGCTAAAAGACATTATCATGTCAAAACATTACTTATAAATTATGAAGAATAATTAGTGTAACTCGTACCGTTAGAGTGAATTGTTTGTGTGCATCCACAAGATGAACAAATTCCCTTGTAAGAGATTAATTTATATGTCAACAAAAACTGTAGTAAACCTATTCGAGACAAATAAGCAGAGCACCGTGAGAAACTGTCTTAAGAATTCCATCCTAAATTATAAGTGATTGTAACAGGGTAACGTACAAAACGTCGAGAGAGTATCGGAACCAGCAAACAAGCAAATGGGCCACAACTGAAAATAATGTTTGTCTTTACATGGTGTCGGTGGGAGGGTAGTTGAGGATAGAGTGAGAGAAATAGTGGGTACATGAGAGAGAGAGAGAGAGAGTGAGAGAGAGAGGGGGATGTACTTAAGTTTATGCATTTGTAAACTGCAAACGTGCTTGTGCGTGTATGTAATCCGAACAATGACTATATTCAGACGTATCGGCTCAGTTATAAGGAACTAGTTCTTACGTTTCCAAAATGGTCAGTGTAAAGCAATACTTGCAAGCAGGACAAGAGGCTGTAAAACTGTTCTCCAAGACTTCTCGAGGGTCACGTTTACTGCAGGCCTATTGTTCGTGCAAGGAACACTTTGGGGCCCCACACGTATCACCTAATGCGTGACTTCATTATTACATCTTCATTTTTAAGTGTGTGTATGCGCGCGCGCGCGATTATTAAGCTGAACGATTATTTTTCCCAGACGTACCAAGATTTGTAATGTGATTATAGTATATTCGTTACGACTTTCACGTTCTCTCGCTCTCTTCGATTTAACGGTTACAAATCAATCTACTTGACCCTAGATACAATGTAAACGGTATTTTCGGTACAAGCTCCGTATTCGCGAATTTGTCGTGAACGTTCGTACGTTCGTTCAATCGTTAGTCCGTCTTTCATGGCAGAAAGTTGGCAACCCATCACGTTAAATTCCGCACAATCTACCATCAACAGTTCTGATTTTTGATGTACTTTACGAATCAGCCGTTCCGGTGTACAGCGTGTTAACTAACTCCTCTGTCAGGTCCGCCCACCCCGTCTCGAACATCTTCCAAGAGAGACCATCGTTGTCCTTCCACTTGTTCCAGTACGATGGATTTTTCCAGTTTATTTTCCTCGTCGTCGAACAATATGTGTCCAAAGAACTGTAAGACTCTCTGGTAGCATAAGGTGGATACTCTCTTTACGATTAGTTCTCTTACGATGGAGATGCTAGAGAGGGAGAGAGAGAGAGAGAGAGAGAGAGAGAGAGAGAGAGAGAGAGAGAGAGAGAGAGAGAGAGAGAGAGAGAGAGAGAGAGAAACATAAGACAGAGAGACAGACAGACAGAGGTGAGCCTACGGAATTCGTCGCATCCCACCTCCAAGTTCTTCGAGGACCACATTTTCCCTGCGATTGAGCGGACGATATTCTAGTCTCATTCTAGCCCGTCTCTCGTTGCTCATTCCCCGCTCAATGTGTCCGTGTACCACATCATCATAACATTGAAACTTTCACGCCCGGAGTTATCTTTCCATCTATTCTTGTAGAGGCAAACGTTCGAATGCAGCTGTGGCAGTCATCTTCTCTTCTGCTTCTCTGGCAGCGCCACCATACGTCTTACCCTGCGATATGCTAGTAACATATCCAAGGGGACATATTCACTACAAAATTGCCTCAAATAAAGACTAGCCGGACGGATCAAAGTTGCTGACCACAGCTGCGAAGGAACATGTTTGCCGAATGGATGACTGCCGCATCCCCAAACAACTATGAAACTATAAGCCGAGGGGACGGAGAGGTGTGGGACGTCCGAGGAAGCGCTGGAGTGACCGGCTCTAATCTTGACCGGCCTACTTGAGACCGGAACAAACCATCCTTGGTTTAATCCGTGAAGATGATGATGGACTTCGAAACAGTCATGCTCGACTTGCACAAAAAAGTTAAAGGAACCAAGAATCGGGGACTTTGCGACTAAGACGATTTTAACTGCATTTCAGAATAACTGTAATTACAAAAACGTATACTGTCGGTGCATTGTCGGCAGCCAGCAGCTTGCGACGACATTCAGTCACAAAACAAACAGAACACTGCATTGCATATTTATTTACACAACGCCATCTGCTATCCAGTTGTTGTTTTTGTTGACTTACCAGAGTACTGCTGCCGCATTGTATACTGTAATGCACTGAACACCGACAGTCATACGACGTGAACATACTACGCGCGGAAAAACGAGGTACCATGTGTCAGGCGAACGACCTTCTCTTGTCAGCTGTTTACGCTGGTTGGTTTTGCATGTGACCAAGTACAGGAGGGGGAATCGATTCTTCTACCCCTCTCCCGAGCTATTAAACATTTAAGTAAAATTGCATAATCACTTAATGTAGGCCTATCTCTAAGCCGAATTCGTGTGTGTGTCAAAATAAAGCTTATATACTACCAGCTGTTACCCGCGGCTTCGCACGCGAATATTTCACTTTTAATAAGTATTTTAATATAATTTTTATTGCCTATGTCTATATGGCGTTCTGTCAGCTCGTATAACAGTTTTTTACTCATTAGGCAAATTCTCTCCAAAGCTGTTTTCAACACTTGTACTATTTTAACTTGAACTAAATTATTATGTTGGTGCAACAGCCTTTTGAGATTTAAAAGTAGCCGTTTTTAAAGCCTTTGGAGATATTTATAAAGTACCTGTCAAATCAAGAACGCTAAATTCTTTATTTTAAATGTTAGTGTGTTAGAAGCATTGTATAACACATTAAATGTTATTTTTTCCTCAACCATGGCTTTTATTTATTTCAGCAGTAAACTAAAAACCAAAAACCGTTGTCACCGATGAGGTTACTATGTTACTAACCTCACATTTACTTGTTACTATGGTAATTAATTTTGGTCTCCGTGGTGTTGTTGACATCTTTAGTAGTAGTATTTAACATATTTCATTACTTATTCATGGCATCATCAGAAATACGTATAAACATAAATTTTTTAATCGTTTAATACAATTACAAAATATATAGACGTATCTGTATACAAAAATACAAAATACATCGACCCAATCGCATATTAAAAACATTAAAAACTGCAGGAACGGATAAAGGTACAGTTCCGATGCCGCTAAATATCATTTGTATATTTACTTGTTACTATGGTAATTAATTCTGGTCTCCATGGTGTTGTTGACATCTTTATACCCGTCAACGAAAAGGCATAATTAAAAGGGCCTAAATCGTGCGAACGGGGCAAAATATCAAATTCCAAGTCAGACAGTGTTTTTCGCCTTGTATCGAAGGTTACCTGTGCAAAATTTGGTGGCAATTGGAGTAACGGTGAGGATTTGTATTCAGTATGCATACATCCTCAGAATTTGAGTTATATATATATATATATATATATCTCGAAGGCTGAGGATGAGAACACAGGGGTTCGCGAAACATGTTCCAAATATCTTGAGGTACAGTGATTATAAATATTAAATATATATACATCAAGACTGTAGCAAAAAGTATTTGAATGTGTATATCTATATATTTCCGTTCTTAGCTTAATCCTGATGTAAACAAACAGGCTGGACATCTGAAACGCTATTTGCTGCTTGAATTAGAGGCGTATCACTCTGACAGAAGGAGTACAGACGGAGTACACATAATATTGATACTGTATAAACACATGTAAATTGTAATATCTGTCCTGACCAAAGTAAAATTTGTGTGACAGTGTCAGACCGACAGTGTAATATTTTATAACACCAGTTGATGGCTTTTTTTATTCACCGGTTAATAATAGCAAAAAAACAAAAAAGTAAGTTTATTTAAAACGAAAATAGAAGCTGAGATAATGTATGTATCACAGTACGTAAACGGTTTGAATGCAAGAGCAGTAAACCACCACTACTACTAGTAAATATCGGTTGGAGAACCATATCTCCAGTTACTTCAAATCGGTTCGATAATGTATGTATCACAGTACGTAAACGGTTTGAATGCAAGAGCAGTAAACCACCACTACTACTAGTAAATATCGGTTGGAGAACCATATCTCCAGTTACTTGAAATCGGTTCGATAATTTATGTATCACAGTACGTAAACGGTTTGAATGCAAGAGCAGTAAACCACCACTACTACTAGTAAATATCGGTTGGAGAACCATATCTCCAGTTACTTGAAATCGGTTCGATAATTTATGTATCACAGTACGTAAACGGTTTGAATGCAAGAGCAGTAAACCACCACTACTACTAGTAAATATCGGTTGGAGAACCATATCTCCAGTTACTTGAAATCGGTTCGATAATTTATGTATCACAGTACGTAAACGGTTTGAATGCAAGAGCAGTAAACCACCACTACTACTAGTAAATATCGGTTGGAGAACCATATCTCCAGTTACTTGAAATCGGTTCGATAATTTATGTATCACAGTACGTAAACGGTTTGAATGCAAGAGCAGTAAACCACCACTACTACTAGTAAATATCGGTTGGAGAACCATATCTCCAGTTACTTGAAATCGGTTCGATAATTTATATATCACAGTACGTAAACGGTTTGAATGCAAGAGCAGTAAACCACCACTACTACTAGTAAATATCGGTTGGAGAACCATATCTCCAGTTACTTGAAATGGGTTCGATAATTTCTAAATAAATATCTCCCACCTTGTAAATCGAGTTTTGTGTTTGACAAATTGAAATGAAATACTTCCACAGAAACTACTTCTTTGTTGCCGATAACGTAGTACACCTACTTCTTTGTTGCCCTCCCCTTTCAACTATCATTTTCATTTATAGAAAATTACCCCTCCCCCCTTCAACTACCCTTTTCATTTATATATATTTCATTTACCTTTCTACAGTGGATTATCATCATCTTCTTTTCAGGATACTTTATTTACCAAAATTAAGTACTTTACACTTGTTAAAACGTAAAACGTTGCCGGTAAACTACTCCTTCCCCTTAACCGATCTTCACCAAAATCAATAAGCCTTGAGTCTTCTACAACTCGGGCACATATGCAAAAAATTATTTGATTCTGTTTGAATTTGCGGCAGTTAGCCATAGAAAAATTCTACACACAAGACACTTTTCGGAAAATGACTTTTCTTCACGTTTTGAGGGCAGTAGAATCACAATCAGCCCTTACATCGAACACGATTTTTTTCGCGATCACCATACTTCCATTTCCTTACGGAACATGGAAGTAACCATACTTCCATTTCCTTACGGAACATGGAAGTAAAAATCTTTCTTTCCTCACAAAACAAAACATATCCATCAGCACGCGGCCAGAATAGTAGCATCATTACGCTGGCAGGGCGCACAGGTTGGCTGGCTGGCGTGAAACCCGGGTATCGTCTGCGCGCACACAAAACAAAAATATTACGTTATAAGATGGCGACCAAGAGACGGGTGTCACCTTGCCAGTCAGCCTCAGCCTTGCATGCATTCGCTGGCCGTTGGTTTTTCACTAAGCGTTTTCTAATCGTTTCAAGAGGTGACGCGGCGCTTGGCAACAGTCCCGTTTTACAATTTTCTTTGACTCTTGTCTTCTCACGCAAGGTACAGAGAGTTTTTGTGCGAGCCGAGCTTCACACACATGAGACAGTACACACACACATAAATCACTGCCTTGTCCTGTCCTGTCTGTCTGACTTTGGGCGGATTGCGCTACTCACTTCTCCGAAAACAGAGCCACGTAAAAAAAAAAAAAAAAAAAAAAATAGAAGTCTCCGGTGTAGTTCGGTATCCTGTTTCCCTGCCCCACTTGCTCAGCAGGCTTCGGGTTTTCATCCACCCTAACTAGTGACCGATCATATCAACGTTCATAGTTTTATAAACTCTAATAGCCTATGAGTAATTTCTTTCGTCCATTGTATTATTCGTGATTAAATTTGATCCTCCACGCTCCATTTTACTTCATCGGATATTCTTTTACGGAGTTTTCTTTTAAAGCTTCCCTTACAACTTTCAGTAAGCACTCATATTTTGACAAAGAGTGACAAAGAATTTTCCATGCAAGAGGATCATATATCATATGGGTTTTCTGGTCCGCGTCTTTGAATTCAAAAGTTTGTGGCAGGTCAAAGTAACATTTATTTGCCACAGAAATTCTTCTTCTTGTTTCTAGTTCTTCTGTCCTTTGTATTGTAATGTTAACTTTCAAGTATATAAACTATACAGAGATGCGACGAACTTGTACGAAATGTTCAGGACACGACGCAAACTCACAACCAGTTTTACTGCAGTTATTATTATTGGTAGTAGTAAACACTTCATCAGATTTGCAAACAATACAATATGAAAATCTCCACTACAAATATAAAGGTAATGGTATTTCGAGGCAAGGAACCGATAAGGACAAAAATAATGATTAATGATCGAATTCTAGAACAGGTGAGCCATTTCAATTATTTAGGAAATGATACTAGCTATAACAGGAATTATGATATTGATGTTAAGTTAGGTAAGCGTCAGACGATCTGTGAGATCAATCAACCATATTTTTACAAATAACGTACGTTGAGATACAAAAAATTAAAGTTCTACAAAGTTATGGCAGTCACTGTACTGTCCTATGGGTGTAAATTATGGGCGCCAACAAGAAACAAGACAGTAAAATACAGGCCTCGGAAATGGCGTTCTTAAGAGGAGTTCAAGGATGTTCTTAACTTGACCGTATACAGAATGAGGCAATAAGAGAGAAGTTACAGGTTTTTAACTTGAATGAAAAATCAAAAGATTACAAACAACGGTGGAAAGAATAGTTAGAAAGAATGTCAGACCCTATACTGGCCAAACAAGTCTATAGAAAAACCTATAGGACACAGGTGTGTGGATAGGCCCTGGAAGAGGTGGCTGGAGGATGTTTGAAGGCGGAACAGGCAGCACCTTGCCGATGCCGTGTCGTGAAGTTGATGATGGATATTAGCACGCTTCCTGAGCTGCAGAACTCGCTCACAATTTTGAACTACGGATATTTATTACCGGCATTACATTAATTTCGATAGTAGACCATTTTTCAATTATGGGAAAAGTTACACAAATCCCGATTTCTCTACTATTTCTTTAGTAATACTGTACAGCACACAATCATACAATAAACACTAAACATTCGAACATTCGGATTTGGGTTACAATTCTATTTAGTTTGACACAATTTCCTGCTGGACTTTTTACAATTTTTTCTAATTTTTGTTACCGACAAGTTTTTCTAATGTCAGTCGACATTCTCTTTAATTTGATACCCCACATACGTTTTTGCGATTTTATCAAAATTTTCTCCAACTTTTTAGGATCTAACGTCAAAGAATTTGCAATTTTCAAAAATAGAAACCACATTCATATTGTGATTGTAATTACAGTTTATTTGGTACCCCACATGGGGTTTTGTGATTTTTTTACAATTTTGACCGCCTACATTATTGTCTCCCACCCCCAATGTTTGGAGGGTTCTATCTCAAAACCAACAGTAGTCTGTAGAGTAGAACTATTGGCACCAGTACCAAGTTTCACGAAAAAATACATAGTAAGGGATTATATTCAAGCTTTCCCTACCTTTAATACTTTTTTGGCTTAGCCTATATATTTATTTATAAATTAATAGAATCATGTGAGAGCCGGCGTGTGACTTCGTTCTTGCGTTAAAATTACGTGTTTCGTAACATATGTTCCATCATCAGATATAAATCGCTCAGTCGAGGTTGTTAAGTGTTAAAATCAAATCACAAACATTTTATACTCACATACGTCCGTATGGGTGCGCACCCTTCGAAGGCCGATCGGATACTCATATCTCTCTAGAGAGAGAGAGAGAGAGAGAGAGAGAGAGAGAGAGAGAGAGAGAGAGAGAGACAGGTTAAATGTCATTTGCCACAGTTAATATGGCGCTCATTCACCTTTCCATGCGTGCTTATGGGAGTAATTATTTTATTTTGTTTTCTTCGTAAATAGCTTCGACCGCCGTTTAAAATTATTTTTCGCGTGTCCTATATAACTATAGAAGAATAGAAAAAAAATATTTCACTTCAATACCAGCATTGGCTAGAAATGCCATAATTACCCATTAGATAAAGCAAACATAGTGAATTTTCTTTCAGTTTCACTATAAATGGAGCAAATCTGGCTAAACATAGCAAGTGCATATATTATATAAACTAAAAATAGGTGTCGATGATTTTCCGTTGTTCTTATGGATAACGATTTGAAAGTTGTATACAACTTTAGGCTTTTTAATTGTATCGTTGTATTGCTTAATAGGCTAATAAACGATACTGGTATTTACGGAAATTTTGTAAATACCGGACATTAAGCAGTCACTTTACAAATACTGCTAGCAAATGTGTAATGCGCTTTAAAACCATATATTTCCCTTCTTTATTGCACAGTTGACAAACTCTGAGTATGTAAATGAGTAAGACATATTTAGCCTATTTCATAACGAACTACTAAGACTACGGAAAATCTAGCCCCACAAATATATATACCGTATTTTAAATTATGGAGAGCCAAAAAAAGGAAAAATAAAAAAATCGTATAGAAAATTAGCGCTTATACAAAAATCAGTGCATAGAGTTTTAGTTTTCCTTAAAATTGTACCTACGTAAAATCTTGTAATGTTTATAACAATTACGAAAACATTTACCTTTAAACATTCTCTTTGTTATGTAACAGATTCGTCGAAACAAATCACATTGAAACGAAAGAAATCTGCTCACTTAACTAAATGAAACATTAGAAAAAAATCAAAAACGTAACTAAATTCAGACCATCTCACGAACGAGAACAAACATGTCTGTTGATTTAATACGCAAATCTCTGCCACTCGAATACTGGCTTTCACAAAGAGTCCTCTGGTGACGAATACGCGGACTGATTAGTTGAACGGCCACGGAACCGACCCCCACACAAACTTCTTGGAATCGATAACATTTAACATCATGAAGACGACGCGACCCTGTGTAATTAAATCAATATTAAACGACTACGTTGTATCATATTAAACAGTAATAAAATAATGAATACAAGAGAAGAATTTTAAAAGTATTCAACTCGATCTCTCAGCACGTGAGTATATTTTCCTTTATCATTAATAAAATTATTTTTATTATTTACGTTATTCTTGTAATAGTAGGGCATTTAAACATTTAGAATATGCTAAAAATATAAAATATTACAATAAATAAAGAATTGAAATTGGCATGTAGTCATTAGATGGCCGATAAAAAAAAAATTACAATCTTAAAATACACAAAAATATTACTGACTTATTGTTTCAGATAAAATAGTTCATAAAAAAATATTCTTAAAAGAGCAATGCTAAAGTGAATAATAACATGTTATAAATTTGCCCTGTAGTAGTTTTCGAGGAATAAACTGGCCTCATATTTCCAATTACACAGAATGTAAACGTTCACTCAACAGAGGAAATAAGCACCAATAAAATAAAAACTGTAAATGTAATTAGTTCTATTTAAAACTCACAAATTAATTAGGTATACATGTTTTAGATCGGATTTGTTGATTTTATATAATGATATAATTTAATCAAGTCATTTTACCTTGGAATTCTTTGGAACAGAACGAATTAATATAAACCTTTTACAATATCTTCCACATAGATTTGCTTTGGGTGGTCTCCCTCAGAGGTTTGTTCACACCCCTTCTGAGTGGATGAAAACTAAAAAATACCAACAACACCTCTCTCTTCTAGGTTAGCAGCCCACAGGCTGGTTGGCAGCAGCCCGCCATTCTTCACGCTTCTCTGCTTTTCTTTCCAACTCACAATATGATGTGCAGTTCATATCGACCGTAAGCTGTTTCCTGTAGTCTAAACGGGGTCGTCCTCTGTGATTCTTCCCTTCAATTGTCCTTCTATTATTCTCTTAACCAACCCATTGGGTCGTAGAATGTGTCCTATAAACTTACCTCTTCTGTCTTTAAAGTTTCGTAGAAAGCTCTTCTCCTCCTGAGCTCTTCTAAAGACTTCCTCATTCGTTATCTTCTCCCTCCAGCTTATCTTGAATATTCTTCTGTAGGACCAGGCCTCAAATGCTTGGAGTCTTTTCTTGTCACTTTCTCCCACTGTCCAATATTCACTTCCGTATAGGTCAACACTCCACACGTTATGTCTTTACTAGATTCTTCCTTATTTTTAGGCTGATAGTGTTTGAAGTGAAGAGGTTTTTCTGTTTGTTGAAAGCAATTTTAGCCTGGTTAATTCTGCTTATAATTTCCTTACTGCTACGTCCATCACTTGTGATTTTACTTCCTAGATAGTTATATTCTTATATTCTTTATATAAATAGTTATATTATTTATATTCATTAAATAACTTTGCACTTTTTTATGGAAGCCAATGGTTTTCAAGTTATTGGAAGTTAAAAATTTAGATTTCCTCCCCCCCAGTCGTTACCACGTGACAGATTATAATATATATCTGTACAAATAACAACGTTATGATAAGAAAGTTATATATTATTTTGGAAACGATTGGAAATATTTCTGCTGTAATCTGCTACAATGTAAACATTTTTTTAAATCCCTGTTGCATATCATTCACCCACATCACTTTCAGTATGCTGAAATTGTTTAGAATTTTTCAAGCTATTCGTTTTGATTCTATTAGATTTTGAATTTTCGACCAATTCATACGGCGTTCCAAGTCGCATGGCACCTGAGGTATTAGGAGACCCTTATTAAACACACACACACACACACACACACACACACACACACACACACACACACACACACACACACACACACACACACACACACACACACACACACACACACACACACACACACACACACACACACACAGCTGGCCTGCACGCCTGGGGTATGAATCGTCTACTGTGGCGTCCACTACGTAACTGCAACTTTTAAGGTGTGTTTTGTTCGGAGCGGCTGTTGCGATCATCGCTCAGCGATCATCGTCATCTACTGCTCTAACCAGGTTCTCATAGTTCCGTTTTCCTCCAAGCATCTGTCGCTAGAGGCGCTAGCGTCTCCAGCGTCAGACGCAGACCTGACCGCTCCACGACCAGTTGGAGACGCAGTCGCGAGCGATTATTGCGTTGTGTAGCACGTGCTGTATTTAAAAAATGAGTACTCCCAAGATCTACGCGTACACCAACCAATTTCAGTTGCACTCCATCGCCTGCACCGTCTGGCTCTTCAGTTGGCGCGCACTCTGAGGTTTTTGCACCAGTGACGGTAGATCCCATGGAATACCAATTGAGGTTTTTGCAATACCAACTGGAAACATATACGACCAACAACGTGAAGATAACCATCAGCTCCTATGTTAACAATTCTTTCATTGTGAAGTGCATTGTCTAAAATTGTAGAATTACTTTTATTACAATTACTACTTTTATTAGAATTATTAACTTTTATTAGAATTATTTACTTTTATTAGAATTAGGCCTAATACTTTTGTTAGAATGTCCCTGTTAATGTTGTAGTTTCTTACTATCTTTATTTTGTTTGTGTGTAATAAAACGTAAGTTCGAAAATAATTTCATCACTGTGATTGTTGTAATTCCACATTCCAGGTTTTGCAGACACATCCCTTGATATAATTGGGAAACACGTATGATTACCTGCCTAAATAAATATTTTGTGGTTGTAGTGTAGTGGAACGGAGAGTAGAGCAGCGGTATCTGAATTAGATTTTTTATTTTTCTTTGATAGCCTGTATCACAGTACAGGTAGATGATAGTGTTATTTAAAAGTACTTACCACAAGGTTAGTGCTAGTTTCTCTTCTGATGATACGGGATAAAGATTTCTATTGTAAGACACCTTTTTAACGTCCTCTGCTATCAAACTTAATAAGAAATCAAACGGGGCCATAGACAGTCTGAAAAACTCTAAGAACTTATTTTCGTCCTTACGTAAATGGTTCATGATCAAGTTTTTAAAGTGTCCTTCAACTGTTCTGTTACTAAATACGGGATGTATCACTTGTCTTGGTTTTATTAAAGTTTCAATAATACCGTCGTCTTCCATTTCTTCCACTATTAGCCACTTCAGTATGCATTTTCTTTTCCTACAACTCATCGCAACACTTGACACCAACCAACTTCACCCAACTGACAAAACCCCAGAACTCAACCCAACCTCAGAACTCACCCAACTGACAAAAATACGCTAGCGTTAAGTCACTTCGAGGAAAACAGCCCAGGGTAGCGATCATCGCTCAGCGATGATCGCTGAGCGATGATAGCAACAGCCGCTCCGAGCAAAACACACCTTTATAATATGCATTTTTTAACAAACGAGCTTAGCGTATTTGTAACCTCCATACAATTTTAAAGAAGTGACACCAAACACGACGTGGTTGTGATATATTTTAGATGTACAACTAAGTCTAATTTAATATTCATTTTGGCTTTAGAAATTAATATTTTGCAAATGTTATTTAATTTGCAAAATACTCATATTTGTCGCAATTATTCGTTGTTTGGAATCATGTTTCTCACAGTTTCACGGAGATTACAAAAATTATAGTTTAATTTGTAGTATAAGCTAAATTAAATTTTTTACAGTTTTGAAGTGGACCGTGCACTTATACCTGAACCGCCCGGGCCGTGCCTGGCCGGTTGTGAGTGCGTGCGAGAGTAAGGGTCTTGTAATATCTTAGGTGCCATCCGATTTGGAATACCCTATAGTGGTTTCGTCAAATGTAAAGATAGGCCTATTACTACACTAATACCCCGAACAGTCAGAGAGACAGTTGGACAAAATGCCAAACGGTCGAGTGAACACTGAGGACTCGCACGCTGAACGCCGACGACACCTTCAAAAAGTAATCTATTAATAGGTAAGACTTTGCTGCTATAGTGTTTACTAAGCACCGCCTGCGAAGGAGACCCCATCAGGCGTATCAGTTAGCTTCATTCTTTAAAATCCCGTGAAACCACAGTAAAAGCTTCGGTTGAGAACTACTCTCGCGAAAATGAATCAGGCAGGTGGTTGGCATATTAAAGTGATCGTGTGTCATGAAGGAGGAAATTTTTAGTGGGTAGTCAGACATCTGGGGAATCCTACACTGGCAAGAAGTAAGGGTTGTGTGTGCATGCATAAAGTTTTTTTATCTCCTTCGATAAAAAAAAACACACTCTTTCATACCACATTCAGTGGACTACAATGATAATCCGTTTAAGACCTTGGTCTAGGCACGGTAAATATCTGGGACGTGCGGGTAAGGGCGGAGCGCAAATAGGGCAAACACATATGGGCTCCAAAAAGGCCCCCAGGTGTGCAAACCTGGAAGGCTGGCCTATGGCCGCCGCTGGTAGACCCCATAGCATGCCATGGGGTCGACTTTTTGTCAGTGGGAGGTTCTCCGTCCTACGGGACGGAGGGCCTAAACTGGCTCCTCGGGAGATCGGGGAGAGGGCCAGGAGGCGAGTACGCCCGTCACCTCTCCCGGTCGGGTATGGGTAGAGGGCCTGATACGTTCGGGCCCTCTGGCTATGCTTGGTGTTGGACTCGAGGTGGTATGTGGTTTCGGTCTTGTGGCATCGCTGCGGGAGCCAATATGGGGGTGTATCCGAGGCCGATGTTGGGGGGTGGTAAATCCTAGACAGTAGATAATTCCGAATTCCACGGAGGAGTAGAGCTGCACGCATCATATTCCAGGGGGTACCGACCATAACATCGTCGGGCGACTAGTCAGCGTTAAATAGTGTTTTGATTCCATGCCCATGGGGGCCAAGAGTTGTAGTTAGGACTTCGGCCCTGGGGCTACCTTTGTGAACCCTTGTACATTTAATCTTCTTTTTCTTCTCGACTACAATGATTTGGGAGGCATTCGCGCCATATATGCCTATTAGTTTGTGTGTGTGCACTGGCGTAACTAAGAGCTGTTTCTGAGGGAAGGGATAAGACTAGCTTCAAGATTGGACTCCCCGTTTTCCTCAGGACAAAGATGTTACATATTCAACATTGTTCCCGTACAAATTATTTATACAATTATTTATGAGCCTTATTTTATTAACACACGCAATTGGCTTAGAAATAGTCCATCTTGGTATTTGAATGTTAGCAGTCTCTGTAATTCCAATTTTGTCGTGTTTACTGCTACTTGTCATGTTGCGGACGAGGCCTATCAGTATTTCCACCGTTTCAAGTCCTAAAACCACGACCCTTCAGCTCTCTATATACTCGCTTTTTTCTAATATTATTATCTTATTTCATTTATCTGCTTTTGTAATTATCAAATTATTCTCGTCTATTTCATTTTTTTAATTTACTTACGTCTTGTTTGATTTGTTCTTCACTTTTCTTCTTTTTACAGATCCGTTCGATTATCTCTATCACTTCGAATCTCACCTGTTTTCTAGTATCTTTGTTATCTACTTTTGCAGTTATTGTTTTGCACTCAATAATCGTCTTTTCTCTATTGATGCTTACACGTGGTACACACTCCTCCCGTGAATGCAGTTTTTGAAAGATTCACCATCCTTTCCGCATATAGTTCTGTTTTCTTCCTTTTGTATTCTAACGTTTTTCGTTTTTCCTCAGCTAGTTTTTATAATCTACGATGCAACCTAACATTTACATCTTTTAATTTTTTATTAATATAATCACGACTAAACACATAAAATTTCTTCTAATTCTACAAACGAATATATTTTAAACAAGTCTTTGTTCGGTATATTTAATTTTCCATAAAGGTACTTAATTTCTAAGCTTATCCACAATTTCTCACTAAAACATTTTACTTTAGTTGCTACCTCACCATTATTATTTATCTTAATTTTCGCATAGTTTGGTACTGTGTCTCTAAGCCATGCATTGTTTGTTGAACCATATCTTGCTAAGTCGTCGTTTAGGACTTGAAAATGGTGGAAACACTGAAAGGCCTCGTCCGGAACATGACAAGCAGCAGTTCAGCTTAGAAATAGGCACAAGTGATTATGGAATTTCACTTAAAATTTCGGCGCGGTTTGTTGCGCGAAAGAGCACGAGTTCATTTTTCAATCGCCCGTAAATACTCCTTCTCTTCTTCTTCACTTCAAGGATTAGGTTAGGCTTTATAGACCCGCCTGTCTCCTACCAATGGGAATACGGCTTAACAAATCAAATCGTAAATACTCTCTCGTCGATTAGTTTTCTCTCGTACGGGAATGCGTGACTGAAATCGCTTGTGTGCAAAGCCGGCTATTAGCTCTGATGCTGTAGGATACTGGACTGACATCACAAACTTGGAACGACAAGTCTCAAATTATCGAAATGTGGCCACACCTAAGACAACACGGGAACGAGTCGCCGAAAAACAATGCTGTATTAGGATGAGAAAAGATAGTTTCGATGAGGAAGAGCGACTGTGGAACAAGATTCAACCAGCGGAAATGAAATACTTAAGAACAGTAAAGGGATGTACAAAAGCAGACCGTATAAGAAATGAGGGTGTAAGAAAGGATTTGAATATATTTTCAGTTAGAGAAAATACAGTGGTATGGAACAATGAAAATACTTCTTTGTTGCCGATAACGTAGTATACATATACAAATTACATCCTCCCCCATCAAACTACCCTTTTCATTTATAGATATTTCATCTACCTTTCGACAGTGGATTATTATGACCTTCTTTTCAAGATACTTTATTTATCAAAATTAAGTACTTTACTCTTGTTAAAACGTAAAACGTTGCAGATAAACTACCCCTCCCCCTTAATCGATCTTCACCAAAATCAATAGGCATTGAGTCCTCTACAACTCGGGCACATACGCAAAAAATTATTTGATTGTGTTTGAATTTGCGGCAGTTATCGTTCGCCATAGAAAACAGTCTACGCACAGAGACAGACACTTTTCGGAAAGTGACTTTTCTTCATTTTTTGAGGGTAGTATAATCAGAATCAGCCCTTATCGTGAACACGATTTTTTTCTCGATCACCATACTTCAATTTCTTTATGGAACATGGAAGTAAAACGGAAAAGCCGTTTGCAACGAATACGTTATTACGACAACGATAATACGTTTACGTTATACGTTTGCGATAATACGTTAGTCTATCCATGGATATACGTTAGTCTAACCTGGATATTCCACGGTTAGTCTATAATTACCAGCCACGTGCCAGAAGAGACGTTGGACGACAGGTAGCAAGGTGGCGAGAAACATGACGCTGGAACAGGAGAATGCTCCTAAGCCTTCAGCGGTTGATGATCATGATAGTTTAAACGACGTCGTGAGTACTGACTGCAGTTTCTGGAGACATCGACGTACACTGAGCGTCGGCGGTGGCTCAAAGTTCTCTCTCTCTCTCTCCTCGTTATTGAACTTGCGTTGTTGTGTCGTGTTGCAATTGCACACCGACCAATGGGAGTACGTGGATTCAAGGTCGCCAGTCACCTGCTCCTCCGCCATTCAAACGCACACACAATACCGACTGCATTATGCTCGGCTCGGATCCCATTATGCGCTACGTATAAATGCACATATCTGAAGCGGAGTATCCAGTAGAGGTGGGCTAAACTGTTATTTTAAAATACTAGGTATGAAAATACCGTTCCAAAAAAATAACAGGTACAAATACCTGTTATATACTATATATACATAACCTATATTATCCTTTGTAAGTAACTCGTTTTGAGTTTCCTGCAGGTCTCTTATGTAATATCTTCAAATAAATACACTGCAAGTAGGTTTACTTTCACCTAGATAAACCTATTAATATATTAATAAACCTGCTTGCTGTGTATTTATTTGAAGATATTATATAACCTATACTATATAATTTGTTATAAGAAATAAATTGAAACTAAAAGTATTTTCAAATTATTAAACTATTACTGTTTAAATGAAAATAAGAAACAAGAGAATTTATAGGCCTATCTCCCTTTGGGAATGCCAATTTAAGTTTTCACTAGTAGTAAACCAACTAACATTGGTTAGACAAATCAGTTGCGAAACTCGGGGCAATTAAATAATTTAGAGTAGGCCTACACGTAATACCACAAAAAATAATGTGAAAAAACATCAGAAACGTATAATAAAAACATAACAGTAAGCCACAAGAGTGAATGAGAATAAACAAAATTTTACAAATAAAAATAAAAAAACAAATTGTAATAAAATAAATATAAATACATAAATAAAAACTTAAAAATAATAAGCAACAACAAAAGTAAATTAAATGCATTACAGATATTTAAAGAACAGGACTAGATAAAGTGCATAAATGTCCATTACAACAATCTCATCATTTACGTGAGATGTATAGTGAAGTTAAAATCACATTAATAAAAAGTATAATATAGCTTATCAACATCAGCCACTCTATAGGTTATAACTCAATATCATTAAATACAACTATTTCACTAACGACTCGGAACACAAAGTTTTTTTGAGTAAAAACATAAAGTTTTACCAACCGATTTTAGTTACAAGTTGGTGACTAGTATAATATATAATTTATTAGCATATAATCTGTATTATATATCTGCATATCACACGAGAATAAATGTAACAGCAGGATGAATTATTTCCTTTATTAAAAACAGCTTCGTCTCTTTGCGCAGAATGAAGTATGGACGAAAAAGTGGCTCGTACTATTATACTATAGTTCCTACTCGAAATATGCTTGATACTACCTGTTCCTAAAATACCAGGTGTTCCTAAAATACTAGGTTTTCTTCTGGAACGCGTTGTTCCTTGTGTATCGGTGATACCACTAGTATTTGAAATACCTAGTTTTTTAAATACGCGTTACTGGCTGTTCCTTGCGTTCCAGCGATATTTTTGTACGCCTACTATTTGGCCTTGGCGTATTCGTTTACGTGATACTTGCGTACTTTGTGTGTGTGTGTGTGTGTGTGTCTGTGTATGTGCGTAGGGGGTGTGCCTCGACTCGGAACAGCGAGGCGGCGTGTCTCGACTCGGAACAGCGTCGCCGCGAATAACAGGTATTTCAACTTTTCAGTCACTGTTACATCCGTTCCACAAAAATATCGTTCCAAAATACCTGTTACAGGTATATCGGCCCACCTCCGTATCCAGTGCAACGCTCGACTGCTGCTGCTGTTGGTGATATTTTCTTCCGATGTGCGATGAAACAGCTTACAAAGCGCAATCGGATTATAAGCGTTCTAACACCTTTTGCCGCTAAATAACGTCATCATCATCATCCTCAAGATTTAAACCAAGAATGGTTTGTTCCGGTGTCAAATAGGCAAAGATTAGAGCTGGTCACTCCAGCGCTTCCTCGGACGTCCCACATCTCTCCGTCCCTTCGGCTTATAGTTACGTAGTTGTTTGGGGATGCGGCAGTCTTCCGTTCGGCAAACATGTTCCTACCAATTCAGCCGATACTGGGCGATCCTGTCGAGTATACTCATGACATTCAGTTCCTGCCGTATATCTATGTTTCTTCTATGATCATGGAGAGTATACCCTGCCATGTGCCTGGGAAATCTCATTTCACCCGCTTGGATGCGACTGGCCTGGCCTTTCGTAAAGTCCAATTCTCAGACCCATAAAGAAGTGTGGGAAGAGCCATCACCTTGTAGAATTTTAGGCGTGTTCCTTTACTTGCTGACTGGAGGGTTCCCCTAATGATCCCGCACACCAGGTTGAACTTATGCAACTTGTTCACAATGTCGTTGCTTGCATTATAAAACACACTGGAGCCCAGGTATTCAAAACTGCTAACTTGTTCCAGGACAGTACCATCTATAACAATTTTTGCCCGTACGGGATCAGTCACAGAAAAAGCCATCAGCTTGGTTTTAATTGTAGATATCTGCAATCCAGAGTCTTCGCTAAATAACGTGAAGATTTTATTTCCAGGGATGGCCAGCGCGCCTCAATGGGGGGGGGGGATTGAAATTCACGATTTTACTGAAAATTTTGTTACTTAGGGGGGAGGAGATCAAATTCAGGCCCTATCAATTACCACTGTATTAAAGGTTGTAAGCGTGCAGACTCTAAACGTTTCATTAAGAGTTCTTCCTGCTCACTTGTGTCGAAGATTTCCTTTGGCTGAAATCTTTTTATCCTTCTTGTTTACACCAACTACAGCCCAACGTAGGCCCCGGTTTCTAACATCAGTCTTCTTCAACGTTTGCCATCTCAGTGTAATCTCTCACGTCCGTTCTTCTAAGATCTTCCAGCACATCATCCAACCATGTTATCCTAGGTTGGCCCCTCTTCTGCTTTTATAATCCTGTGGTCCTCATAACTTTCTTTGGCATACGCTGATCGTCTATTCGTTCCATATTACCGAACCTTTGTAATCGTTAAGCCTTTACGAATCTTACAATGTCCTCACGCTTCAATAGGTCATCTATCTCCTGGTTATTTCTTTTATTCCGTTCATCATCTTCCTTAACCGGGTCATAAACACGTCGTACAAACTTTCTGTCAAACGTTCTTAGTTGTTTCTTGTCCCGTTTTCGTTAATGTCCACGTCTCACTTCCACAAGCGCCTAATCGGTCTAATAAGCGTCTATAATATTACTTGCATATTCCATAAAGAAATGGAAGAATGGTGATGGCGAAAAAATCATGTTCGAGATAAGGGCTGATTCTGAATGTACTACCCTCAAAACATGAAGAAAAGTCATTTTTCGAAAAGTGTCTGTGTGTAGAATTTTTTCAATGGCGAACGATAACTGCCGCAAATTCAAACAGAATCAAATAATTTTTTGCATACGTCTCTGAATTGTAGAGCACTCAAGGCCTATTGATTTTGGTGAAGATCGGTTAAGGGTAAGGGGTAGTTTACCTGCAACGTTTTATGTTTTAACAAGAGTAATTTTACTTGTATGGTCACGGGAAAAAAATCGTGTTCGAGATAATTGCAGATTCTGATTGTACTACCTTCAAAACATGAAAAAAAGTCATTTTTCGAAAAGTGTGCGTGCGCGCGTGTGTGTGTCTATCTATAGATTTTTTCTATAGCAAACGAAAAGAGCCGCAAATTCAAACAGAATCAAATAATGTTTTGCATACAGTCCTGAATTGTAGAGTACTCTAGGTCTGTTGATGTTGGTGAAGATCGGTTAAGGGAAAGGGGTAGTTTACCAGCAACATTTTATGTTTTAACAACGGTACTTTTTTCTATGACGAACGATAACTGCCGCACATTCAAACAGAATCAAATATTTTTTGCATACTTTCCTGAATTGTAATGGACTGAAGGCCTTTTGATTTTGGTGAAGATCGGTTAAGGGAAAGGGGTAGTTAACCTGCAACATTTTATGTGATAACAAGAGAAATTTTTCATGACGAACGATAACTGCCGTAAATTCAAACAGAATCAAATATTTTTTACATATATGTGCCTGAGTTGTAGAGGACGCAAGGCCTGTTGATTTTGGTGAAGCTCGGTTACGGGGAAAGGGTAGTTTACCAGAAACATTTTTTGTTGTAACAAGAGTAAAGTACTTAATTTTGATAAATAAAGTATCCTGATAAGAAGATCTTAATAATCCACTGTAGAAACGTAGATGAAATATATATAAATGAAGAGGCTAATTGAACGGGGTGGGGGTAATTTTCTATAAATGAAAATTATAGTTGAAGGGGGGGGATAATTTTTTTATATAATATGTCCTACGTTATCGGCAACAAGAAGTAGTTTGTTGTTCAAATTCCTTCCCGGACTGGTTTGCCGTGGTCCAATGTTTTCTGCAAAGCATACGTTTCGGCAGTCCCATCGACTGCCATCATCAGTGAAAATCGAGTTAGCTAACGTGAGTTTGTTTGTCTATAGTCTAGTGTTGGCATAATAACCTAAAACATTATTACTCAAAAACCTACCACAGACACGGTAGTACGTGCAGGGTGGACGTCGTCGGTTCGTTAAGTCGGTACACACACCGACTGTAGCGTAAAAGTCGGTGCACACACACACACACACGCGCGCGCGCGTCTGATTTCACCTTGTACTAGTTATGTCCAGTCTGTTCTTTTAATCTTCCAAACCAATGGTCCCTGACTTTACTTTCAATATTTTCCGACTAACATCACTTAGTTTCTCTATCGCTGATGATCAACAGCTTTTCACTCCATACGAGCGTAACGCTCTATTAATCAACTACAAACTGGATAAAGAGACGGCAGACAAAGGAGGCAAATGAATCGAAATCGACTCACGTAACATTTAGCTTTAGACAAGAGAACTGACCTCCGCCGGTAACTTTGAACAATTCTCAATTACCACATGCTAAAAAGATATTAAATGCCACAGCGTTCAGTCTGGACGGACGTATGTAAGTGTAGGTTACACGAGCGTTTATCCGGGCGTGCACGCGCGTAGCGTTTGCAAAAATGCACAGCGGTCACACGAGCGTCTTTTTCTCGTACGTGCACGGACGGATGTGTAGTCACACAGGCGGTTTATAAGCGAACGGCAGCGTTGGACGTCTCGGACGTGCGCATCCCTACAGCTCTGGCTATAAAGGTTAAATGTGCATATGTAGGTTAAAACGGAACTGCACAGAAACGTCCGTGTTTAGATGAAAGAAAACATTGGTTATCAGTAGTAAATAAATTTGTAGTAACAACATTTTTTTACATTACATATTTTTTTAACATTGAAAATGTTTATAACGACGTGTCGCACATTTGAAAACGACCGCTGGTGCGTGATCGAAAATGGGAACCGGTGAGTTTCCATAGAAACTACTTCTTTGTTGTCAATAACGTAGTCCACATATAAAACTTCGCTTATGAATGCGACTACATTTAACTTATAATCTGTACATTGGTAAATGAAGAATGAATTCATTGATTGGTGAATGAACGTAAATATATATATTAGATTTATTGAAGCATTTTCAATGCCCTTCTCTGTGCATTGCATTTGTGCAATGCCTGTAAATTTTTGTATAAAGATGTCAACGTCACCATGGAGACCAAAATTAATTACCATAGTAACAAGTAAACAAACAAATGCTATTTTAAAGGCACCTTTGAACAGTCCGTGTGACCAACGCTCGTGCGTGTTAAAAACGCACTAAAAACGCAGCAGGTTGGGTTTCAATGCGGGAGACCTTGAGAACGCAGCAGAGATGACGACCCGTGCGTTTTTCCACGTTCGTGTGACCTATTTCATTGCCGCCTGTGTGTTAAATTCAATGGGTTTCCCAACCGCACGCACACGGCCGGGGGAAAAACGCTCATGTAATCCTGTACCCTAAGACGCCAAAAGCACACCTCCCTTATTGGCGCGACACACGCATGTAGTTCTCTTTGGCCCGTTCAACCACTGAGCAAGGCAGATGTTTACCAATCAGCTGCTTGACATCACTCACGACGCCGTCTCCTAGACAGTCGTACCCCACCTGGAGAATTCTGGTACTACTGGCTACCATTTTCAAAACATGACCCACCCATTTCAATCTTTGTATCTTAATAAAAAAATACCTCACACAAGAACAAAAAAAAAAAAAAATTGGGTTTACAAAAGCACAATACATTCAGTAATATCATATGCATCAGAGACCAAGCCAGATACAGCAACAACTCAAAAAAAAGACAAACTATAGAAATGACTATATTACGGAGGGTACTAGGAAAGACAAGGTACGATATTACTTCCCGGGGTGTTTGGTCGTGGTCCAATGTTTTCTACAAGACCACGGCCAAACAGCCTAACAATCCTCGACAGGATCGCCCAGTATCGGCTGAATTGGTGGGAACATCCATGCCGAATGGATGACTGCCGCATCCCCAAACAACTCTGGAACTATAAGCCGAGGGGACGGAGAGGTGTGAGACGTCCGAGGAAGCGCTGGAGTGACCAGCTGTAATCTTTGCCTATTTGAGACCGGAACAAACCGTCCTTGGTTTAATCCTGGAAGATAATGATGATGATGATGGCAGGATAGAATTACGGAATACAAGACCAACTGGTGTAAGCATCTGGGAAGAATGCAGCAAGACCGCCTTCCCAAATTTGCCTTGAATTATAAACCTACAGGGTATCGTAGTGTGAGGCGTCAGTGGACGAGATGATTTCCGGTCCAGGCAGTGCAGTCTAATCCGTGAAGCGGAGATGATGATTCCATTCCTACATCGCTTACGTCATCTTTCTCTTGTACACTGAACTCGCGGGCCAAGCGGGTTCTAGAAGTCATCTATCAATTCACACACACACACACACACACACACACACACACGCACGCACGCACGCACGCACGCACGCACGCACGCAACGATATGTTTACGTAAACAGTCTAGACGCCGACAGCCGGCAGAAGCGTAAAACCCTGTGTCAAGGTTAATACGACGACGCGTCTATTTGTGATCTGAAACACGTGCACGCAACGCACCACAATGGACTAAATGGTACCCCGGACAGCTCATGTTTTGGCACCGAGATTCGCCCTCTGTGATGTTTGTGCATCGTAAACATCAATCAATGTCCAATACGACACGGACTCCGTTACACGCAAAACATCGAAACCGACTGTGACCAACATGTGTTGCTGGAATGTTTTCTGTTTCTACAGATTTTAGAACGAATTGAAAACAAGGAAAGTAGTTAAATTTGAAAGAAACTGTCTAATCAAATGTCAAGGAGAAAAACACTATAAGTCCAGTTTCTTTTTAGCCAGTAAAATCCCGGTTACTCGAATCTGGGTTAACCGAAACTCATATTACCCGAATCGTGAGAAAAAAAATCATCATCAACATCTTCAAGTATTAAACCTACGATGGTTTGTTCCGGTCTCAAATAGGCAAATATTACAGATGGTACCACAGCCCTTCCTCGGACGTCCCACACCTCTCCGTCCCCTCGGCTAATACTTCCATAGTTGTTTGGTGATGCGGCAGTCAACCATTCTGCAAAGATGTTCCCACCAATTCAGCCGATACTGGGCGATCTTGTCCAGTATACTCATAATATTCAGTTCCTGCCGTATATCTGTGTTTCTTCTATGATCATGGAGAGTATACCCTGCCACGTGCCTGAGAAATCTCATTTCAGCCGCTTGGATGCGACTGGCCTGGCCTTTCGTTAAAGTCCAATTCTCAGACCCATAAAGAAATGTGGGTAGAGCCATCGCCTTGAAGAATTTTCGGCGTGTTCTTAAGGGTTCGCCTTACTTGCTGACTTAAGAGTTTGCCTAATGGTCCCGCACATAAGGTTGAACTAATGCAACTTATTCACCACATCGTTACTTGCATTATAAGGCACACTGTAGCCCAGGTATTCAAAACTCCTAACTTGTTCCAGGACAGTACCATAATACCAGAGAAATGTTTTACAATTTTCCCGAGAAAAAATAATAATACATATTTCGCACCAAACCAATCGACTTCAAATAACGTTATTTAAAATAGGCAGAAAGGAAGAGGAATGCTCCACATGACAACAGGGTGACTGCTGAAGTGTCATTCGACGCTTTAGACAGACGAAATTACTACTAATGAAAGTATTTATTTTTGGAATATTGGCTATGATAGGAATTACGATACTGACGTTATTAAGTTATGTAAGTCACATTGAAGACATGTTGAGAGCATGGCACTCCAGAGTAACGTCGGGAATACACGTTAACAAATCAATTTGCATGAGTTCCCTCCTATATACGGATGACATTGTTCTTATTCAAGAAAATGAGGATGATTGACAAAAAGCTATGTTTCAATTACAAGAAGCGGCAAGAGAGTACTCACTGACAATTTTAATAAGAAAGACCAAAACCACGGTCTTTAAAGTCAAATATCCAGTGAGTACTAAGATAGTTATAAAAAACAGTACTTTGGAACAAGTGAGGCGTTTCAAATATCTCAGCTGTGCAGTAAGCTATGAATCTGAATATGATATAAGAGAGAGGATAAATAAATTTAGGAATATTTGTGGTAAGATTCTTGAAATCTTAGAAATAAAACAAGACACAGCACAAGGAATAAATTTTATTGCAATACCCACGTTGATTAATACGAGTGAGACGTGGGTCACGACAAAAAACTATTACGACGGTCTACTTGATCGTCATAGGTACAGTGGAAACAAAATAGACATAAATTAAATCACTAATCACCAGGTTTAATTTTTACAGTTACAGTTCGTAATTAACAACACAGTCTCTTACAACAAATCAAATAAAAATTGTTCACACGCAATAAAATGTCCATTAAAATTAAACACAATTGTATTACAATTATACCGCCCGATTATAAAACGCAACACTTCACTAATAACCACTTGAACGTACACGGTAATATCGCCCGATAATAACTCGATCCGTACTGTAAATATATCGCCACTATACTGAAACCTAAGGCCGCTGCCGCCATGTATTTATACCTCCGCTCACAGACCAGAACGTTCCAAACTACGTCAGCGCCAGTGTGTACTACGTAATTAACTGCGGCCTTGACACAGTCCGCGCGGCTGGCGGCTTCGAGAAAAGTCTCGCGAATGAGTTAAGAGTCACGTACACCACCGCATTACATTCTGGATCCCTCTGGAACGTTCGATAAACACGTAGATTGTTCTGTGATGTAACAAAAGGAAAGCGGGAAGATTCAGAGTACTGAAATGCAATTTCTTCGAAATAATTTAAATTATACATTGGAAGATAGAATAAGGAATGAAGATATCAGAGCAGAACTGGAAGCAAATGACATAAATGAAATTATTTCAATTTACAGAAGATAACTGCGGAATCATCTGCAAAGGATGACAGAGGATCGATTGCCGAAAGCGGCACTGAACTATAAAGCCATTGGTAGAAGAGACGTGGGTCGTCCGAGGATGAGATGGGTGCCGAAACAGGTTTATACAACCTAATCCGTGTGGAGGTGAAGAAGGAGAAAAAGAAGAAGTTAGGTAAGTTCCAGACGATCTGTGGGACGATCAACAGTATTTTTAGAAACAAGGTACGTCGAGATACAAAATTAAAGTTCTTCAAAGTTTTGGCAGCCCCTGTAATGTCCTATGGGAGTGAAGTATGGACAGCAACCAAGAAACACGACAGTAAAATACAGACCTCGGAAATGGTGTCCTTAACAGGAGTTAAAAGGTGTTATAAACTTGACCCTGTAAAGAATGAGGCGATAAGAGAAGAGTTACAAGTTTTTAACTTGAATGAAAAATTGAAAGATTACAAACAACGGTGGAAAGAACGCTTACAAAGAATGTCAGATGTCTCGCTAACCAAGTCTGGAAATACAAACCTATAGGATACAGATGTACGGTTAGACCCAGGAAGAGGTGGCAGGAGGATGTTTGAAGGCGAAAGAGGCAGCACCTTGCCTACGCCGTGCTGTGAAGAAGATGAAGAAGATTAATGTCTTTATTTCCACAGTACTCGCTTAAATCTCACACTTTCACGCTATATGTTACGCGTTTTCCTTATAGGTTTGGCGACGCAGGGGAAACGTGGATTCAAAGACCGGTAATCTTATCTTAGTGACTGTGCAATTTGATCGGCGCACGCAGAAACAGTGTCGGGACAGTGCCACAAATTTTAATATAATCAAGAACACATTATTGCATTAAAGGCTTCCGACTGTCAATCATTTGGCCGACGCAGTGATGCGGGCGGGGGAAAATAAACTAAATAATTTAGTCAGTCAGTCAGTATGTTACGTAAGAAAACTCACAATAAATTACGTTCTCTGTCTTTCTCTCCTTCGCCCCAAGATGTGTACAAACCGCTTAGAGTGCAGAGAACAGCTGTTTGAATGAAACAAACTCAAGTCTTTCATATCATTTTAAGACAACTGCACTGTATTGTGCAACCTACGTATAGTTGCCTGACTATATTCTTACAAGTGTGTGCGTGTGCGTATATATGTTATAACAACACAAATTCAATGTAGTTTAATTTGGGTAGCCCCACGCTTTGGAGCGCCAAATTTATATAACACACAAATGCAATGATGTTAGGTGTAATCGTAATAAGGAGAATGCGTAATACGTTTTCTAAATCTTTACATTATTTATTCAGCAACCTCTTTACTTACCTTACTTCGGCAATACAAAAATTCATTATTCATCTCTTGGGCGATCGTATGTATGTGTCTTCTGGTGAATAATTTATATCCAAACAGGTTATATAAAGATCTTATTATCTAATCTTACTTATAATTATTTCTGCTCTCGGCTTACTCATTTAGTGTGGCCATCTTTGCAATTGCTTATAGATTTATTTCAACAATGAATTTACCTGGCTTTAATTCTTTTCTACTGCATATGCATTTCTCTTTTATCAATTAAAGACTTACTAATTATTTTAATTTACTTCAATTTAATAATCAAACATTGCTCTCTCAATATTAATTTCTATACATGAGACATTATTCTAAATGAACATTTTAGACTTTACTATATACAAATTAAATTCAGTTAGCAACAGTTTTGAATGTCTTTCATTCGTTTAAATATTGTCTTTCAATTGTCTGTAATATTATTATGGGTTTTTATCACCTCGTTTGATGTGGCAAATTATCAGCGTCTCCTTGGGTCCTCTTCCAGTCCTTCTCGTGTCCTTGGGTCCTCTTCCAGGATTCCACTGCTTGTCTTACTTAGTTGTTGTTGTCTCTGCTCACATCATGGGTTGTAGGTGTGTCCATCGAACCTCTTTTCTGCCTCCCAGTTCGTCAGGTGACGCTTACTGTAGATTTACGATCGCGTAGTTGACTGCCATAGCCTTCTACGGCAACGGTTGAATATAGAAGAAGAAACTTTATTAGCGCGACCTGGTATTTATAGCCACATCGTGCAAAAGCTCTTGTCTGAACAATATATGTCTTGTCAGAGTTTGTCGACGCATCCTTTCTCCCACTCTCGTCCGATTCACTAATTTCGCTTATCTTCGCGAATTGCGAAGTCTGTTTTACACTACACGATACTACTCAATCGATCGCTAATTTTCATATGTCTATTATATGTAACTTACACTTCTTTAATATAATTATTCAGGGAGTTATTCACTTTTCATTCACTGTAATTTCACTTTACGTCACTTTTAAACGGGTTTTTAACCCTTTGTGCATCTTTATAAAATACACACTTTGGTGTCTTTTGTTTTACATTATCATACATATATTTCTTATAATTAAAATTATACTTAAAATCTAACATCATTTGAATAGGGGTGGTTACTGTCCAGGAACGGACAGGCTTCACACACACACACAAACAAAATACACATGTACACACAGCTAGCGACAGGTGGCCAGATATGCGTGTACATGCCTGAACGGTGCGTTCCCTATATTTTAAACAATCCAGCTTGCAATCTGAATCATGTCTATTAACCATAGATTTATTTATTTTTATTAATTATTATGATTATTTTTGCAATGCACAGTACTGTATACGGTTGTACTGTCGCAATATATATATTGCAACAGATCAAACTTTATTATTCTAATAAGGATATTGTGAGTGTGTAAAAATCATATACAAGTCTATTATGGAGGAGATGAAAAATTATTTATTATATACAAATATTGTTTTTAAAGATGTATAATGTATTTTAAATTGTCATGTATTGATAATATATTTAATTGTTTGTATTGTTCAATAATATAAATCGATTTTACTTGTTTGCTGCACGTCCTCCTCTCGTCTCGTCGGTCCCGTCCTGGCGTCCTCTTCTTCAGTGTCACTCCTTCCTGGTGTCCTCTTCGTCCTGGCGCCCTCTTCGTCTCGTCGTCCTCTTCTACAGCAAGCGGCGATATTTCACAGAGTCTCGTTGTTATGTTTGACTGCTAACATTGATTAGTTTCTTGATAAATTGTTCACTCACAATGATTATGAATTTCATTCATTCAGTTTATTATTAATTTATATTTTATACTTTCTTAATCTCAGGATTTATCTGGGTATTTACTAATGCGGTGCGTATAATGTACACCTTCCACGATATCTTGTAGTGTCTTTAAGTTCCCTAAGCGGATATCTTAACTTACACGAGACAGCACTGTATTATATTTTAAATTTTATTTAATTATTTACCCTCTCGGTTCTTATCGCAAAACTTCGTTAAGAATTTCAAGGTTTATAGTTTATTTTATATAAAATATTCCTCTATTCCTTCTTGGTCCTTACCGCAAAACTTCGTTAAGAATTTTAAGGTTTATGGTTTATTTATATAAGATATTAATTCTACTTTTGTAAGAGAACAACTCTCTTACCCGGGCACAACTTCCCCTAGCAACGTCGACAGACAGACTGTGTCCATCCTAGCTCTGCAACGTATGAATCTCACTGAATTTGGTGTATTTTGATAGGCCAAGCCCAAGTCACATGATTGATGGAACGACCAGATACACAAATTTCATGAAAAACTTTGTATAATTTTGCATAGTCCTGCATGGAAATTATCTACAATTTTTATTACCCTATCATTGATAAGAGTTACACTTGAGTTTTGCTTTACTTAAAAAACCATATTTCTAAAATAGTTACAAACCTCAGAGTATACACAAATCGAAGCTATTTACTTAAATAATTCCTTGTCAAATTTTCATGTAAATCGGTTAACTACCACTGCCGCTATAGCAATCGCAGATTATCACACCCGCACACGTGCACCAATTCATACAAAAAATACATGACAATATAGTACATCTTTTTATGAAGAGTTTGGTGTAACCTATATGCTTATCAATTTTTAAATACAAAACTTATGACTAAAAGACAAAATATTACACAAAACAAATTTAAACAAGAAATGCTCGTCATTCATGTACTCTGATATAAACAGCATATCTTATCATCCTGTGTTCTGTTGCAATATATATATATATATATATATATATATATATATATAACTGAAAATAATTTACCTGAGATGAACACACACACGCACACGCACGCGCACGCACGCACACAACGAAAGAAATACGAGAACAAGTTGACATAAAAGTAGATTCATTTCAAAAGTGACAATGTGTCGTATCCAAGCGGCTGAAATGAGATTTCTCAGGCACGTGGCGGGGTATACTCTCCATGATCATAGAAGAAACACAGATATACGGCAGGAACTGAATAGGCCTATTACGAGTATACTCGACAGGTTTGCCCAGTATCGGCTGCATTGGTGGGAACATCTTTGCCTAATGGATAACTGCCGCATCCCCAAACGACTATGGCACTATACGCCGAAGATTGTTAAAATTCCTCCCCGGGCTGATTGGCCGTGGTCCAAAGTGTAAAATCGAGTACGCTAACGTGAGTAAACGTTTGCCATCATCAGTCGATTTTACACTAATGATGGCAGTCGATGGGACTGCCGAAACGTCTGTTTTTGTAGAAAACAATGGACCGCGGCCAAACAGCCCGGGGAGGAATTTTAACAACACCGACTCCGGCCGTGCAAGCGTACGAAATAGCCTACGTTATAAGCCGAAGGGACGGAGAAGTGCGAGACGTCCGAGGAAGCGCTGGAGTGACCAGCTCTGGACTTTGCCTGTTTGAGACCGGAACAAACTATCCTTGGTTTAATCCTTACAGACGATGATCATGATGAAGTGTTCTAATGCTCTATATACCGTTCCCTGCGACGCTCGATCTGAAACAGACAAAACAAGAGAGGGATAGAGGGAGACAGACAGACAGACAGACAGACAGACAGACAGATAGACAGACAGACACACAGAGACAGAGAGAGAGAGAGAGACAGAGAGAGAGAGAGAGAGAGAGAGAGAGAGAGAGAGAGAGAGAGAGAGAGAGAGAGGAACGTACGTTGCAACAGCAGCGTTGCTTACGCGACTTTGTTTACTGCGAATTAAAGTAAGCAATAACAATATTGTCGCTGAGTGAATCCTGGCCGTGACGCCGACAACGCTTACGGACTACGAAATGCCTTCGCGCGTGTCACCGCTCGGTCCCACCGGCTCACATACCGCATTTTCAACTAATGAAATTTCCGTGACACATATTTAGGTTTGGTCACGGTAGGGGGCGAGGAGGGAGGCGTCTGACGTTTGTGAGCCAAGACAAATGACTGCCAATATCCTACTACTCCTCCGGTTCTCAAATTAAACGGTCGTATTTCCTCCCAACACAGCACAGCACATCGTGTTCTTAGAACCCACAATGTTGTTTCGACGAGTAAATATTTCCCAGCAATAAGTCGCGAGCGCGCGTGCTAAGATTATCTGTAGCCTATAAGAAGTTTTCGTTGGAAAAAATGCTGTTGTAACCATTACAAAGGTAATTAAAAGGTAACCCACGCACATTCGTACTCCCACCCACACAAAACAGTATAGCGTATCTAGAATCTGGTCTAGGAGGGGGGGTCGTGTCGGCTTCATACAAAAGAAAAAAAGTAAAGACTAATCGATATTACAGTCTTGAAAGTGGCTGAAGAACATCTGATAACATACATAATGGATGGGGCAATGAGAACACAACAATTTAAAACTATCGCAATAGAAACTCGTTTGATATTTTTAAGTCAAACATATGTTACATTTAACTTTTAAAATGAACGAAGACAACCTACTTAGAGACATCAATTTAGAATATCTCAACGAAATAATAACAAAATGTGCAGACAAACATGGTCAGAGGATTCTGATCCACGATAACCCAATAATGCGACACGTGGTGGATGAAGCTTCACACGTCCTGAGGCGACTCCAAAGACAGAAGCCACAAAGGTATCGCAATATAAAGCAATTAATATGTATACATCCATAAAACTCTACGTGAGAGAAAGACAGAATAATCTTGGGATTAGCCACTGGGCTTCACCCCATCAGCCGTGAAGGGAACATGAAGGAGAAGCTCCTGGATGAGCTTGCTGAGTTGTAGCGTTAACGGAGGTGTTTTTATTGGTTTAATAGTCAGGAACTACTACTAGTCAGGAAATACTCACACTACTAGGAACTACGGGGTTCCCAGTGTCTATAGAGATTTTCAGCTACCCTCGAAAAAAATTATGTTACAAATTCAAAGGTAATAAGATGCCATTTTACTTTGTCGTATTTATCGTTTGAAAATAATATCCCTTAAATGACACCCATTGACACGCTTACATTCTTCAAGTCGACTGAAAAAGCTATCCATGATTGTCTGCAGCAAGGCTTGTGGAGTCGCCTTAATTTCCTTAATGATCCGCTGCCTGAGTTTGTTTAATTCACGTGGTCGTGACTGGAAAACTTTATGCTTTAGATAGCCGTACAAAAGGAAATCACACGCAGACAGGTCTGAAGATCGCGCTGACCAGGATATTGCACCGAATTTTGAGATCATCTGCACAACTTCCATAGTGTTCTATGCAGTCTGTGCGGTAGCTCCATCCTGCTGGAACCAGACCGAGTCAGGATCAATCGTTAGATTTAATTATTATTTCACAAAAAAAGACCTAAGGATAATAGCTGCACTGTATTGGAACCAATCTGCAGTGGTTAGAGTAGATAAAGAGAAAACTGAAGAGATACAGATTCTGCGTGGAGTAAGACAAGGATGTATACTATCTCCGCTTTTATTCAACATCTACTCGGAAGGTATTTTTAGAATAATGATGAATGTGATGTGGGAATCTCTCTGAACGGTGAAAGAATAAATAATATACGTTATGCGGATGATGCCGTCATATTCGCAGATAGCTTAGAGGGGCTGCAACAACTAATGAATAGAGTGACAGAAAGCAGCCGTCGATGTGGTCTAGACATTAATGTTAATAAAACGAAGCTAATGATTGTATCTAAGAAAAAGTTCACAAACTACACCCTTAATATAAACCAAAGGCCAGTTGAACGTGTAAGACACTTTACATGTCTTGGAACTTTAGTTAATGAACAATGGGACCACTCTCATGAAATAAAGACCAGAATTGAAAAGGAAAGAGCAGTGTACACTAGAATGAGCAGTTTATTCAAAAGTTAGTATTTAACAATAAACACAAAGATTAGACTTCTACGCTGCTACGTATTCTCGGTCCTCTTCTACGGTGTAGAATCTTGGACTTTGACTGAAGCCACAACTAAGAAATTAGAATCTTTCAAAAAGTGGCTCTACCGTAGAGTACTGAGCATTTCATGGACAACACATATAACTAAAGTTGAAGTTCTTAGAAAGATGAAGAAAGATAGGGAAGTTATTAACACAGTGGAAGATAAGAAAGCTTCAGTATCTGGGACATCTTATGAGAAATAAACAGAGATTTTACTTATGCAGTCCATACTACAGGGAAAAGTACTTGGAAAGAGAGGAGTTGGGCGACCGAGAATATCATGGCAGAGAAATTTAAGGACCTGGTTTGGCATGAATACAACTGACTTATTCCGTACAGCAGTACAGAAAGTTAAAATAGCCTTTATGATATCCAACATCCGAAACGGATAGGAACTATCAGAAGAAGAAGATTTCACAAAGGAGATAATTTTTGTTCAGCATTTACACGTATCGGTCAGAGTTCACAATGACTGAACTTTCATTATCGTCGCTATAGAAATACGGCCTATAAACACGAACGGAGGAACTCTACAACAAACAGTGACTCGCTGGTATGACGAGGTAGCCTATAGCATGAAGCTCTTGAAGGTTACTGTCACTCTAACACATTTTTTGTTTATTGACATGCCAGAAAAGGTGAATGTGACATAATCAAGTGACATGAAAACGTTGTTCTTGATTTTTGAATTCCTACATTTCATTACAAAAATCAACTCTCTTGGTGTAATCAGGTTCAAACAGTTTTTGGGTCACTTGAATTTTGTATGGATGGAAATCCAGATGTTGGTGCAAAATCCTCCGCAGACACCTATTGGAAATCTGCAGTACCAGCAGACCTTTTTGGCCTACGCGTGACAGCAGCTCTTTCAGGCGTGCGCACTGTTTTCACACTTTCTACAATTGTTTTCTGTGCCGAGGCAGTGGTTATAAATGTAATTACCCAGTTCGAAATTGTTGAGCGATCTGGAACTCTTCCATTTCCCCCAACGTTCAAATGTTTCTGAACATGTGTTGTTATATTGTGTTGTTGAAATTGTGTTGCTATAGGCCTATAGGAATCATAAAAAATAAAAAAAAAAACATTTCTACAGGAAACGCACGTTGTTCACCTCGCCATTGTGCCATGTTTTCTGAAATGGCATAGTTTAATTGAGGTTATAAAACCATCTGTTTATTTATTTGTTGCCATAGTAACCGACCACGAGTTAACAAATATTGTTGTGTTATCATTGCCCCAGCTGTATATAGATCCTGTACAGAGTGGCGCAAAAATTACTTGAACTTGTTTAAAAAAAACTCTACTGAATTTATTTACACCAGCAAAATGCGGTACAATAATGTTTGCTCATAATGTTGGCATTACAAAACCGATAATTTTGTCTTGACAGGTTGGCAGCAAAGTTGCATAGTGAATATTTCTACTGAGTGCGAGATGATTATCTGTGTTACGTAGTTACGATGTTAACGAAAGAAGAAAGGATTTTCGCTCTAAAAACGTTTTATAAAAGTAGTGCTACTGCAGTTATTAATGAGTGGAATGAAAATTCCAATTAAAATCCACCGTCTAGACAAGCTTTGTACGACTTACGAGATACATTTGAACAACATGGAACTGTTATGGATGCACCAAGATCTGGTCGCCCAAGAACAGCTCATACAGAGGAAAACGAATTGCGCGTGTTTGTTTAGCTGTGACTCAAAGTCCACAAATATCAACAAGAAGATTAGCTTCTGAGCTGCAGGATATTTCACGAAGGTCAGTGCAAAGAATTTTGCACAAGCAAAAATTTAAAGTTTTTCATTCCACGTTTACATCATGGGTTACTCGAAGACGACACAGATCTATGACTTCTGTTTGAGAAGTGATGCTCGACCAACATAAACATGATCGGTAGTTATTCAGTAAAATTGTGTGGTCTGATGAGGCCAATTTTAAGTTGAATGAGGAAGCTGATAGCAGCGGCGACTCGTCAGGGGAGGCAAGGGAGGCTAAGCCTCCCAAGTGAAATTTAGAAAATTATTAAAAACAAACAAATAATTTAGGCTCTATTTTTTTATTGTAACAGAACCCGTAATCAATCTGTAATCACAATTTGGCTTTCAATTATTTGATTAATTACAAGCAACTTTTTAATCGCGCGTTATCAATAGCGCAGAATAGCAGCAGAGGCAGGGATCTGAGTAGCCGCCGTAGTATTCGTATGGCTACGTGCGAGACAGGGGGTTGGGGGGGGGCGCTAGGGCATGGCATCTGTAACCGTACTTGGGAGGCAACGAGTGAGTTAGACTCTCGGCACGGATTAATGTGGTTTGTGTTAGTTTTACGCAGTCTACGTTCTCGTGCTCCTTGTGTGTGTATGTTTATCATTTATCTCTTCTTGGAGTGTGTTTGTAATCTCTACTACGAGGATAAAATGAATTTAGCAGAAGAAAATGAAAGTGATATTGCAGTATCGAACAAATGCATCATTACAACACTACTGAATAAACAGATTTTCCGGTTGAGTGACTTTGAGCGAAATGAAATGAAAACTGGTCGACCTACCCCAAAATTGTTATTTCTTAAAAGGCACAAAAACAAATCTAGAACTTTCCAGTCGTCATTGTACAACCAACATAAATGACTATGCGGTAGTGGAGTAAATTCGAAGTTATTATGCTGCCTCTGCTTTCTGTTAAACACAAACAAGACTATATGGACTGCTGAAGGCTTACAAGTAAATTCATCACAGCTTTCAAACGCTGTTAAAATCAGATAGCTCTACCATACTTAAAGAGTGAAATAAGGTGTGCCGGGGGGGGGGATGCTATGACTGACTGACTCTCTCGTAGCCTCCCCTTCCTCAGGACACACCGGCCGCCACTGGTTGATAGACATAACTACACTTACTGGTATAATTACTGATAATCAACAGCTTCCGTTAGAGAAACAACTCAATCGGATTGAAAAATCATACAAAATATATCAAATGTTTTGATATGTTATTTACAACTATCAGTTTTGTAAAGCGTTGTTTTGGGAAACATTAATCAATGAATGAAAACAACCCACCGTCTTTTTCCATCAATTGCCTAATGCGTTTATTAAAAGGCGGCGTAAAACAGTTTTGGCGCTCTCGCCTTGTGGTGCGGCGGCCTACGCGAAAATATTTCACATCGAGTGAACGCCCTAATTTAGTTGGCAACAAATCTGAAGAAATAAATTTCTGTCAAAACATCGGTTTAATAATTACGCTAGTCTCAGCCGCCTTCTGAATTTGCGACGCGATTATGTTGGTGTAACACGACGAGAGAGAGAGAGAGAGAGAGAGAGAGAGAGAGAGAGAGAGAGAGAGAGAGAGAGAGAGAGAGAGAGAGAGAGAGAGAGAGAGAGAGAGAGAATTTTATGGTAACAGGTATAGCTAGCGCGCTCAGAAAGTTTACGTTGGAAACGCAATGATGTGATAATATCATTATCGTCATCATCACCATTCCAATGACTAGGCCTGTTCCGAAACCCATCACCTCCTCGGTCTACCGACACCTCTCTTCCCAGTAGGGTGACAACAGGCGGATATCAGGCACGCGACTTAAGTGTTTACACCACCTGTGGTCTTCAATCTTCTGGTGCAATGATACAGTGTTTAAATCGCGTCTAATATCCACTTTCCTTCTGCGATCCAAGAGAGAACAACCTTGGGTCCCTCTTAGAAATTTCATTTCGGCTACCTGCAGTGGCGGCTGGTAGTTGAAAAATTGGGGGTTGCAGTTGGGTTGGGTTGTATTAAATTGTGTTATTCTCTGAATAGAAAATGTCCAAGTCTCCTACCCTCCAAACAATTCACAAGGAAGCAAAATAATGCAATTTTTGTATCACGTGCACATAACCACGAATATTTATTCTATAAATCGTTTTAAAAAATACGATTAAATATTCTGTTACCTGATTTTACACTTTGATTAAAATTTTAAAGGTCTGGTGTAGACCACCTACTCTCTTAATTTCAATTTTTTCCTCAATAGGACGTAAACTGGACAGTGTTTTCCTTAAGTTTACGACAGAATTCATTGCGTCCTATCAGTTAAATATAATAAATATCTTACACTACGACACCTTAATCCTTTATATGTACTGTACTATTATTTACATTTAACGATGAATTGGACTGACACTTAACTGACCCTAACAACGAACTTTACAAAAAATTCGACCGACACCAACTAACATAACAACAGACCCTTACAATTTCCAACCTGGCTCACCACGCGTTATTTACCAACAAACAGACTAGTGGCGCCGTGACGATAAGCGGGGTTTGCAGTCCCTAATTTCACCAAGCGAACCTATACCGTTGTAACAGGAACAACCGAGTCTAGCCAGCCAGAGCACTTCTTCATTGTATTTCCCCATATACAAAGCGCGTCACAGTTGGTGCATACACCGCGCCAAGAGCGTGTACGATTTTTAGTATTGCTCTGCGCTTTTTAATCGGCAAGTGATTAATTAAGATGATTTAGCTTAAAAACACTATTATTAATTATTGTTTTATTCATAATTCTATAATTTAAAATACAATTCGGGATTTAATGGGGTTGTGGAACCGTGCAACCTACGCACGGGCCGCCACTGCCTGCCTGAATCCTCTGCACGTCATTTTTACCAAGAGTCCATGTCTCACTAGCATACAGGAATGTGAGGATAGCCACAGTTTTATAAAATTTCATTCGGGTATCCGAATATGACTCGGGTATCATACGATGTGATGTGTTCTTAAAAATGCAGCACCGTCCCAACACTGTCTCTGCCCACCAATCAGAGTGCGCCGTTTGGAAAATGAAACTACCATTCTGAGTCCACGTTGACGCCGCGTTGCCACAATTAGTATTCACCAACTGCACCTTATCACTGAAAAGCACAGAAAATATCAGCTTTCCCCAAATATAGCATTCATTATGCATTTGGGAATGCATTTGAAACAGAGGCAGGCTGTTGGCAATAATAACAAAGAAATTGAGCCATTCAAAGTCTTTATGTGTAATTTTCTGATAACTGGAAAAATGTCTAATATTGAAGCAAGCGAGCTCTGCAGCTCGGGGAACTTGTACTAGTCCCTGTTAACAGGAACGAACGTAGGATTTCATTTCGTGGGGACGATTGTTTTTCTCATGTTATAATCGAAATCGTATCAAAAATTAAAACTAATAGGCAAATAACAGATGTAATTCACTAATTTCATTAAAATAAATTAAAAACATACATCAGATAGGCTTTCAGTTTGTCTTGCAAGCCTAATAACACCTTTCTGTGGATTAAAAATATTTTAAAGAGAGCGTTAAAAATGAGGAAAGTGAGGGTTACCGGGGTGTACATAATTGCTGTGGATATAAATGTATCCAACAGGGTTGTGGTTATAAATCTTGCAGCATGTAAAATAATGTTAAATAATTTTGTTAAAAAATAAGAACACGCAACCAGTTTAAAATTTTTGCTCCAACATTTTCGGATTTCGGGGGGGGATATATATCAACCATACCACGCCCCTTAGGTTCGCCCCTGCCTGGTAACACAATAAAATTTATCGGGTACGTTTTTCATACCCGATAGACGAACTGTGCAATATGTTATAGTTTAAAATGGCGTTTATATGCATACAATTAATGGCTTTCGTAAAGTGTAACACATTACACAAACGCTAACAATGCACTGCACAAGCAACACCCAATATACAAAATACACCCACCGTTTACTGTTTGTATAATATATACATATTGCAACGATACAAATTAAAACTGCATAGATAGGTAATATTGAAATTATTACAACAGAGTCTATATCTGGAGGTAGGAAAATTTATTAAATTAAAACATTAAAATTTACTATTGTCTTATTAATTTATAATATAAAATTGTTTATTTAAAAATTTGTCTTTCAAAATTGAGTCTATGGGCTTGTTTTACAACTATGTTACTTGTTCTGTTGAATTCCACTGTTTGCGTACCACACGACCCTCCACGCAAGTAGTTCGACTGGACAGCTGGAACTCTGCTCGTCGACCGTTCGAAGATCACTAACGCTGACAATTTGTGTCTTTGCACCCCCACACACTGCGATATGAACTGATACTGTTTACAATCTAAATTTAACTTCGCTTAATCTCAGGGATTTTAACTGGGTAAAATAGATCTGGGTGTATTAATCTTACACAAACTCTGGATTCTTGAAGTGTTCTCGCGTCTATCAAAATATCTCGGCACTTATTTTGCCCCTATTCCGGAAAATCTTCTACTATAAACGGGAAAGCACTAGAATGATCTATTTTTTTATTTGAGTTCTCTAAGTGGTATTGGTTTCGAAGACCTCAAACCGTGAACCAACTTCTAAGTTTAAATGAAAACGACCTGTCTTGTCCCGAAAAACTCGTGGCAGCGAGTACGTCTTTCTATAACGAGTCCTTAGAAGAAACTGAGCCATCCGTACGCTAAAAGCGTCCGTCTCAAATAAATTTTAGATCCTCTGATTGGTTGAAACTTTAGCAACGTCACAGATGAGAACACAGATAGACTGAAATCAGGCTTAATCTCTGTCCGATTCTGCAAAGGCCTGTCTAGATCTAATCTACAAATTTTATTACTTTCTATGAGATAACGAGGAAAAAACCCACTGATTTCATAAAAAAAAAAACAAAAATTATAGGTGTGGAGAATTGAGTATATGGAAAATGCAGCTTATAACCATGAGAATACTCTGTCCAAGTTTAGAACGAAATGTTAATTTTCCTCGATGTTATTAAATAAAATGTAAATCACACGCGCACCCGCGCACTTACACACAAATATTTCACATGACATAAAAGAGAATAAAATTGTGAATATTTTGACATAACATACTTTTTAAAACATAGCTTGGTTCAAAATGTATGACTACTTTACAAAGGAAGAACAAAATCAATTTAAAACATGCCTATGGCAATCAGAAAATGTTATATAGCATTTGTATTCCACTTAAATGAATTTCATATCCTGTGTACTGTTGCAATATATATATTTTTGAGCACACGAGTATAAAACGGCTGGTATCCTATGAAACACTGTCGATTAATATCGCACACGTTTAATGTTTTATTGTTCTAAATGTGTAATATTTCACGGACATTTAATAATACTGAAAGAACGGTCTCCGCAGTAAGTCATGCATGCACTCACGCGCGCGCGCGATCGCCGCCATTAACGTAAATTACATGCTTTCTGTTTTCACAAACGTGACCATTTATAATAAAGAGCCAATAGAACTATCGTTCTTGTTGTTTGTTTGTTCTCAATACGACAAAAATGTTATTTGTTCCATTCGTTAGAATAATAGCCATAATTTCTATCTAGTCTCTCTCTCTCTCTCTCTCTCTCTCCACTCTACCCCTTTCCTTTCTGCCTCTGTCTTAGTAAGTAATTTAGCTTTATCCTTGCAGACGGACTGGAATCTACAAAATTAAGAGAGAGCAGTTTACAAGAACAACGCTGTCTGAGTGGTGTGGGGCACGCGTGCGTGTGTTTGCGCGTCGCGTATTTATCAACTTTCCTCGTGTTCTCGTTCTTTTGTTCTTCTTGTGTAGTCACTCCCTACGCAATTGTCCGTAAACGCGTTTACAAATTGCTGCGCGTAGGACGCGCGCGCACAAAAAACTAACGAATTTGTACAGCGTGCGATTCATCGTGTATTTCCACTTAAATTGTTATTAATAAATTATTCTGAAACGCGTAAGTGAGAAAACACGCCTAAAATTCTACACGGTGATGGCCGCCCTTCCCACACTTCTTTATGGGTCTGAGAATTGGACTTTAACGAAAGGCCAGGCCAGCCGTAGCAAAACGGCTGAAATCAGATTACCCAGGCATGTGGCAGGATATACTCTCCATAATCAAAGAACAAACACATATATATACGTCATGAACTGAGTACTATGAGCATACTCGACAGGATCGCCCAGTATCGGCTGAATTGGAGGGAACATCTTTGCCGTATGGATGACTACCGCATCCCCAAACAACTATGGAACTATAAGCCGAGGGGACGAAGAGGTGTGAGATGTCCGAGGTAGCGCTGCAGTGACCAGCTCTAGACTTTGCCTGTTTGAGACTGGAAAAAACCATCCTTGGTTTAATCCTTGCAGCCGATGATGGTGATGATGATGATTTTGAAACGTACGTTGTCAAAGCGTAGTTTCATTTGTCGCTAAGAAATACGCGTACAGCTAAAATAATTAGACATTGAAGCGGGCGTCTATTTGCGCAGTGTGAAGAGAGCTCACTGTGAATGCGTAGCTTTGACGCTTTGTTTTCGGAGCAACCATTTTGTGTTCAGAACAGTTAAACGGTTGGTGTGTCACATGGTTGTGTGTTACGGTTGGTCACCTCACACCCCACCTCCAGCACTGCCTTACCACAGCTATGGTATGCGCAGACCATTTCATGTCTTACTATTTCATCTGTATGTACCTTACGTTAACATAGCTAATTCAATTTTTTGCGAAACTATGGTTTTATTTACTTATTTTTAATATAACGGATCAACTGTCTGTTAATGAATTTAGAAAGCAACTTTTGTGTTTTAACCCTCCCCCCCCCAAATGTTTTTCATCATAACTCTACGCTTATGACTGTATTTAATGAATTTTTGAAGAAGACCAGTGAATTATGTGTAAGTTGTTTTTGAAGTAGATCAAATAATAGTTACGGATAAGAATGTAAGGCATGAAACGGTTCGCGCAGATCGTAGTGGTGGCAGGGATGGTACTGCAGGAAGAAGGGTGCGAGGTGACAAACCTCTATACGCAAATATGTGACACACCAACCATGGAGCTGTTCTGAACATAAAATAATTTGTCAGAAAACAACGCGACAACGCTACGCATGCGCAGTGAGATCTTTTGAGACAGCGCGACCAGACACCCGTTTCATGTCTAATTAGCTGTGCGACTTCATTCATGGCTCTGGTTTAGATTTTCCTCTATGTTAAACATGCAGTCGAACGTATAGGAAACAATACAAAGAAATAAAATCCAGAATTAATTTGGGAAAGATGGCTATCTCTAGATTAAATACAATCCTGTGGGACAAGCAGATTACAGCACAAACTACAACAAAAATATTTAAAACCGTTGTTAGAAGTATCATGACTTACGGCTCAGAAGTTTGGACTACCAATAAATACACACGAACAAAGTTAATGACCGCAGAAATGGACTTTTGGAGACGTCTGACAAGAGTATCCAGATGCGAGAAAATTAGAAATGAAGTTAGTAAGAACAGAATGAATGTGAAAAATTGAATTGTTGATTTTATTCAAACAAACAAAAAATACAATGGTATGGGCACACAAAAAGAATGGCACAGGAAAGGTTGCCAAAGAGAGTTATGGAATGGACCCCATCAGGAAGAAGGAAAAGAGGAAGACCACCACTCACCTAGATAGAAGAAATTCAGACTATACTGAGGGAAAGAGAAATTGAACAAGATGCTTGTCATGGACAAGCAGCAGTGGAAGATCATCATCATCATCTTCTTAACGGTTTTAGGCTTTAGCGGCCTGTTCCTATTCGACAGTTCACTTTTCTTAGGCCTACCAACTTTTCTTCTGTCTCTAAGGTTGTAATCTTTCGCCATCTTCGGTATTCTACTTTTTCCATTCTATCTATGTGTTGAATCCCTTTCTTCTGTATTCTGTAATCCTTTCATTAACTGCAAAAATATCTAAATCACTTATTATCTCCTCATTTCTTATATGGTCTCGTCTATTACACCTTTTAACTGATCTCAGAAATTTCATTTCTGCTGTATGTACCTTCTGTTCATCTTTTTTCTTTATGACCCGAGTTTCAGAACCATACAGTAGTGTAGGTAGTGCCATTGTTTTATAAAACTGTATTTGAGTTTCTTTTCTACATTTATTTCCCAACGTACTCCAAATCGTTCCACACATTCTTGTGAAAATCTCACTTTATTTTCTATATCTCCATGTCACATCCAAGGTAGTTGAAATGTCTTACTTGTTCTATGCATGTGAAGCGGAGGATGAGAACTCAATCAATAATGGAATCAATGAGTTTCGGAAAATGTGTAAACAGCGTACAGCCGGAAAAATAATAAACGTTTTAAGCAATATCATCCTTTAACAATGCAAACAGCTAAAGGCAACCGCTTTTACAGCTTGGGGTTGTGGCCAAGCCTTCTGTTAACGAAATAAAAAAATAAAAAAACTGAAAACGTTCATTAAGATTGTAGGTTACGCTATCGTCGACGTCCTCTGGATAAGCGCAGTGAAACTTGAACGTGTTATAAGCACACTAAGTGCCTGTATACACAAGGCTAACTATCCACACATTAACGTTAATCGTCTGTTATACCGGTAACTGCCAATCAACAGTCAACCAACTAATGACTGTGTAATTAACTGCATCACCGATATTCTACGCCTCTCTGTCTACCTGGTCGCGCGCACGCACACATATACCGTCTCTGTATTGTGAGGAACGTCGGTCGCCTTTGGGTCTTACTATGGCAAGTAGTTATTTTAGTTTATGCAGTTTCGTCGCAACGGTGCCTCTTTTGGACACTCTTGCCTTCTTCCACTTCTTCTTCTTCAGCAATACCTCACTGCCCTGGTCTCGAGAAGTTAAGTGCAATACCTCGGGCTCCACCTAGATCGTCGTCTCATCTGGCGGACACACTCCGAGCAAGTAGACCGCAAGACCGCCCATCAACATCATCATCACCACCACTCCAAGCACTAGGCCTTGCACCTGTTCCGGAACACATCTCCTCCTCGGTCTACCGACATCTCTCTTCCCCAGTAGGTGATAACCCAAGGCAACCACAGGTAGACGGACATCAGGCAAGCGATTCAAGCGTTCACACCATCTACATCTGTGGTCTTCAATCTTCTGGTGCAACGATACAGTGTTTAAATCGCGTCTTACATCCTCGTTCCTTCTCCGATCCAAGAGAGAACAACCTTGCGTCGCTCTTAGAAATTTCATTTCGGTTGCCTGAATCCTCCGCACGTCCCTTTTACCAAGTGTCCGTGTCTCACTAGCATATAGGAATGTGGGGACAGCCACAGTTTCGTAAAACGTCATTCCGGTATCCTTCCGTCTTTTATTTGTCAGGGACCTATGAATCGTTCCTCAGGTATAACTAAATTTATTGAACTTTCTCTCGAAATCGTTGTCCTCCCTATATGAGATACCACGTCTCAAATAATTAAAATGTGATACTTGCTCCAAAACATTATTATGAATTACAATTTTTCCTCTTACCTAGGAAGCATTACAATGCTTCTTCCCTAGGAAGGCCATTGTTTTTGTCTTGGTATTTAAGATCTTAAAGTCGTATTTCTGGCAGATTATATGCAAGGTACTCGACTTCAACAGACGAAACAACCGGTTGGAGTATTTCTCTCTGATAACTGGAAAAGTATGTAGGCCTAATACTGACATTTAAGTAATAATAAATGTGTTACGTTAAATAATAGTGAACGAGTTCTGCAGCTTATGTAGTTCACTACAATTTTTTAGGTCAAACTGATAACATAGTGTCAAATCGTAGTGAAAGTCATCTGATGAATGATGAACTACCAATATTTGTAAGGGAGACTGAGAATAACGTGGTTTGAAGGGGTGTGCAATGCAGAGGGTTCCACAGCAGTCGAACCCTAGGGGGGGGGGACGAATAACTCATACCACTATCATAGTGTTAGAGAGAAATTGATTAGTTGCCGGGCCGGCCAACAGCACGTGCCGGCTTTCGATTCAACGCCCACCGCTCTCCTTCTAAGCCCCGTTACGTAACAAAAACACAAATATCAGATTCTATTTCTGAGTACAACGTTTTATCTTTGGAAACAAAAACGCCCCGGATAACACAAATAACGGGACGGGACACACAGGCTTCACTATAAATATAAAATAAACAAACGCGTACAGTGGATATCTCCCCCCCGCCCCAAACCAAACGACCACGGCTGCCGGCGGACTTCTTGCGGTAATTTTATCCCCAAGGCCGCAAAACTGTTTCCACTTACTTGTACACACACACACACACACACACACACGCGCGCGCGCGCTTTTATTTCAACTCATTGTGTGTGTGAACAATTTCGCTCGTATAAACCTCTCCGCGTGTCCTTCCCCGCCATGAAACATTCCATTACATTCGGCGCTGCGCATATAAGCGCTTACAATAACTGAGGCAATTCTTGCACAAACACACAAATTTTTTTTAATGTCACTCCATATATCAACTGTTTTTTTTTTCCACAATCAATAATCATCTACTTTCAGGTAATATGCACTGATCAATCCCGTCACAGATTTGTGGCGCCCTTCTTGATTTTGGGCACACACAGGATCTTTCTGTGTGCCCAGTTTAAAGTGTGGGGAGCGCATGAAATTTTTGGTATTACTAAGAAGATCAAAGGCCAGGCCAGTCGCATCCAAGCGGCTGTAATGAAATTTCTCAGGCACGTGGCAGGGTGTACTCTCCATCTCTTCATGATCATAGAAGAAACACAGATACACGGCAGGAACTGAATACTATGAGTATACTCGACAGGATCGCCCAGTATCGACTGAATTGACTGCCGCATCCCCAAACAACTATGGAACTATAAGCCGAGGGGACGGAGAGGTGTGGGACGTCCGCGGAAGCGCTGGAGTGACCAGTTATAATCTTTGCCTATTTGAGACCGGAACAAGCCATCCTTGGTTTAATACGTGAAGATGATGATGACTAAGAAGATCTTCGATCTAATAAAGTCCCCGTATGCAGGGGTGCCCACCTCCCCTAAACTTGATGAATAACACCCCCCTCCAAGGAACGGTATTTAAGTTTTTGAAGTCTTCTTCCGGTATGGACGCGTCAAAAAATGTCTTGTATGACGTTTCGCTCATATTGCAATGAGTATCCTCAGGTCTAAGTTGTGATGTCCTGTATGACAACGTTTCACTCATATTGCAATGAGTATCCTCAGGTCTAAGTTGTGTCACTTGTATGACAACGTTTCACTCATATTGCAGTGAGTATCCTCAGGTCTACGTTGTGTCACTTGTATGACAACGTTTCACTCATATTGCAGTGAGTATCCTCAGGTCTAAGTTGTGTCACTTGTATGACAACGTTTCACTCATATTGCAGTGAGTATCCTCAGGTCTAAGTTGTGTCACTTGTATGACAACGTTTCACTCATATTGCAGTGAGTATCCTCAGGTCTAAGTTGTGTCACTTGTATGACAACGTGTCACTCATATTGCAGTGAGTATCCTCAGGTGTAAGTTGTGTCACTCAGACTTGCCGCCGCAATCGATTTTCACTGGTGATGGCAGTCGATGGCACTGCCGAAACGTCTGGTTTTGCAGAAAACATTGGACCACGGCCAAACAGCCTGGGAAGGAATTTTAACAACAAACTACTTCTTTGTTGCCGATAACGTAGTGCACATATAAAAAATTATTTCTTCCCCCTTCAACTATCATTTTCATTTATAGAAAATTACCCCTTCCCCTTCAACTATCCTTTTCATTTATAGATATTTCATCTTCCTTTCTACACTGGATTATTATGACCTTCTTTAACAGGATACTTTATTTATCAAAATTAAGTACCTACTTTACTCTTGTTAAATCATAAAACGTTGCAGGTAAACTACCCTTTCCCCTTAACCGATCTTCATCAAAATCAATAAGCCTTGTGTCCTCTACTACTCAGGAACATATGTAAAAAATGATTTCATTCAGTTTGAATTTACGGCAGTTATCATTCTCGTCATAAAAAAATACTCTTGTTAAAACATAAAATGTTGCAGGTAAACTACCCCTCCCCCTTAACCGATCTTTACCAAAATCAATAAGCCTTACGTCTTCTACAAATCAGGGACGTACGCAAAAAATTATTTGATTCTGTTTGAATTTGTGGCAGTTATCGTTCGCTATAGAAAACATTCTACACACACACTTTTCAGAAATGACTTTTCTTCATGTTTTGAGGGTAGTACGATCAGAATCAGCCCTTATCTCAAACACGAATTTTTCGCCATCACCATACTTCCATTTCCTTATGAAACATGGAAGTAAAAAAAAACAGTATAGTTACGTCAACGTACGTGAAGGAAAATAAACGTAAAACCTGTGAAGCGTCTAACGTCAAGTATTATCATATTATTATATAAACTTTATATTACTTAAGGTTTTGGCGTGAACAAAGGAAAGCTTCGACGGCTCAAATGTGTCGATGTAGGGGGGGGGAGGGAACAGGGCTCATAAAATTTTATCGCATCGCATTGTTGACTTTATAGGATGTGCAGTCAGTTTTAGGGTCGTTGTCGTTAAGTATGAGGAGGATCTTCAGCGGCAGTGACACGAGCAGGCAATAAAACCCCGATACCACAGATTTTATTAAGTTTTTGTGACGCTTAATTAACGACGCAATCTCCGACACTCCTCCGCCATAAATTGACGACATTGCGTTTCTTTACTGTAACTTGTGTGTGTGTGCGCGCGCGCGTGTGCGTGTGTAACTGACGCTTAGACCGGCTGCACAATGGACCGACATTTTGTTTCGCGACAGAACCGTTTTGGCGCATTGTGTCGCAGATGTCTCTACTGCCATTAGGATCTATGAAGTGTCATTCTCTAGAGCAGTGGTTCCCAAAGTGGGGTTCGCGAACCCCTGAGGGTCGGCGAGAATGTTTCAGGGGGTCCGCGGACACTTTTAAGAAAAAATAGAATATACCGTAATTTTCTCCGATTTTTTATGCTCTAAAATCTAAATTTTAGAATCTTAAAACAATTACTAAATGATACCAGTATTTTTTTGTTCAGACTAATTATAAAGTAATTTCAAACTAATAATGTCTTTATATCATGTCGCGTAGCAGATCTGTTTGTCAGCCGAACTGACTAGAGCGCCGCATCAACGCAGAACTGATCGCCCTGTTTTAGTCCACGTATAAGCATTGTATCTTGCTTATAAGCACAGTATCTCACGTATAAGCACTGTATCTAAGCATAACGTCTTCCGTGTAGCTGATTTTACGCCGAAGTAGCTGCATTCCGACACGTGTGGCTGGAAAGATGGACTCGATGTTAGCAAAGTTAAGAAATAAACTTGATGTCAAGAGTGACTTAATATTGAAATTATCAGACATTAAACCTAATACGAGCTAATTAGGGAGCAATACCTAATCTCGTATTGCAGAGCTAATTCTTCAAAAGCAGCTTCATTGTTCACATTAAACTAGGTTAAATCATTAATATTATAATTTTGCAAGTTAAGAGAATTTTGATTTTAATACATTTTAATTAAAATATAAGGGTTTGTATCATATCTGTTTGTTTTATTTCATAACTCAGACCGGGTCCGTGAAATTTTTAATTTTTTTGAGGGGGGCCCGCGGACTGAAAAGTTTGGGAACCACTGGTCTAGAGGCGTCGCGAGCCCCGTCGCGACCAAACACGAAGGACGAAACGTTGCCGACGATGTCGACAATTTACAGCAACCCACCACGGCCCAACAGCCCGGTATTTAATAATTTTGAGAATACTGTCACAGGCCGCGTAAGCTTAAGGCAAAACTTACATAATTATTGTTTTTGAATTTGACTCCCCTAAAAATGCGTGAGAGAAATATGCGTGGGAGTAAAAATTGTAAAAATATCGGAAAAGTAAATGTGGTGTATAAAATTAAAGGGATTTTTTAACCACAATCTGAATATAATATTCATTTCTGAAAATTTGAAAATTCTTGGTCGTCACAGCCGAAGAGTGGGTGAAAGTTTTGATGAAATCGCCAAAATTCATGCGAGGTATAACATCAAAGATGATTGCAGCTCACATCCGAGTGCAGTGTTAAGTTTTGGAAATTTTCAAAATTTTGAAACTACAGAGCACAAAAAAAGGATGAAAAGTTTGGAACAAAAAATTTGCGAAAATCCAGCAGCGTGTCAGGCTAAAAACAATAAACTGTAACTCAAAACCGAATGTTTCGAATTTTGTAGTATTTATTGTAGACGCAGAAAAGTCTGTACGGTAAATAGGCTACATGCCACCAAAGTTGGCAACTCGGCTTGTTTCCACTGTTTGGGACGTAACGTGATCCAGACATGCTACCGAAATGCAAGACGTTTCGACAACAACAGAGCCTCATAAATTAATGACGTGTGAACTCTCTTTAGGTGAATAATGCCAACATTTGGTGTAGAGCTAAGTCTCACCGAAGTCCCTGCAGCTCCGGGAGCTTACTAGTAAGTTTATTAGTGGAAGTGCACAGCTTAGTAACCTGTACTGGATAATTAGCTGTGACCTATGCAATAAATACCAGCGTACTGTACACCCAATTCCCGCTCGCTCGTGCTTTTTGTACAAGCGTCAGATAAAGTATAATCGCGCTTGATTAGTTTTTCATTTATAATTGCGATTTTCGACCAACATTTGAAGTAATTTTTCGCATTCTTGTTTCCAGACTTTACGATATTTCCAACCATCATGCTTCAGGTTTCACTGTGCCATTCCATTCCTTATGCCAAAGAAACGTCTGTGAGTACCAACATTAGCGGACCACGGCCCGGAGTTCCCAACACTGTTGACGCCCACCCTGAAAGCCGTAGGTACAGAATAAGAGAGAACTTAGTTTCAGGATTCTGAAAGTAACCAGTTGATGGCATCGTGCGGAGGACGAGGTATGAGAGAGTTTCACAGAAGGTGATGCAGTGGGTTCGCCATATCGTCAGATGCGGGAAAGGACGAGAAAATCCTGGAAAGAAGGCATATTAAGAGCACAAGATCTCCGGGATGGAACGTGGAATGATCGTTTACAGTGGACGTTAGGCGTCGGACAACGTGGAAGCACGTTTTAAAACAGATTTACACGCAAAAACACACACATCACCGTTTATTCTTTTCAGAAATGAATTATATTTCATCATCATCTTCAAGGATTAAACCAAGAATGGTTTGTTCCGGTCTCAAATAGGCAAAGATTAGAGCTGGTCATTCCAGCGCTTCCTCGGACGTCCCCTAGGCTTATAGTCCCATAGTTGTTGGGGGGGGGGGGGCAAAGATGTCATCCATTCGACAAAGATGTTCCCACCAATTCAGCCGATACGGGGCGATCCTGTCCATTATACTCATAATATTCAGTTCCTGCCGTATATCTGTGTTTATTCTAGGATCATGGAGAGTATACCCTGCCACGTGCTTGAGTAATCTCCTTTCAGCCGTTTGGATGTAACTGCCCTGGCCTTTCGTTAAAGTCCAATTCTGAGATCCATAAAGAAGTGTGGGAAGAGCCATCACCTAGTAGAATTTTAGGCGTGTTCCTTTACTTGCTGACTTAAGGGTTCGCCTAATGGTCCCGCACATAAGGTTGAACTTATGCAACTTATTCACAACGTCGTTGTTTGCATTATAAGACACGCTGTAGCCCAGGTATTCAACCCAGGACAGTACCACCTATAACAATTTTTGCCCGTACGGGATCAGTTCCACGAAAAGCTATCACTTTGGTTTTAAGTGTGGATATTTGCAGATTCGATTTAACAAGTGTATACCCATCTGCAATCTATCCTCCGAATCCGACACAATAGCCTGATCGTCCGCAAACAATTAATTAATTATATTTACAACCAAAAATATGTATCACTACTTACGTGCAATGACTAGTTCTATTTGCTAGAGGTCGGGAACAGCATAACATACCTGCAAACAGACAATAAACGATCTATTAGTTCGATGTGACACACAAAGAAATTCGAGCGGTCGAGACGTCTTGGCAGAGGCAGGCTCATTTCAGAACTGTACTGATCTGAGCCAAAGATCTTATGCTTAGCTTATTTCTATCTGGAAATTATGTTTAAGAGAATTTAAAATACCTATGGACAAAATGGACTCAATCAATGGAGTCAATGTTGATAAGATAGAGTATCATCTGGTAGCACGTTCAAATTCGCAGTTCATATTTAGGATAACACAAAGTGAGATGTGTAAGCATAAAGACGAACGGAACAATGGCGTAATTTTACACCAGTCGTTTCCAAATTAAGAGCGCTTTAGACGGCCACAATTAGGAGAGAGAAAGAAAAAAGGAGAAGAAGGAAAAAGAGGTGGAGGAGAAGAAGAATAAGACGGAGGTGGAGAAGAAGAAGAAGAAGAAGAAGAAGAAGAAGAAGAAGAAGAAGAAGAAGAAGAAGAAGAAGAAGAAGAAGAAGACCATGTAAACATCGCCCGTAAAATTCCAGGAGAAAGGGAACCAGATTCTTATTTAAAGTAATATATCTTAACTCTGCTGACGCTATACGTATAATTTGGCAACCAAAGCGAGAAAGCGCGCAAATATACAGAACAGTGCACTATACAAGACATAGTTCACTTTACGTTTTTTTTTTACTTTTTAACGAGATATATACTGAACAGAAACATTACACGTTCGTTTATTTTTACGCAAAAATCTGAATCGCTTTTCCCGACAAAAACAAATTAAATAAAAATTAAAAAACAAAAAAGACAACAACCATTTCTCATCTGGAGTAGCAAGAAAAGCAATAGTAAGGAAGTAAGGTAAAATTAATTGGCGTTCTCACCACTGCTAACCCGGTCTTTGTTCACCCAGTGCTGCCGGCCGGCGGGGAGAAAGAGGAAGATAAATGTCGCGGCTGGGGCACTGGGCGGAGGGAGTGAGTCGAAACCACGACAACGTACACTACCCAAATAAATAATTCACCACTTAGCGAGAAAAAATACCGTCGTGTTAGCAAAACCGAGTACGCAATTATTAAGGAAGGAATCGCAGATCCGTCTCCCTCCCCATCTCTCACTTCTCTCTCACTTAAATCGTTTCTTCTTTTGCAGCTTAGCGAAGCGAAGAGGTTTTGACGACGACGACGAGAAGAAGAAGGAGGAGGAGGAGGAGCCATAATACAAACGGCAACAATTAAACTTAATATTTTACAATCTACTGTTTCCAACAATAAGCGCGATACGTATAATTAAACGAGGACGTAATTTTCCTGATTTTACGAGGTCTGCGCTGAGCTGTTGTGCTGTTGCTTGGCATTTATAGCTGCCGACGCCGCTGCTCGTGCGTACACACACTCATACACATACACATATGACAGCATTAAAATTTACAATATAATTAATATCGTCTCGCGAACGTTCCGTCTCTCTTTAACAGCTTTTCATTTTCTGCTCGCAGTACCTACCGAGGTTTTTTCGGTATTTATTCTGCACTGTGTCTTTTTGCTCTCTCTCTCTTCTATTTCTTCCTCTATCCTTCTTTATATACACTCTACGCGATGTTCACAGTACGATACCAATTATTCGAAGAGAGATTCAGACGATATCAATGGGTGGTACTACACGGGTTGTTAATACAGCTAACTAACAAGGTAGGCCTATATGCCTACAGCATTCTTCTGGCCAGCTACCATCCCTGCACGGACACAATGTTTGCAGGATGTAATCTCTGTAATAGTTGCAACAGTTCTCTAGGCTTCGCAGTCTTCTGCAAGCCTCTTCTGGCCGTGTAGCTGGGGCATCCTCTTCTTCTCTGGCGTCACAGCTCGGAGTCGAACCTTAGCCTCCATAACCATCCGCCTCCTTTATACCGCCTCATTTTTACCTGTCCTTGGCAATCGATGTCCATCTTTTTATTTTACGCAAAGTATCAGCATCCCTCGCCACTCCATCAATACAGCGATGCTTGGGTCTTCCGACAAGCATTCTACCCTCGATTTGACTAAATAGTACCTTCCTAGGTATTCGGTTGCTTTCCATCCTAATGATGCGTCCTACCCATTGCAATCTATGCAGTCGGATGGTGGTGGGCAGATCATTGTCTTTATGTAGCTTGTATAGTTTCTAATTGTGACGCATTCTCCATATCCCATTTACTTGGATTGGTCCATATTTATATTCTCCTCAAAATTCTCCTTTCAAAGGTAGCGACTATGTTAGCGGCTTGTTTGTTCAGAGTCCAAGTCTCGCTGCCATATGTTATCACCGGTCTAATCATAACTTCATAATGTGACCTTAAACTGACGGTGGATATTCCTCGTCTTGAATATAGATGTCAACGAAGCATATGCTCTATTTGCGGGCTGTATCCTTTTCCTTATTTCTATTATTTCTTCATTATCTTCTGCCATCAAACAACCCAAATATTTAAACCGATTAAATATTTGGGGCATCGTTGGGGTATCTAGTGTCTTCTGGGGTATCCAGTTTCCTCCACTATCTGGTCGGTTTACTCCAACCTCAGTCTTGGCGTTCTTACCCTCCAATGGTTTTGTCAAACCTCAAGAGTTGATCCATCCACAGAGGCGTAACTGCCGGGCCCGCAATGCGGGTGAGGGGCCTGCAGACTAGGGGGGCCGCACAAAGGTTTAACTTAATTTTCTAATAACAGGTATAAACCACTGAACCTAAGAAAAACAACACTTCTCTGTATGTATTTATCAGTTAAAAAAACAAATACATTTATTTACTGTTACCTTACCAGTACCTAATGATGTACTTGGAGAGTAGCCTACAAATTATTTGGTTAACTGCACAATAGAGCGGAGACTCCAGTTAAGAATGCATCGTGGCCACCGGCCGGGCCTGCGTCGCATCGTTATTCGTTATGAGCTGCGAAAGGAAACTAATAAATGGGCCTAAACACTGGACCGAGTTGTAAATGTTACTCTGACGTTGGCAGCTTCAAATTTAGACTTTTACAGGACGCAAAGATAAGATAGGGCAGCCCAATATCAGCAAATTTTTAGCAACTGTCGATTTTTTAACAAAATACGGTCCATTGGTGCAAGAGATAATCAGTGGCCCGAAGAACAGTGAGAGTTATACGAGTCCCAAAATTGAAAATGAAATCCAAAAAAGTTGAAAATATTATTTGGAAACAGATTGAATCTGCTCAGGAAAGAACGGGTACCGCCATTATTTTATAAAATTTCATTTTTTGTTTTATCTTTCAGTGTTCTCCATATCTTTCGAAAAGCGCGCGCGCGCGCGCGCGCGCACACACACACACACACACACACACACAGTCTTATATCTGTTAAATTTATTACTTTTGTGATCATCAAACTTGTAACTCATATCACTACATAAAAAAATTAAACTGTGACGCTTGTGTTAAAGTGGACTGTGTTCTACAATTTTATCGTCTGGGAATATTTTAGATCGCACTGGAAATTTTCCTCTAAAGGGCATAGTCTTCTTCTTCTCATGAAATATTTTAAAATTACACGTCCTACACAATTGGTTTAAGCGGTGACCAGATCGTCGGAAACAATACTTTCCTAAAGTATTATTTGATCATCAGCGAAGAAGAAATTTCGCAAGCTGAGACAAGTGTTTTTACATATCTACTTATAACTACTTTACTTTTCTTCATGTCCTGACTAAAAAAAAATTATCTGACACTCATACTTGGTCATAAAAGTTTTCGTACAAGAATATATTTTTATTATTTTGTTAATATAACATTGCTCCAATAGTGTTAACTATCATCATAAGGTATACAAATTATTAAACAAAATTTTAATTTATTAATTTGTATATCTGATGATAATACTACTGAAACAATGTTAGATTAAACAAATAATAAAAATATATTCTTGTACGAAAAGTTGTATTATTATTATTATTATTAATAAAATAATTTCGCGCGGGCGCGCGCGCACACACACACGCACGCAACTTAAGTGTATATGTGTGTATATATATATTGCAACGTGACAAGCTGTCTCAGTATAAGTGAATGTGGAGAATAATTATTATCAGCTATTATAAGTGTCCCGAACGATAAAAGAATACGTGGAAATAAATAGTATTAATAAAAAAAAAATTAAAGGATAAATTAGAAAATAAGACAATGTAGAACCATGAAGATATAATTTTATATGTGAGTGAAGTGTTGTGTAATGTGGGTAGCAAATAGAATGTTAGGGAAGTATATTCATGTGTTACAAAGATGTGTTATAGAAGATTCAAGAAAAAGGAAGTCGGCGTGCACGTGGGCGCTCCTGAATATATTAGAGTAAATTGAAAAGACGCCTACGCGCATATCGGCGGTGACGTCATTCGGTAGTGCGACGGCTTACATTCAGCTGTTATAAAACGAGTAGCCAGTCTTCTCTAAGCTCTCTCCTTGAAAGTTCTCTCTCTGAAAGTACGTCATACTCAGCGAAGGCGGTCACAGTGGGCATCGATTCCAGGCAACGTAAATTCCAGACAGTCCTTGGGCCCGTAGAGTCGTGTTAGCAGCGAGTGTCAGCAGGAAACCATCGGAGTGCGAGATTGTCGGCTACCGTTCCTGAGCATCGTTTGCTGATCGTGCCGCCTGGAGTACGGAGACCTTGACCAAGGCAGTTCCTGGAGGCGGTTGCTGGAACGTGGAACCGAGACGACGGATCGCTGGAGGCCGGATCGAGATCGTCGACCGGGCGGACAGAGAAGTCGACCAAACAGGGAAGCAAAATTTTAAACTGTTACCAAATTGTAAAACTTTAAAGTATCACGTAAAAGGACATTAATATAAAATATAATTTTGTTTAAAAAAAAAGAAAAAAAGAGACTTTGAATAATTAAAAATTTACAGAACTGTTTAAATCAAGAAAACATTTATTTAAAAATATTTCAAAACAGATTTTTTTTTGAACAACAAGAAGTTAATTGTATGTCGAATAACAAAAGAACATTTTAATACAAGAGTGTGTAGCAGAAAGAACAATAAATGTATTAAAATTCACTAATTGTGCATTTTTTCTGCAAGTCTGGTCTGGGCTATAACCTGTTACCTTGCATAAAATGGCGCTCGCAACTTTGGGGCATTAAAATTGCAAGCCAAATAAAATAAAAATAGCCAGAAAATAGTGCTTGCAACTATGAGGCATTGAATTGTTAGCCCAATAAAGTAAAATAAAAGTTTATTGCAGATTAGTGAAAGATACAATTATTGGAAATTATATGTTAGAATAGGAACTGTATATTTTATGTGTAATAATTAAGGACAAGTAAGAACATTTAGTTAATTATTATGTGTGTGTAGTTAAGACGATTATTATCATTTAGTTAATTTTTATGTGTTAGTGTAGGACTGTAAATATTGTAACGTTACCAAATTTGGTAGTTACATAAAGTAAGCAATTATTACGTCAAGTGACGGGAAAGCATGAAAGTATTTCTAGATAAGTAAAACTATGTGAACAAAAAGTGTGTATCAACAGATATATTAGTGTAAAGTTCCAACTATGAAGAAGAAAGTGTAACATAGCAGCATCGTACTCGAAATGGAGAAAGAAAATGACCATGAGCCAAAATAAAATGTTAGAAACCAGGCCCAATAGATTCCAACAGTGAGGGGAACCAACAAAAATAATAAAAAATAAAAGTGTAAAAGAAGACAACAAGATTCCAACAGTAAGGGGAACCAACAAAATGACTATGCAAAATAAAGGAAGAAACAACTCAGGAGCAACCACAATGATGGCAGACAAACCAATATATTTACAAATATAAATATTATGAAACAACGACTACTACAATGGAAATATTGAAGAAGACGTTCAAACCTAAAGAAGAAAGGAAGAAGAAGGACAAGGAAACATGACATGAAGAGAGAAGAAAATGGATAGACCATACAAGAAATCATCATTCATCAAGTATACTAGAGACAATACTAGTAACCAAAAGAATAGTGATTGTCAACTATGAAGAAACAGTGTTTAACATATTTAAGAAATCACAAACAGTTATAGTGAATACTTAATGTAAGTGTGAGAACCTGTGACCAGTTAACTAATTTTAACCTAATAAACCCCACAAACAATTCCAGTGATAAGGTTTATAGCGGAAGAAAATGTGTTACTTTCATAGTGGAAACATCAAGGATTAAATAGTCAAAAATACACAGACAGTTAGTGTGACTAGTTTAATGAAGATTGTGATCCAAATAGATAATCATAAGACCACCAAGAAATGTAAGATAGAACAGTTATATTATTGTTCATAGAACCTAATAATAAAGACCTTAAATTTCAAAAGAAATGTAACTGAATGCCACGGCAAAACAGAATACAATACAAAGAAAGGCCAGAAAAAATAATAACAAACAAAGTAGTTTGTTAAATATCAAACAAATGTGACAGAAATTAGGTACAAACCATGACAAGAAAGGTATTATCATTAGTTCAAGAATATTTGTATTATTGTTTAAGAAGAAGTAGTGTAAACATGTGTATTAATCAACAATTAAACTATTGTAATAGAATACCATACTGAAGTCATGATAGTAGTAGCAAAATGCTGCATTAGAATATGTTGTACATTGTTACATAACCCCATAGGAAATACACCTACGAAACAAAAAATCATACATGTTAGTTAAACCAAACAACCATCAACAATTGTGTCAATCAAAGATTCGTTATAAGTAATGATACACCCTAATAAACAGTGTATTATATTGAAATACACTGCAAATAAAGCAGAACAAATATAATAGCACAAAGCTAGATGAAAGGGAACCTAATATGCCAAATTAGTTAAACAAAATACATTGTTAAAACTTGTACAGAGATTAATGAAAGTATTACCAGTAGTAAGAAGAACATCTGGTACTACTATGAGAACAGATTATAAGTATAATGATAATAGTTTTATGATCAAAATATTGTAAACTAGCTGACTATGAATGCATAGCCAGAAGTGAGCAGAGGCAATGTAACCAACTAGTTAAGCAAAATACCTTATTAAAACTTAAACAGAGATTAATGAAAGTGTTACCAGTATAAGAAGGACATCCAATACTACTATGAGAACAGACCATAACCATAAGAATAGTAATTTTATAGATAAATTATTAAAAACTAAATGACCATGATGGTGGAATCAGAATGTAAACAAACAATATGTAGCAAGTTATTTATGCAAAATGCAACATACAAACTTGTTCAAAAGTAAATAAAAATGTTATCAATGATCAGAAGGATGTCTGATACTACTTTGAGAATCTATGTCAAATATAATAATAACAATTTAGTTATTGATTTATCAAAAAATAACTGACTACCATGTCATGACCTAATGTAAACAAACCCATTACTAGAAATTGAAGGGTTCTCAGATAGCTAAAAGCTAACAAATATATTAAATGAATTAGGTACTATAGTTGTACACTAGTTGCATTTACAACATAATATACCTTATATAGAAAAACCATAAACAAAGTGACAATTTGAAGAAAAGAGATAGGAAGGTAGTTAAATAATACTACTAGTATATGAAACACAACCTTGTGCATATACTAAAGTATAAACCCATGTAAATAAACATTTATATTATTGCTAGATTACAAAACCAATGTTATTAGATAAGGAAAAATAGTATTAAGGACAATTATGAATAATCGAATATGGACGCTAAAGACGCCATGATCAAACATTGTTTGTGTAACAATTATTACCAAATTTTTGTATTAAACAGTTGAGAAATAGATTCAAATCGTTTAATCAAAAGTGTTTTAGTGTAATTAGTTAAGTTTTGGTGTAATAAACTTATTAATTATAAGATTCACCATAAAAATTTGTGAAATCGATATAGTGATTTAATAATGGACGGATTATAATCTTGTTTGGACTTTATTTAAAGCTCAGGATGTCCGCGATTTATTGACACCAACCATTCAACGATTAGACAAATAATAAGAAAGTTATAACGATTATAAACTTTTTAATTATTTTGTGCACCAGTGCTTACGTCATTGTAATCTCAAACCCAAATGCAAAATTGGTAATAAATTAAAAATTTTACTAAGTCAAGGTACTTTGGGTCGGAGAGTTCAAAGAATTCAACCAATCAAATGAATGAAAACCGGCAGACAAGCCACAGACGCTCCGGAGGAGCGGGACAGTCATCTATCAATCATCAACGAGACAAGACGTATCATTCGACGGACCAAATCTATGAAGAAGTTTATTTTGAATTGTGCGCGACACATAAACAGAAGTCAAACTACATACACCTAACCTACATACCACACAGAATTAACGTGTGTACAGTGCGGAGTGAATAAGAATTAAATACGACCAGTGTATAATATCGGTCGTATTTTCGAGTGTTGTGTTGAAAATAAACCAGGGAGTACAATATTTTTCATTAATTAACAATAAAACAGAAATAATCATTTCTATAAAAACAATTGGTCGGATACTACTCTAATCAGTAGTAGCGAAGTATAATAATGCTGATGAAATTTATCAGAATTGACGAAAGAATTATTTCGCAATTTTTAACTTGATAAATAAATGTTTTTAATATTTTTCATAATTAAAAGAGTCAAGATTATTTTAGTTATTACAAAATACGAGCGCCGCAAATAGTCGCTCAATTGACTCATGCAGTTTTTTGATTTTACTAGTGGAAATAAATATTTTAATTTTTTTTGCGAAAGAATATTCTATTCTACTGATAGTTATGCATCAGAAATATTATAAATGATATATGTATGTTTAGATTAAGAAGAAATCAATGCATAATATAATTAACCCTAATAACTATTCACGTTATTAGATAACCTAAAAATAATAACCACAATTTGTCACAATTTTGTCATAAGTCTGTTCTCAAATAATACAAACCAGATGAAAGCTATAACAAGAGTTTTTTTTTTATTATAACTTTTTCTCTTGTAAATAAATAATTCCTATAGTTAACTATTAAAATATAATAGTACATTTTAGCAGTGCAAATCAACGCACTTGTTTATTGTCAAAGTAACTACTCTATACTGGGTACTAATTCCCGCGTACGATAATACCATAATTATCGATTATATGGTACCAATTTTCAATTTTAATATTTGTTTGTTTGTTTTCTATTAATTGTTTATTAAATATCATTATAAAACACCACATCTTGTATCTGGCATCATGTCACTTAAAAGATCACACGAACTTGGTAATTAACTTATGTAAGAGGACATAACCTCTCTAAATAAAAACTATTGTATAACCTACAGTGTTACCAGCCTTGAGGTTAAGAAGAGTTTCATTTTAAATTTGTTCATAGTAATTATTTTCTGTAAAATTATTAGTGACTGATTGTTAAAATTTTAAAGATTTTCTAGCATTCCAAACTGTTAATAAACCTCAATATTTTGTTACCAGTGGAAAAAGTGTTTAATTTCAAACTTAAAATAGTTCATTTTTTCATAGCCAGTTCTATCAAAAGGTGGCGGAAGAATTTAAATATTCCTGATAATTCAAAACATTATTCAGTTGTTATTTTATTATTATTGTGCATGCTAATCACGTTTGATATTCAAATAGAATATCTCCTTGTATGTGTAGCGTGTATGTTACAGCTGAGCAGTCACCCAACAGAACAGCAATATCCACATATGGTAAGTGGGGAGGTTACCAGCGGAGTGCGAAAAATACTTTTAAATTAAAAGATTTAACCAGCGATACCCACACATTTACTAATTACAATCAGACTGATAATAATAATTATAATTTTGGATATTTTACTGTACAACATTATTGTGGATACCGGAGCGTATCTACAAGCAACACAATCAAAACACACTTAAATACTATCTAATTATCCTTATATCTTGTATTGTTACAAGATTAGTATTAATTAATTATTCGAACTGCTAGTGCTAAATAAAAATAGTTATTTTACATGGACTAAATAAGAACTGTATAACCAATTTTATAAATAAAGAAAAAAACAAAGATGGCGGAACAAGCTGAAATGATGCGTATGTTATAAGAAATCAAAGCCGAAATGCAACAACACGATGCGGAGAGTAACGATGAATTTATAAATGACATACAAAAACAATTTACCAAGATCAATAAATCGTTAACAGAGCATTTAGAGCTATATAAAGAAAAATGGGAGGAGGTAACGCCCGTAGCGAAAGTTCAATACACATACGACACGCATAAGCCATCAGATAAACCGGATACAGCACAACAGAACACCGTTACAAGCTGTCAAGGTCATATACAAACTAATAGAGAATAATTATACGTACTCACCTACAGTATTAGAAGCTCTGGATACTGAACCAAAAGCACTAATCCATAAACACCGCTATAGCACTAGCAGAGATTTGAATAAAGACAGTGAGATCACTATAAGTCATAGCACTAAATGTAGTAATAACGTAGCTGAGTGTGAGGATGCTTGTTACAGAACTAGTGGTATCCATCCATGTGATTTGCGTGAAGCAGTATTAGAAATTGACAAGGATCACTCGGAAAATTTTGAACGTAATACTACATGTTCTACAGTCGATGCATATACAAAGAACGTTAAAGCACACAGTTTAATAGACACAGAACCAGAAATATCAGCTGGTAGTGAAAATTGTATTCAAAGAAATAATAATTACTTTAAAAACACTGCAATAGTATCCATTAATAAATTACAGATTCAGACTGTGGATAAAAATAAAACGCTAGCCACTGAACAAGTCGATATTAAATTAAAACACGATGAACTGGAAGTGAATAGTCCGGCAATAATAATAAAGAAACTAATGTGTAATGTTGTACTGGGAATCGATATTCTAACGAAATGTAAAGCTCAGATCGTGTTGGATAACGGTCTCAGGCATGGGGTTATAAGTGGTCGTAAAAATCAGCTGTACTTTAAAGATAACAATGTAAATAACGGCGAACGACCTACATACACTCTGATACGGTGGCTTAGCATATCGATTAAACTTGACCAGACAAAGAATACTGATTATTATTTAAATACACAACAAGCCAAATTATTAGAAAATGTCATAGAGCAGCATGGGGAAAATATTAATATCATGAACTACGGAATCCATAAAAGAAAAAAGACCCCGAGTATAATACTGAGTATAAAAATAAGTATGACCCTGAGTGAAGTGAACATGATAATAACATTCTTTTCTGCAAGTCTGGTCTGGGCTATAACCTGTTACCTTTCTATATATATATATATATATATATATATATATATATATATAACTTGACTTCAATCGGCTTCGGGGGGGGGGGGGGATTAAGTCCATGAGCCCGGCACCGACGGCGATATCGAATACGGACTTCAGACAATTCTTGCTAGCTACTCGCAGAGAAAACTGTTTGTTCTTTAATTGAATTTCTCATTCTAGCGAGACATGCGAGTTGAAATGTTTCTTGCTTCGGGGTTTTAAAAAATATCAACATAATGCGAGAGAGAAACAGAGAGACAGACATGCGTTAATAATAACAATAACGGGAGTAGCACACAAAAACCTGTAAATGAATGAAGCCGAAAGTGACAAGCAGAAACAGAGGCTGCGAATGAGCGTACACAGGGATAGACCAGTATGTTTTTATAACGCAACTAAAATACAAAACAAACGACAGTGAGCTGAAATATTAGTGACCGTTGAGCACCTTGTGTTCTGTTAGGTGACACGACACTGGCCCGGTACAACACGTTGCTCTTGTCTCTAATAATAAAGTAAAACTAATTAGCAAAAGTTCTCAACCGCTCCTGTGAAGGGCGAGGAGGCGCCCAAATTAAAAATGCAGTAATGTCAGCTGGTCATACATAACTTGCCAACAGAGGGCTGTCCACGCACATTCACACAACACACATAACATATGTATGTAAATAAATAAATATATGTCCGTAAATGCTCATATTTTTCTTGTATATACATTTTATATTATTATTAATATTAACAAAACTTTTTACAAGAATATATTTTTATTATTTTGTGAATTACAATATTCCTAGTTGTATCTGATCACGATAGTTGAATACTATCGTATTATAATTCACAAAATAATAGAAATATATTAGAAATATGTGAAAAGTTTTGTTATTATTAATAATATATAATGTGAGCCAACTGTCGGTGAGAGAGAGAGAGAGAGAGAGAGAGAGAGAGAGAGAGGCGGGTGACCTGACACCGTCGTAGTACATCTAAACAACTTCGGTGGCAGAGTGTAAATCTAATATCCCGCATCTACAGAACTAACAAACCGTAAGCAACGATATACGGTACACGTTTTATAGCATTTCGTTCCTCCATTACTGCCACTACAAATACACAGTATCACGTGTATCTACGCAAAATCCTGGCATACTGATCAGCGTCTGAAGCGTTTTAATCGTCTTGTCTATCCTGCATCACCCAGCATCTTTCTTACCAATCTGATGGGATGCGCTGTTAGTCTCTCTTCTTTCTCTTCTTCTTATTCTCCAAGTCAAGGTATAGGCGTAAGCACGTTCCGCCTTCAATGAAGCCATCTCTTCCTTCTCGTCACATCTCTTCCATCTCACTATGCTGCCACCAACACATTCCCGCGACGTCACCAACAGCTGATCGTGACGTCACTACTTCCGGTCAGCTGGCCGTGACGTCACTTCCTGGCACAGGAGCCCCCCTAACATACTTATATTTCTTCTTCCTTGAGATCTGTATCTTATTACTTGTTTAGGTACTCGCATATCTTCCATTCTCTCGACATGGTGCCTCCACATTTTATTTCACCATCCCTTATTCTGCTGGCCACAGCATACATTTAATTGTATTAAATTGTAGACTTTTAGGTGTGTTCCTTTACTTGCTGACTTAAGGGTCCCGCACATAAAGTTGAACTTATGCAACTTATTCACAACACCGTTGCTTGCATTATAAGACACACTGTAGCACAGATATTCAAAATTTGCTAACCTGTTCCAGGACAATACCATCTATAACAATTTTTGCCCGTGCGGGATCAGTTCCACGAAAACCCATCACTTTGGTTTTAAGTGTGTATACTTACAATCCAGAATCTTTGCAGATTCGATTTAACAAATGTATACCCATCTTCAATCTGTCCTCAGAGTCCGATAGAATAGTCTGATCGTCCGCAAACAACAAAGTGTCAATTGTAGAGTGACCAATCATAAAATGTTCTGGAAGACACATCTGCCAGTTTTGTATGACATCGTCAATATATAAATTAAAAAGAGAATGTGATAATGGACACCCTTGTCGTACTTCACAATTGATCAGGCCAACTCTAGGAGCTGTTCTCGGTCTCGCTGCTTCTATTAAGATTTTATTCTGCATATACAGACTCTTTATTGCTCTGATTAGATGTTGTGGGATCCCTTTCCTTGCCATTACTGCCCACAGTTTGCTCCGATTCACTCTGTCTAACTTAATTCTTTAAAACCCGTAAGCCATTGGTGACTTCTTGCGCTTAAATGCCCTACTCGGACTGCTTCCAAGGTTGATTACCCCTGCTGAAAGTTCAACTGCCGCTCACAGCTTCTGAAAACGAACCGGATGATACGGGTCGAAAAGTCAAGCAAGAAAAATATTACGATGGAAGCAGTCCTAGCAAAAAACCTGTACATATAATTGTAAAAACCGTTATTGTTTATATAAGGCAAACCTGGGTAAACTCGTGATAAAGTATATAAAATACCAATTGTGCCGACCAAATATTTTTAATTTTTTTTTTCTGTTTTAATCTTTGTCTTTGTTTAGCCTTTTCTGTTTTACTGGTTTCTATGGACTTTATCGCACTAAAATTTTTTTTGATAAAACAACATATTATATTTATTTTAATTAAATTTCAAAGCAATGTTCTTACTTGTTAATCTCGTGACAACACTCCGCTATACTCGTGATATCACGACTTTACCTGGATTGAGGCAATATCGTGATACGTCAGGCATGCTCGTGACATCTAAGATCATAAATAAAAATCATAAATAAAATGAAAGCTAAGATCATACGGTCAAAAAACATGAAAATTAAAAACGCCATTAATATTAAAATCGTAAGGATAAATCCAATCCAGGAAATAAAAACTATCGAAAATTTTAGTAGAAAACAATTTAGAAGATTTATATTTAATGGAAGTCTTTACATTAATAGGAAGCGTATTTACTTGGAAAACAACAAAAAACATTTAAGAAACTACGATCCGGAGATAAGGTCCTACAACGTAGGCTATACGCCGTTCATAACCTATAAAAAAAAGGACCATCGTATTCAGTATGTATTAATGACAGTTTAAGACTAACTTCTAAAACTTCCGGGCTGAAAGGCCGTGGTCGATTGCTTAAAATACTGCTAAACTTACTGGGTTGCTTGTTCCCAGTTCATTGGGAGACGTGTTCGGCGTGTCATCTATTCGAACACAATTTTTTCGCTACTGAAGATGGCCACCGGTGGTGCGGCCGAAACGTTTAGCAGTATTTTAAGCAATCGACCACGGCCTTTCAGCCCGGAAGTTTTAGAAGATAATCGTAATGACACCGGCCGTGAAAGCCTACGTACTAAGTTTAAGACTAAATTTGATAATTAATATAGTGAATTACAATTATGGTAGAATCAAAATGCACGTCCTATTAACAGATACAGACATATAAGAAATATTCCTTACCGTCCACTTCAGAACTTTGCAAAACAATAAACACGTGTCGCACTGGCGAATACAATATCTCAAACTGAACATTAGAATGCGCTGCGCTCAACTGGAGAAACTAGGCATTTGTGGGAGCATTGGTTAACCCGTGACAAGCTTCATAAAAACTATCACGAGATTACCTCTATCACGAGTATACCTGAGTTCACCATATGCATACGCCCGAATAGAATTGTGCACGAGTAAGAAATAGATAGGGTCCGCAAGGTAAAATAATTTTTTGGGGGATCCGCATTATAAAAATGTTTTATAGAAACGCTGGTACTGAGGTTATTAGGGTTCAAAGTTACTAATCCATTAAAATATTAATGAAGTTACTTCACATCACACATAAGCGCGCGCGCCCACACACTAAAAACTATATAATTAACGGTTCGTTTCAGCTAATTCTGTCAAATTAAACACTAATTTCATTTCCAACCGGCGTGAGTGATACATAAAGTCCACTTAACACTGAACGCTATAAACTGTGATGCAATTTAAATAGCTACCACATACGATTTCAATTCATTGCGATTCGACGGTTCATTTACTGTAGTTTATTACTGTTTATTGTACCAAAGTTTACAGTAAACTAATTACTTCTTGATTCAATGAACAGATTAGTCTACTTATATTGACTGCACGGAAACTCTGAAATTATATCAACTCTGTAGTGTCCTGCGGTTTATCAAATTCTCATGCTTGCTATAAACATCGGTTTATAGCGTCTGTCGTCGCTGTCCGATTTCAAGACTTTCTCTCCAATATTTTTTGTCCTGACAATGTTCTCCTATCAGATTCCTCGCACTTAGAGCTTTCTGGATTTCTCTCTCCCCATGATCGTCCGGGTCTACCCCTCTTCCTCTTCTCCGGGGGTAACCGTTCCTAACCATTCCATTATCCTTTTTGGCAACCTTTCTCCTCCCATCCGTTTAACATGTCCAAACCAAATTAATTGTCTTCTTTCTATTTCGTCTACTACTGCATGTTTCACATTTATCATATCTCTAATCTGTTCATTTCTTATTTTCTCTCGCCTGGATACTCTGCATGATCTCCTTAGTGCATCCATCTCTACAGCTAGTATTTTCCTTTTGTCCGCTTCTGTCATTCTCCAACTCTCAGCACCATACAACAGAATGCTCTTTACGATAGTATTGTATATCTGTACTTTTCTTCCTCTAGTTATCTGGTCATGCCGCCATATACTATTTAGCGTTTTCACCATATTTACCAAATACGAATAAAGATATTTAGTTATCTAAAAACTACAGCACAGAGCTACATCAAAGTACGTAGATGTGGGTTTCTATTTAACAGTGTCACTTTGTCACAGAACCGGAATACAGTAGTCGAGGAAATCTGTTGTGACTTAAATACGTAACGAACTTTTACCGGTCAACCTAGTTTTGGAGATAAGCTCAGCTACCCAAATTGATCATTACCCAGGTGAGAAAAACCCAAAAGCGGCCAAGAACGTTTAGAAATTTTGTTTAATTGTTATTAATGTCGCATGATTGTGCACAGAGGGTAATTCGTTCGATGTGGCTTATAAATTAAAATTCAGATATCTGGGTAACATGATACATAATGAAGGGTGCATAAGAACGACAATACATGACACGATACAAACAGGAATATGGTAGGCCTATATTATGCTAACGTAGACTATTGAGAAGCAAACTCATAAGTCGTAACTAAAAAATAAAAATATATAAGGCATTTATCAGACCGGTTGTTACTTATGGAAACTGATAAAAATGGAACAAGAAACACTGAGAAGGTTTGAAAGAAACATTTTACGACGTGTTTCTGGCTCGGCTAAAGAAGACGATAAATGAAAAATGAGAAATAACCAGGAGATAGATGAGCGACTGAAGCATGAGGACACTGTAAGATTTGTAAAGATTCGACGAACACAATGGCTAGGTCACCTAAGTGAGATGGATGATCAGCGTATGCCAAAGAAAGTCCTGAGGGTGCAAGTGTATAAGAGAAGAAGGAGGGGTCGACTTAGGATAAAGTGGTTACATGATGTGGTGAAACATTTCAGAAGGATGGGCGTGAGGGGAATACACTGAGACGGCAATAAATAGCAAAGTTTGAGAGGATTAGTGTTGGAGGCCAGAGCCCACGGTGGGCTGAAGAAGAAGAACGAAAAAAGAAGAAGAAGAAGAAGAAGAAGAAGAAGAAGAAGAAGAAGAAGAAGAAGAAGAAGAAGAAGAAGAAGAAGAAGAAGAAGAAGAAGAAGAAGAAGAAGATTGCGGCATGATACAACATGATAACCGACAACGAAAAATGTTTTATGACAACCAATGCAATAACCCTGTTACTAACTATCCTGAAGTAACTAGATTTTTGTTTTTAGTTAAGTTTAAAGATATCTATTTGGTAATTCAAAGTGTTTGAAGCTTTTAAGCCACCATCATTTCATCATCTGTATTTAACTATTCACGAAATAACTAAATTCGTTAGGGTGCGGAGTATGTAATGTCAACAAATCAAGCGCAAAACACAACACGGAACGACATCAAATTATGTACACTCATATAAGTTGAAAATATTTATCAGTTAAAAATAAATTTATAAATTAATTATTCCTGAATGTGTACTTCTTCCTGAAGATTATTCAGGAATGTGTATTATTCCTGAACATGTACAAGTATATTTGAATTGAATATTGTGTTTTACATCTGACAATTCCTTGAAAAGGTAACGTTTAACAATATATATATATATATATATATATATATATACATTATCGAGCAGACTTAGCTCACCGTGGGGAGCTCATCACATATTTTCAAGTTGGGTAAGTAGGTCAGTGAATTGGGGAGTTTGGTGGTCAGGGCTTTAGACTTTAGGACAGCAAGATTTTTAGGGCAAATCTTCCGGCATGATTCCCATCTGCACAACTTTCTTTGGAATCAGGAAGTCGCGGGAAAGAGATAGCGAGGGCGGGTTAGTCTATCGTATATAGGCCTGACGACAGATTTCCAACAGTCGCTTAGAGATGCGCAGTGGACAAACTCCTCGTTGCGAGGCTAACGAAATTTCCATTTATCTCGCACACGTGCTCAACAGTCTTGTACAGTGTTGGATAGTGTGAACATCGGCTGCAACAAGGCTGACGATAACATTAGAAGTGTTGTTGTGAAGCGCCAATGTGTGCGACAGAGAGAGAAAGGGGGGGGGGGGAGATAGCGAAACTGTTATCGCGTTGTCTCCTCTCATTCATATCTACACTCCTTATGCTACACTTGTAAGTGGATTTGTAATTCGGTACTTCGAAGGCCGTCAGTTTCTACCTGAGGAGCGTGATCAGTGTGGGCTGGTGCGCTTATGTCAACAAGAAAATGACTGCAGTGGGCCATCTGTAGCGTTATGGCTTTGCTTTCAGGGATAACAGTGTTACACTTCATACTTTTGCAACGACAGCGTTGCTGAGGACGATCCTGTGGCAACAAGTACAGAGATATCTTCTTCTGATAGTTCCTATCCGTTTCGGATGTTGGATATCATACAGGTTATTTTAACTTTCTGCACTGCTGCACGGAATAAGTCAGTTGTATTTATGCCAAACCAGGCACTCAAATTCCTCAGCCATGATATTCTCGGTCGCCCAACTCCTCTCTTTCCAAGTCCTTTCGCCTGTAGTATGGACTTCAATAAGTAGAATCTCTGTTCATTTCTCATGAGATGTCCCAGATACTGAAGCTTTCTTATCTTCAATGTGTTAATAACTTCCCTATCTTTCTTCGTCTTTCTAAGAACTTCAACATTAGTTATATGTGCTGACCATGAAATGCTCAGTATTCTACGGTAGAGCCACATTTTGAAAGATTCAAATTTCTTAGTTGTGGCTTCAGTCAAAGTCCAAGATTCTACACCGTATAAGAGGACCGAGAATACGTAGCAGCGTAAAAGTCTCATGTTTTTGTTTATTGTTAAATCGTGACTTTTGAATAAACTGCTCATTCTAGCGTGCACTGCTCTTGCCTTTTCAATTCTCCTCTTTATTTCTTGAGAGTGGTCCCATTGTTCATTGACTATAGTACCAAGACATGTAAAGTGTCTTACACGTTCAACTGGCCTTTGGTTTATATTAAGGGTGTAGTTTGTGAACTTGTTCTTAGATACAATCATTAGCTTCGTTTTATTAACATTAATGTCTACACCACATCGACGGCTGCTTTCTGTCACTCTATTCATTAGTTGTTGCAGCCCCTCTAAGCTATCTGCGAATATGACGGCATCATCCGCATAACGTATATTATTTATTCTTTCACCGTTCAGAGAGATTCCCACATCACATTCGTCTAAAACTTCTCTAAAAATACCTTCCGAGTAGATGTTGAATAAGATAGTATACATCCTTGTCTTACTCCACGCAGAGTCTGTATCTCTTCAGTTTCTCTTTTATCTACTCTAACCACTGCAGATTGGTTCCAATACAGTGCAGCTATTATCCTTAGGTCTTCACAGATAAACGAAGACCTAAGATGTCCAGAGATATAAACGAATAAAATAACTAGACTTGTTAAAAAAAAAAACTCTTCCATACCCCTCTTCCCACAAAACAAAACCAATCAGATCAAAAAACGTTGTTGCCTCGTCGAAGAAGCAGTAAAACTAATACCAAAAGTTCATAGTAACAACAACGTGTACAAACTATTTTCATTACAGGGGATATTATCGTTTTGGGGTCCGCTGTTGTTGCGTCCAATTACACAACTAGCTGCACTAAAAGGAAATAGTTTAACCAACAACGATTCCAGACTGCTGCTGTGTATAATGCGGTAGTATTATATATGGGGGGGGGGGAGACTACCGTACTTTGCGGGACAAACTATTTTGATGAAATGCAAATAGAAACATATTAAAATCCTGTCCAGCAACAGCAACAAAACAAAGGGATTTAAACGTGCAATAGTTGCCTTCACCGAACGTGCTGATCGCCCACACGTTGGCCGAACATCAGTAGTGTTTTAAAATTAAACTAACTAAATTAAATTGGTTTTGTCGTGATTTAATCGAACGCGTGATAACTTTGGTACTGTTCCCGAAGCACGAATAAAATTCTCTGGCAACAGAGATGATGTATTGTAATATCTACTGGGAGGATCTAACGGCAGAAGTAAAGTACACGATGATACAAGGGGATAATCAAGAAATATCCCACTCGTACATAATCGTATTATACATAATCCAATGCATATCGTATTTAGGAAATAGAACAAAGAAATATATACATTGATGACATGTTGAGAGCATGGAAATCCAGAGTGATTTCGAGAATACAACTTAACAAATCAATTTGTACGGGTTCTCAGCTATATGCGGACATAGTTCTTATTCAAGAAAATGACGATGATTTACAAAGAACTAGGTTTCAATTACAAGAAGTGGCTAGAGAGAGTATACTCACTGAAAATTTCAGTAAGAAAGACCAAAAACATAGTCTTTAAAGGTAAATATCCAGAGAGGACTAAGATAGTTATAAACAACAGCACTTTAAAAAAAGTGAGTTGTTTCAAATATCTCGGCTGTGCAGTAAGCTATGAATCTGAATATGATATAAGAGAGAAGATAAATACATTTAGGAATATTTGTGGTACGATTCATAGAAATCTTAGAAACGAAACAAGACACAGCATATGGATTAAATTTTATAAGACAATTTCTGCGAGTGAGGCGTGGGTCATGGCAAAAAAGGAAAGCGGCAAGATTCAGAGTGCTGAAGTGCAGTTTCTTCCAAATACTTTAAATTATACATTGCAAGATAGAAAAATGAATGAAGATATCATGGCAGAACTCGAAGTAAAAGACATAAATGAAATTATTTCAATTTACAGAAGACAATGGTGTGATCGTCTGCAAAGGATGACAGAGATCGATTACCGAAATTGATTTATAAAGGCATTGGTAGAAGAGACGTGGGTAGTCCGAGGATGAGATGGGTACCGGAACACGTTTATATAACATAATCCTAGAAGAAGTAGAAGAAGAAGAAGAAGAAAAAGAAGAAGAAGAAGAAGAAGAAGAAGAAGAAGAAGAAGAAGAAGAAGAAGAAGAAGAAGAAGAAGAAGAAGAAGAAGAAGAATGGAACGGGTAAAGAGGGGTTAACAAAGGCCACTGGTAAAGTAGTCCTTTTTTACTGGGTGTCTTGGACCGGTGGCGTAACTACAAGCTGGTCCTGGGAGGGGGCGATGAGACTATCTTCTGGGGGGGGGGACTGACTGTTGAAGTCCCTATTTTCCTAAGAAAGAAGTTATGTCGAAGCCTTATTTAACACACGCAACTGGCTTAGAAATAGGCGTACGTTCAGTGGCGGCTTATCCATAACGCTAGGGTATGCTGCAGCACCGGACACCAGGGACTCAGCTATCAGAAGGGGCACCATCCAGCTGCATTTACTAAACGAAGCAAAGCTTATGATCACTTTACGCAATTGTCTGGTTTTCTTACGCAGCTATTAAGCATGGAGAGTGTTGAGTTGGTAAATCAAGCGAAAGCTCATACTGAAGGTTACTCGAACGGCTTGAATAACGATCTTCTAACAGGTTGAAACACTTTATACCACGAGTAAAACTGCGAGAAAGAGGGGTTTTTTCCCAAATCGTTCGAATGAAGATAGTAAGATTTCATGATACTACAGTTTGTCCGCTCAAGGTGTTAAAACTGGATTATTGATGTAAAATGATTTATGTATTTCTGAATATATACATTGCTTATCGTATGCTTTTGACGAATCCAAAAGCTAACTGTGAATCTGAAACATCATTAAAACGCATTAAAGTTATGTTGAGTTCCAACTATGGGAGATGAGAGATTATCTTCGTTAGCGAGGTTGAATACTGAAAGCGAGACACTTGAATCGCTCGATTTCGAAGAAATTATACAAGACATTGTTAAGGGAAAAATCTAGACAAAAATGGGTCGATTAGTATTTTCTGAGCTTATGTACTACTGTGCTCATTATAATCATTATTTATCTAAATATTTGTTGTAATTAGAGAGTTAAATAAAATAGCTGTTAACTTTCGAAATTCTGTATGCTATTTATCAGTGTAAATAATGGATAAAAGGTTGAATTTTGATTCGTTGGGGGGGGGGGCACCAGTCCGATGACAGCACAGGACACCCCACGCTTCTAATCCACCCTAGCTTACGTTAAGTGTTTATGGAATTTCAGTGAAATTTTTAATAGCTCTAAAGGGGATTGCCCCCCCCCTTTTCGCCACTGGACTAGTCTACAGCCTGATCCACCTTCAGTGAGTCTCTGATCATTGCTTCCAGGGTCTCCCACGAACCTTCCTACCAACTGGTCTATAATTCAGCGTTTGTTTAGGAACAGGCGTGTCCGCCACGTGAGACGTCAAATCTTACCAGTATTCCCTTATTTTATCACTAACTGATGATGCCTTGAGGGCTTTACTTATATCCTGGTGGTGAAGATGGCCCGTCACACTACATCCCTTAACAGCTATCAAAAATTTCATTTGTGAGTTCTGTATTTTATGAATCTTTTGCAAAGTAGTCCATGTTCCACTGCCAATCATTCGCGTCGGCACAGCCATGACCTTATAATACTTCAGCTCTGTCTCCCTCTGTAATAGACGTCTAAGAGTTCCACAGGCACGATTAAGATTACCGTATTTTCGCGCGTTTAAGGCGCATCCGTATTTGTGATGAGAAACAGTCGAACAAATTCATTAGCACGTTGAAAAATACATGAAATTTGAATATTATACTGTGCAGAAAAGTGTTTCATACAAAGTAATACAATAATTTCGGTATGGAGAACCATACATGACTTCCATGTTCTAAGATTTAAATTTAAAATCATTTACTTAAATTCGGTTCGATAATTTCTAAAAAAAAAAAATCCCCCACCCTCAAACTTTTCACTATTTATAGACATTTCTGTTATTATGGGGTCATTTAATATAATGTTATTTTCGAGTCACTTTATCTATAAAAAATAGGTATTTTATTTTTATAAAGAAACTGAACTATATTTATATAATTATGTGGCCACAAATCATTTTGTGGCCTGCTGGGCCGTGGTTGCGAATCTTCACGCATAGATGATTTAAATAAAAATAAAAAAATTATAATTTTATTGCCTCCCAACAAAATTATTTTATTTTTACCATTGTTTGAAAAAGTTTAAATGAATATTTATTTAATTTCGACAAACTCATTAAACCAAAAGTGATAAAAATTACCCTCTCCCTTTTCATTTATAGATATTTCATCTACTTTTCTACAGTGGATTATTATGACCTTCTTTTCAGGTTACTTTATTTATCAAAATTAAGTAGGCCCCTACTTTAGTCTTGTTAAAACGTAAAACGTTGCCGGTAAACTACCCCTCTCCCTTAACCGATCTTCATCAGATCAATAGGCCTTGATTCCTCTACAACTCGGGCACACATGCAAAAAATGATTTGATTCTGTTTGAATTTGCGGCAGTTATCGTTCGCCGTAGAAAAGATTACACACACACACACACACACACACACACACACACACACACACACACACACACACACACACACACACACACACACACACACACACACACACAGTTTTCGGAAAATTACTTTTCTTCACGTTTTGAGGATGGTACAATCAGAATCTGCCCTTATCTCGAACACGATTTTTTCGCCATCACAATACTTCCATTTCTTGGATTTCGTTGTCCATGACGTGTCCGTTACTTAACTAAATATAATCATTTCACTACCGACTCGGAAAACAAACTTTTACGTTTTTACCCACAAAAAACTTTGTGTTCCGAGTCGGTAGTGAAATAATTATATTTACTTCCATTTCCTTACGGAATATAGAAGTAAAATGTACTTATCATGCCTATTTGTTTGTAAACACAAAACAGAAATATTAAAATCATTTAAATCAACTTAAAACGTATACAAGTCATATTTTCAGTTTAGTTTCTTGTTTTTAGTTTTAGTCACTAATAGATAACATTTGCATTTATTAACATTATTCATCTGTTTCTGAAGAAAGTAGTATTGAATTAATCTCGTCTTCTGATTCTTCAGATGCACCTTTGTTTGTCATGTCCTGTTGATCTGACTGGTATAGATTCCGCATCTCTTACAACGATACTCGTTGCCACTGCCATATCGCAAAAGACAAACTGCGTATCGCAAAACACCGGTCTGCATTCCCAATTTAAGACCGGGTTTTAAACGGTTCCGTAGCAACTCACCGCGGTCCGCCAGCACAGCGTTTCACCCTGCAGGATTATATCGGGTACTCATCGGTAGCAATGTTTACTGCATTATAAAGTCCTTACTGAACTGTAAAATGCCATGAATGAGTGGAAGACAGTATAATAATTATTCAGAAATGCCATGCTAGGACGCACATACACAGACACACAGTTATAGAACCAATGTTTACATTACGGGGTGTAGAAAGTCAACGTACATTATAAGTACGGCCGGCGAGGAGATGATGATATTATAAAAATATTTGGCAGGCTGTGTACTTTATTTTTGGCAACGGAGTTCACTCTCCGCACGTCGCAGCGGCGATTCCCTACCGACCGACCGACCGGACTTGGCTCGGTCACAGTTTCTTCTTCTGCTTCTTGTTATTATTATTATTGGCCTCTAATTAGCAACACGTGTAGTGAGTGACTGAGTGATGCTACACAGACCAATCGGGAGTAGGTTAGTCTCCTCAACCCAAACTATCAAAAACTTCCTATTTATATTCACGTGAGCAGTCTTGAAGGACACATGGGTACACGACACACGCCCTGCGTTTATCTATTCACAGAGATGAAACGTTTTAAATTGGGGCGTTTGAGGACGTTGAGTTTAGCAATTTAAATTTAACTATTATGACTTAAAATCGGTAATCTGAGATGTGTTTAATGGTTTCCAGTGAGCACAAATTGGCCTAGCGATTGTTTGTCCTCGTAGCGTTCTATTTTCGGCTACAGAAGATGTAAACAAAGTCCTCCGTTCACTGACAAGAGTGCTTTCAACACTAACTGCAACAAGTAATTGACAAGCCTGGAAGATTCCTCAATATATTCGTCAGTTTTCCTGTCATAGTTTCAAGGGAGAGTTGGCTTGATGCATAAACGGATAGTTTATTCAACGGAAGCTTTTATATTTTGAATACTTTTCGGATTATTTTCAGTGCCACAGGAAAAACCAGGTACATATTTTATGCACATTGAATATAATATTTAACTTATATAACTTGTTTTATAATATTTAAAACCATTGTTAGAAGTGTCATGACTTACGGCTCACAAGTTTGGATTACCAACAAAGACACTAGAACAAAATTAATGACAGCAGAGATGGACTTTTGGAGACGTTCGGCAAAAGTATCCAGACGTGAGAAAATTAGAAATGAAGTTATTAAGGACAGAATGAATGTCAAAAACGATGGCTGTACCTGTACTTATGTATGGGAGTGAACATTGGATAAATACCAAAAAGGAGACAGCAAAATACAGGCAGCAGAAATGAGATTTTTGAGAAAGGTCGAAGGCTGCACAAGAAGAGATTTAGTACGAAATGAAGACGTGCGAAATGAACTAAATGTCTATGTAATAAATGAAAAATTAACTGAATATAAAGAAAAATGGAAACCCACGTAAATAGAATGGGATATGGGAGAATACCCAAAAAAATACTTAACTACAACCCAAAAGGGAAAAGAGATATAGGAAGAGCACGAAAACGGTGGTCATAGGTTTGTGAGGACGGAACAGGCAAATGCCTAATCCTTGTAGTGCTAAAGAAAAAGAAGAAGAATGAATGTCAAAAATTCAATTGTTGATTTTATCGAAACAAAAATTACAAGTTATGGACACACAAAAAGAATAGGACAGGAAAGATTGCAAAGGAGAGTTATGGAATGGACACCACCAGGAAGAAGGAAAAGAGGAAAACCACCTATCACCTGGATACAAGACATTCAGACAATATTGAGGGAAAGAGAAATTGAAGATCTTTGGATGGACAAGCAGCAGTGGAAGATGAGAATTCAATCAATTACAGAATCTTTGGTTCCGGAAAATGTGTAAACATCGTACAGCCTAAATAATGATAATAATAATTTTATTTTCTATTGACTTAAAAGCCCACCTATATATTAAAGTGGGTCCATATTATTCCTTTTGAATAATTTGAATAAATTAAAACTTGAAACACTCAGTATCGACCCTACTCCATGAACTGACTGCCAGCCCACCTCGATCCCGCTAATTGGGATAATCCCCATATTCTGCTGACCGCCGGCGCACCTCGACCCTCCTAACTGGGATAATCCCCATATTCTGCTGACCGCCGTAGCACCTCGACCCTCCTAATTGGAATAATCACCACATTCTGCTGATCGCCGGAGCACCTCCACCCTCCTAACTGGGACAATCCCGACATTTTGCTCACCGCCGGAGCACCTCGACCATCCTACCTCGGATAATCCCTACATTCTGCTGACCATCGGAGCACCTTGACCATCCTAATTGGGATAATCCCCACATTATGCCGACCGCCGTCGCACCTCGACCCTGCTAGTTGGGATAAACCCCACATTCTGCCGACCGCCGGCGCACCTCGACCCTACTACTAGTTGGGGTAATCCCCACATTCTGCCGACCGCCGGCGCACCTCGACCCTACTACTAGTTGGGGTAATCCCCACATTCTGCCGACCGCCGGCGCACCTCGACCCTGCTGATTGGGATAATCCCTACATTCTGCTGACCGCCGGAGCACCTCGACGCTCCTAACTGGGATAATCTCTACATTCTGCTGACCGCCGGCGTACCTTGACACTTCTAATCTGGATAGTCCCTACATTCTGCTGACCGCTGGAGCACCTCGACTCTCCTAACTGGGATAATCCCTACATTCTGCTGACCGCCGGAGCACCTCGACCATCATAATTGGGATAATCCCCACACTCTGGAGACCGCCGGCCCGCCTCGACCCTGCTAGTTGGATACCCACATTCTGCTGACCGCCGGCGTACCTCGACCCTCCTAACTGGGATAATCCCCACATTCTGTTGACTATTAGCGCACCTGACAAGGCCTGAGAAATTTGCGCGGAGGCGAAACGCATCTGCTCACTTGTCGGTGATTGCTGGTTGTTATCTTTCGCGAGAGGAAACGTCGACTGAGAAAATCTAAATTACTGGAATCGGGAGGAAAGTCGGACATAGCGTAATATTGTGCAATGGTGTATTATAACGTGTCGCGAGAGAATAATTCGCATCCAGCAGCAGTTATGTTCAATGTCGTAAAACTAATTTACTTTTAATAACGTTGCTGCTCCGTACTATGCAGTTTGTAAAGCAACCAACGTGTGTACTCTTGCTTTTGGGTGCGTAAGACGTTGTGTTTGCCAGATTAAATTTATTACGATCGATTCATAGGGGACAGACTACTGCGGCTGGCCGCCATCCGAACGTTATTGCATCCACATTTACTACATCAAAAATCGAAGCGAGCTCTCAACTTTAACATAACGTTCTCGACAATTACATCTGTCTGTCTGTCTATTAGAGTATGTAACACGATAACTTTTTAAACATAACCGATCGATTTTCGTAAAATTTGGCCAGTGGGGTCCATACATTTACCCTACATACCCCAATTGTTTATGAGATTTATCGTCATCATGTTCAACAAGGATTAAACCCAAACCGGTTTGTTCCGGTCCCAAACAGATAGACTAGCTGGTCACTCCAACCCTTCTTCAGACGGCCCACATCTCTCCGTAATTTCGGCTTGTCGTCGTCACCATCACCATCATCATCTGCAAGGATTAAACCAAGGATGGTTTGGTCCGGTCTCAAAGAGGCAGAGTCTAGAGGTGGTCATTCCAGCGCTTCCTCGGACGTCCCACCGGCTCCGTCCCTCCGGCTTATACAGCTGTGGTGAGTAACTTTTGATCTGACCAGGCCAGTCCTCACCTGGGAAAATTTAATGAACGTTAAAGGTAAAATATGCCCCCTGGATACTTTACTAGCATTTCTCTTGTATTCCACAGTTGTTTGGGAATGCGGCAGTCATCCGTTCGGTTAAGGTGTTCCAAACATTCTAGCCGATATTGGCTGACCCTATCCCGTATAGAGATTCATAATATTCACTTTCTGCCGTACACCGACATTTAATTTGCTATCGTGAAGAGGATACTCTGCCACGTGCCTGACAAATCTCATTCGGCCTCTTGAATACGGCTGGCCTGGGATTTCGTTAAAGTCCAATTCTCAGGCCCATAGAGAAGTGTAGGGAGTAGAACTTCAGACGTGTTTCTTTATTCGTGGATTTCAGAGTCCTCTTGATGGCGCCACACATATTGTTGCGCTTGTGTAGCTTCTTTACCACATCATCGTTTATAATGTAAGATACATTACAGCCCAGATATTCAAAATTGCTGACCTGATCTAGCAATTTTTTAGCCTGTTTGAGATTCATCGCGCCAAAAACGGGAAGTCGGAGGCGAATGTGAGGGCCCAAAATAAAAAAAAATAAAAAATACATCCACGAGTGGTATACAATTAAAAAGACTTAAATTAAACCAAAACCTGAATATAGCGTCAAGTTTTTGAAATTTCAAAACTTTTGGATTTCTAATCCCTAAAATTTGAAATGTCGCATATATCCATGTGGGATACTACGTTAATGAGAATTTTGATCTCAGTTCAAAATTCAGAGTTTAGTCTGAACATTCTGTAATTTTAGGGACGCCAGTTGTCAGCAGTTACAGAATAGTTTCGAGAAAACTGTGAAAGTCTACGTGGGGGCACCAAATCATGAAGAATATTGATCAAAATACAAACTGGGTATCCTTACCGCTGTTTGTATGACTGGAGCTGAACGGTGTACAGAGGACAATTCTACTCTCTTTTCATATCATACTACTGCGTCTCGGATGTAAGTCTGTAACAATATACGAGTAGAACGTGTGTTGAGCCAGCTGACTGCAGCAATCTGGTTTTTCCTGTTGGAGGAAGAAGTATAGGAAGCGTTGGTGAAGTGGATGGATGTATATCCTCTAGTACCTGAACAGGGTCCCTCAAAGTACTGGACAGGATGAGTAATGCCTCGTGGTGTCACGAAGGAAAATATCCAGCCGCACCTCCAAATGGTGGAGGACGGGCTACATCTACAGGTGGCTAACGCAGCTCTGGAGACCGAGTGACAGCCGGTATAAGCTGTCCTTCCTCTACTTGTCATTGCCAAGTAGAACAATGACAAGTTGGGGTACCACCCCCTTGTAGAGGGTGAGAAATTCCCTCTACAGACGGATGACCTTCCATTGGTCAACGACGTAGGATGTGGGAGGCACGGAGAAACCGCAACATTAAAAATTGTCTCAACAGGGAAAACTGGTCTCTTCAGTCTGGTAAGGCGGCCAGTTTATGGGAAAACACCTAGACAGAAAATCGGGCTGGACGTTAAACCTGAAGGGGGCAGCCCCACCATACGTCTTACCCTGCGATATGCTAGTGACATATCCAGGTGACATATTCACTAATAAGTTGTCTCAAATAAGAACTAGCCGGATTGATATTTGCCTGTTTGAGACCGGGACAAACCATCCTTGGTTTAAACCTTGCAGATAATGATGATGACCTGTATAGGCGATTCGCCTACTTCCTGATGCAAGAAGAAGAAATATATTATATTGATAAGCGTAAATAGATGGTGTATTAGTTTGACGTGGCTGGGCGTGGTTAGCGTATTGGTACTGCTTTCGGATCTTCAGTTCTCTTCATTATTGCAACACGACGAAGAAAGATTAAATTCCAACAAAATAGCTAGATTAAACAAAAGACTAAAAAAAAATAATCAAAGCAGGAGTTATTGTTGTTTTAAAACTGTTAATCGTTACGAAGGTCCAGGTATAAGCGTAGATTCAGAAATTAATTACCGTGTTTCCAAACGTTTGAATATTGCACATAGGCTGCGGGGGCCAACGTTCTTAATTAAAAGTTTAGTCACGAACTGAAACTAAGGATACTGCGGGCGTCTGTGCGATATACCGCCCGCCAATTAGCCGCATATATATTTGTTTCTGTTTGTTTAGCCCCGTGCAACAAGTTTTATCCTCTTTTTGCTTTCCGGCAAGTTTTGAAATCCAACAATATTTCGTCCAGTGTGCTTCGTGGTAGCTTCACTTTTTCTTTCCTTATAGATAACTCATTATCGGCTTGAAAAAACTTATAGATGTCTGCGATTTTCTAACAACAGTTTAAAGTCGCTTGTCGCATCCTAGCTTCCAAACTTTTCATTTTGTTTTAATTGTCTCCAAGTCACGTTTATAAACTAATTAGAATTAATATTAGGCATTACCTGTATTAACTTCCGTCTTGTGACTTATCTGTTTTAATTTCTAAAACGACGCGTTTCGAGGATAAATCCTCATCTTCAGGTTTTAATATTATAAAAACATCAAATTCACCCGAACGGGGTCGTCAATTATTTAAAACACATAAAAACACCACACATAATTTTACATTAATGTAGTCTCGGTACAGTCCGATGCGCATCGTCTCGTTGCCAACGATTAACTGTTGTACTTTATCCTGTATGACCGTTATCATTTCCCGTGGACACATCGATATCGATTGCTGTGTTGTACAGTAGATTAGATCGAAACGAAACTTTATCATTCAGTAGTTGCTCCGCTTGTAACTTAGAAGCCTTGTATATCTCATATTCCTCCACAGCGTTCATGTATGCACCTTTTTTGCAATTATGAAGCTGTTTAAAGTTTGTGTGGAAGTCTGAGTACTTATGATTATATAGCATTAAATGTTGAGCGTAACTAGATCTTGTTTCCGAGATATCCCTTTTGGGTAGGTGTTCCTTAAAACGTTCGGCTGATTGTCTGCCCGTTTGTCCTATATAAAATTTGTCGCAGTTATCGCATTCAAGCTTGTATACTCCAGTTTTCTCTTCATCCGGGATGTGAGTTCTTTGTCCCAAACGTTTTTTGATGTTATTTGTGGTTTTGAAAGCCACTGTTATTTTCGTTTCTTTAACTCATTCTTTACAATGACTGGTAGTACATTCGTGTACTCAGTATTATAAACTTAGTATCTTTTTTAGCTGGGCCGGTTAATGATAACGGTCATACAGGATAAAGTACAACAGTTAATCGTTGGCAACGAGACGATGCGCATCGGACTGTGCCGAGACTATATTAATGTAAAATTAGGTGTGGTGTTTTTATGTGTTTTAAATAATTGACGACCCCGTTCGGGTGAATTTGATGTTTTTATAATATTAAAACCTGAAGATGAGGATTTATCCTCGAAACGCGTCGTTTTAGAAATTAAAACAGATAAGTCACAAGACGGAAGTTAATACAGGTAATGCCTAATATTAATTCTAATTAGTTTTTCCAAACTTTACACGATCTTTCTGTGTGCCATTTCATGTCTTACGCCTTCTATCCAAGTGGTTCGCGCGATTTGTGAAAAACGTAGCAAAAGCCCATTCGGGGTATCAAATTAATGGGTCGTTCTTTAAAGGTACAATCTTTAAATATATCTATGTCGTTATTTAAGATCTACATAAATCTTTAAGATCGTTCTTTAAATATATCTAGACACAATCTAAATATATTGGCCGTTCTTTAAAATCTTATAACTTTTGAATGTATGGGCCCAATAAGTGGTTGATAAAATCGCAAAAATTCAAGTTGGATAAGAAATCAAAGAGAATTTCAAGTAACATCTGAATTTAGCGTTAAGTTTTGGAAATTTTAAAATTTTTGGACTCCAGGGCCTAAAACCCCTGATCAGATGTTTTTATTGTAGAAATCCAGTAGGGAGTCAGCAGGGGCGTATTTACGAGGGGGGGCGAACGAGACCGGACCCTCAGAGGGTCCAAAAACTGACAAATTTTGTTAACCTCTTCATTTTTAGGTTGTTTTATTATTTTACCAGTTGTGTACGCTAATATAGTACTGTAGTAACTCTTTTTTAAATATACAAAGAGTAGAGTATTATTACACACCGTTAGCGTATACGTTTGGAATATGAAATATAGGAAAATCAATTCAGCCAATAAGTATCTTGCAAATAATGTTTCGATAACGCGTATTTTTATTGTGTTAATACTGTTTACTTTGATGGGACTGATTTCAGGATGTTATCATAGATTTTTCAGTTACTTTAAAGATAGTAATATTGATTAGTCTTAACAGTTTTTTTTTGTACGAAGCCGACTCGATCCTTGGTTCCCCCTTGGCCAAAGTCTAGAGACGCCTCTGGGTGTCAGACTGAAAGTTATTATAATCCAAGTCCGAATATTTTGGGATTTTAGTTTTTTCTGTGTGATTATGCGCTCTGTAATTGTTATGTTACTAAAGAATTAGTAGAGTAATCGGGATTTTTATAATTTTCCCACATAACTGAAAAATGATAAAATATCAAAATTTATGTAATTATAAATGTACTTCGTTCAACATAGTGAGGAAGTTTTTGAGCTCACAGAGTGTAATAGTACAGTCATTAATCTTCTGATTGTGTCACTTCAATATTATTAAGAAATATATAATGTAAAAATTATAATTATTCGTCGTTTAATGTCGTTAATATTCAACCCGTGTCGCCGCGCAGAGTGAGAAAAAGTCGCAGTCTGACGATGCAAACAGTGTTACTTGCAAACAAGTTCAAACTGCAGATTGCGTTTCAGTTTTAAACTTTCTTGTATTTGTTTTTTAAGTTCTATTTCAAACTTATTTATTTGAAACCTGTGTGTTCGCTTGAATCCACTTAGAGATACAAATTGTTTTCTTTTGAGAACTCAGGAAGAAATATCGGTATGGAGAACCATCCTACATGACTTCCATGTTCTAAGATTTATATTTAAAAAAATCATTTTCGATATGAAATATTTCCATAGAAACTACTTCTTTCTTCAACCTTAACCACAGTACTGTGGTCACTAACGTATACCACCTCACTTTAGCGCACACGATTTTCACTGCCGAAACGTCTGGTTTTGGAGAAAATATTTGACCACGGCCAAACAGCCCGGGAAGAAATTTTAACAACCAACTACTTCTTTGTTGACGATAACGTAGTACACATATAAAAATTATCCCCTCCCCCTTCAACTATCATTCTCATTTATAGAAAATTATCCCCTCTCCCTTCAACTACCCTTTTCATTTATAGATATTTCGTCCAGCTTTCTACAGTGGATTACTATGACCTTTTTTTCAGGATACTTTATTAATCAAAATTAAGTACTTTACTTTTATTAAAACATAAAACGTGGCGTGGCAGGTAAACTACACTTTTCCCTTAACCGATCTTGACCAAAATCAAAAGGCCTCTACAATTCAGGGATGTATGCAAAAAATTATTTGATTCCGTTCGAATGTGCGGCAGTTATCGTTCGTTATAGAAAAAATTACCCTTGTTAAAACAATAAAATGTTGCGGGTAAACTACCCCTTTATCTTAACCGATCTTCACCAAAATCAATAGAACTTGAGTCCTCTGCAATTCAGAGACGTATGCAAAAAATTATTTGATTCTGTTTGAATTTGCGGCTGTTATCGTTTGCCATAGACAAAATTCTACACACAGACACCCAGACAGACACAGACACTTTTCGAAAAATGACTTTTCTTCATGTTTTGAGGGTAGTACAATCAGAATCAGCCCTTATCTAGAACACGATTTTTTTCTCATCACCATTCCTTCATTTCCTTATGGAACATGGATGTATAAACGTTAAGTGTAAAATATTGGGAGTGTAGTGTCGTTAGGCTTGAGCGGGTCGCCAACAAGCGGTGACGCAAGCAAGACAAAAGGAGGACAGACGCTTTTTATTGGGAGTATTGTCTGCTAATGCAACTAATAAACAAAACGCGCTCACTTATCGATTGGTCCAGTCTTCTTCGCAATGGCTACAACTCTGTGTTTCTCACTCGCTTTGTTTCGTCTCAACATTTCTGTACCGCAGTGGCGTGGCGTGGGTACACAACAGCTGTTGCCCGGTTGTGATAGCCCTAAAACTTAGCCTAAAAATTAAGTCGAATTTCTTCTAGTACCAAGTGTTCTTTTTAGAGCCGAAATATTTTTTAAGAGTATTTTCTATCATTCGCTGGCAGAAGAAGAAGGTCCCTGCTCAACGGGATCTGACTCTCATTATGCTTACACAGATAAATCAGGACACAAATAATCGAATTAAAAATAATAAACAGAAACAGAGAAACACATGACAGCCTACTAAACGAACAAAACACTAATTGGTAAGTAGGAACTGCTGCACGTCGGTTCCGAAAACGAACACACCTGCTAACTGAGCGTTTTGCCGGTGTATACAATGGCAACACATTGGGTGGACGACTGTGTCCCCCCACTCCACAGTCAGTACGGTGACAACTACTACGAGGTCAATGACCATACGAAGTAAAGCATTACTGATGTCCAAGCGGCAACATAAGACGGTGCAAGTGTCCAGCAGTTCAAAAGCAATACTACGCTTTTCTTCAAGTTTCGGCTACTAATACTGTTCGGATTTCAAATTATTCAATAACCAAAGTATTCATTCTGTGATATATAATTAATATTATTTTCTCTTATTTCCAGTTACATGGACGCCACGCTACTGACTGTACCGTTTTTATGATAAAGCACAGGTTTTCCGAGAAATAAATTTCATGGTTGTTGAAAAGCTTCACGTTTTCTTTCACAAACATTTACTACATTTTCCGGAACACATAACAACAATGTTCGGACTATTCAAGTTAAAACAGATTTGTGACATACTTACTAATACAGTTAAAAAAAAAGGGTACGTGTCAGACATTATCAATCTCATGCACGAAAATCATATAGTCAGATACGATTACTATTACGTATATAGTAATCACAATTACTATACTATTTCTCCATTAATGTAACAATTGTTGAGTCCACAATCATACAGTAAACACTACAAATTCGAAACATTTGGATTGGGATTACAATTCTTTTTCATTCTGACATTTTGATTTCTTTTTTATGGGCCCTGGGGTTCCAAAATATCCCTTATGAAAGGCAACAAAGCTCTGTAATTGAATAAATAAAAATCATCATTTCTTCACAGCACGATATAGGCAAGGTGCTGCCTGCTCCGCCTTCAAATATCCATCCTCCAGCCATCTCTTCCTGGGTCTACCCACACACCTGTGTGCTATAGTTTGTATTTCCAGGCGCGTTTGGCCAATCTGGAATCTGACATTCTTTCTAAGCTCGTTCTTCCCACCGTTGTTTGTAATCTTTTTAATTTTTCATTCGAATTACAAATTTTAATTAAGAAAGTTGTGTTAGTGGTTATAATCACAAACAGAATTATCACTGTTGCACACCACTACAGAAAAATTATTCCGATTTGCGCTTTAAAGCTTCTCAGCTCATCGTCAGATCGGAAATAACAAGAAGAGAATAAAACCAAACTCTTCACCTCCCCACCCGCCCTCTGTCCACACACCCCCCCCCGCAAACAAGCTATAAGTGAAATGTCCCTTCCCAACCTCCGAGCCCTGTCATCCCCGTCTGTACAGTTACATATTTTTCTAGCACATTCCTTATGTTTGTGTGTTGTTGTGTGTGCGTGAGTGTGTGTGTGTGTGTGTGTGTGTGTACAATCTTTTTGAAACCTAACGTTGTAAAGCCTTTCTCATTCACACTTGTGGGCGCGGCCACTCACCCTTATTTCAAAAACATCCATATATGCAATTTAATTCTTAATGTAATCTATCCGTCCTCTATCTTTTACTTCTTAATTATATTATAAAATATTTCTTCATTATCAAATTTGGTTTTAGTATTCATTAAATTGTCTAACCCTTTTTCTCTTTCTTTCAATATTTCTAACTCCTCTCCTCCCTAACCTTCCTTTCAACTGTGTTATTTACTACTTTTAAAATTTCATAGTCTTCCAAAGGATTAACAAACTTATGTAAGGATGAAAAAATATGTAACTGTACAGACGGGAGTGACAGGGCTCGGAGGTTGGGAAGGGACATTTGACTTATAGCTTCTTTGCGGGTGTGTGTGTGTTGGACAGTTTGGTTTTATTCTCTTCTTGTTATTTCTGACCTGACGATGAGCTGAGAACCTTGAAAGCACTAATCGGAATAATTTTTCTATAGTGGTGTGCAACAGTGATAATTCTGTTTGAAATTAAAAATTGTAACTCTTCTTATAAACAAAAATATAGAGACTCTTATTACTGAAAAGAGTCATCAATGAATAAAAGTTATTACAACTGTTAACTGACTGTCACAATCGTCAATCGTTTTCCTGTGTACACGGAGTTGGTAAATGAAACTGACGGTTCTCGTCTACGAGTCGGCGCGTAACGGAACGCGCCAGACAGAGCGAGCCGGCCGTAACAAATGATACACATTACGCACCTGCAGCCGCGGGGTTCAATTACATTCAATTAGAAACAACTAAAATTCAACGGCCCCGTAAATTATACGTTATTTACTGCAAGTCACTGTAGGAGCAGCATCTCATTACGCCAACCACTTGTACATTCGATAAATAATTACAGCCGCTAACGTTCGGCAAATAATATTGAAAACGCTTCCAAGAATACGATAACTTCACTGTTTGTGTGAGTGTGTAATAAATTACCACAACTATTTTACCACTAATCGAGTTAAACGTACTGCACCGGGGCCAACGCCGTTAAACCTCATAAACTCGATAATTTATAACTTTATTATTGTAAAGTATTAGTTACACACACGTGCTCCAGAGTGCGCTCAAAGTGGGGAAGCAACGGAGATTCTCTCGTCTTCTCATCAACACAGATATTGCAAAGGCTTCTGTAACTGTTTACTAGTTTCAAAACGTGGTTACTCTCTTGCAGATATATAATGTAATTCATAAATAAATAATAAAAGTATATATTGTGAAGACGTGAGAAAATTAGAAATGAACTCATTAAGGAAAGAATGAGTGTGAAAATTTCAAGTGTTGATTTTATCCAAACAAAAAATTACAATGGTATGGACACACGAAAAGAATGGCACAGGAAAGATTGCCAAGGAGAGTTATGGAATGGACCTCACCAGGAAGAAGGAAAAGAGGAAGACCACTGATCACCTGCATAGAAGAAATTCAGACTATATTGAGGGAAACAGAAATTGAAGAATCTCTTTGGATGGACAAGCAGCTGTGGAAGATGAGAATTCAATCACTTATGTATTTTTTGGTTCCGGAAAATGTGTAAACATTGTACAGCCGGAATAATAATCTAGATTATCTCAAAAAATGGAAAGAACAATCCCCTGTTGGTATTAGAGTCCACCGAAATAACAGCTTGAAAACCATTCATTCTCTTCGCGGATGACCAAGCTACATTCGCCACTTCGGACGACCATCTCCAGCGAGCAATATACATCTCACGTAGAATAGGAAAAGAATATAACTGTAACATACCTGAATCAAAGACTAAAGTAATGGCGTTTATAGGAAAAAAACAGGTTCGGACCAAAATATGCACAGACAACACATGCATAGAACAAGTAAGGCATTTCAACTATCTTGGACGTGACACTGCTTATAATCAAGATAGAGATATAGAACGATTTGGAGGACGTTGGGAAATAAATGTAGAAAAGAAAATCACATGAAATTTTATAAAACAATGGCAATACCTACACTACTGTATGGTCCTGAAACTTGGGTCATAAAGAAAAAAGAAGAACACAAGATACAAACAGCAGAAATGAAATTTCTGAGATCAGTTAAAAGGTGTAGCCCTAATAGACGACATCATATAAGAAATGAAGAGATAAGAAGTGATTTAGATACTTTTGCAGTTAATGAAAGGATTACAGAATACAGAAAAAATGGATTCAACACATCAATAGAGCGGAAGAAAGTAGAATACCGAAGATGGCGAAAGATTACAACCCTAGAGATAGAAGAAGAGTTGATAGACGTAAGGAAAGGTGGACTGTGGAATAAGAACAGGCCGCTAAAGCCTAAAACCGTTAAGAAGAAGATGATGATGATGACGTGTGTGATAAGTTATTCTTATTACAATAATTTGAAAATAAATATATTAACTTGTCGTATATTAACCCTGGTATTAAGTTATTACGAGACATATATCTGAATGTGCTGTTGTTTGCTGACGACTGGCTTGTACTTCAGTGGAAGATTAGAATCTAATTACTTCTGCAATCTTTGGTTCCGGAAAATGAGTAAACATTGTACAGCCGGGATAATAATAATAATAATATATGGTGAAGAAAACGGTTAAAATGTTATACAACCCCAAAATTATTTTCTAAATTTCTGCTTACTTATTATTAGCTTTACTAACTAATTGATTCTATTTCTCGATGGAAAAGTAATGTATATTAGTATTCAAACAATTTTAGATCAGTCTGTTAATAAACAACAAAAATATCCTCTCTAATGTCAAGTGAAATTATTCCCCCCCCCCCCCAACACCTGTCTTCGTATATTTCACATGGCCGTACCATGTGATCTTTTTTTCTTCCATTAGCGAGAACAGTCAGAGAAATTCTCACGGGAAAACTATACACCAGCATCTTTAGTTTTGCCCATGTGGAAATCTTGAATCCAAACTACTGTACTTATCTCTTCTAACCTAGTGACCAATTCACAATTAAAAGACAAATGGAAGTAAAAGCAGAAAGGTGAGGGAAAGGAATTAACAAAGAAGAGTTACAGAGTCTTTTATCTTTTGACATCTAATATCTATTTCCATATATATTTCTACGTAATCTGTTTCTGCAGCGTGGAAGAAATACGCGGCCAGTATTAAATATTTATAATAATTTAGAAAGACGGAACGGGACAATTTATGAAGATAAATTTATGAGGATTCGTTTTAAACAAAGTTTGTGTACAAACAAAACAATAACAGTAACAGGAGAATACAATTTTATAATAACAAATTACTGTTCACTCTACATTCCCAAGAAACGGAGAAAGAGTCTGTGTGTGTCTTATTTCGCGTAATTTATCTTAATTTTGAATAATAAAGAATTCTCGCAAAGAAAGTTTGCGTAAAACTTCGTTCGTTTTATTATTTAACAAAAGCGAACGTTATGAATCCATCATCAGTTCGCATTTACATATATTCTTTCATGAATAATAAACAACTTTTTTATTAGAAAGACGATGACAATAGAATGAGGTTTTATCAAGGCTGCTTTTTACTAACGCATCGGGACAGGAGGAGCCACTCAACGGCAAAATATATTGTAACGATGGAACCGTGTCGGAAAGGCGAGAGTGTCCTTTTACACGTTGCCCGGCTAGCCGAGCAGGTGCGTGTTTCTGCCAAGGCCGCACTCAAAGTATCCTCTAGAGTTTTCGAGAGCTTGTTGACGCATATTATGGAACACTAGTCTAGAACATCGGCAGGCTATATATATATAGGTACAACTGCCGCTTAGGAGTTTAGTTTACGTTGTTGATTTATACTGAATTATACGCCGCAAGGACGGAGAGGTGTGGAGCGTACGTAGAAGCGATGGAGTGATCAGCTCTACTCTTATCTTCTCGGGACCGGAAAAAACATTTTTCTTTTAATTCGTGCAGAAGATTGTGACGATGAAAATTATATACAAAGAATCCTGAATTTATCTTTTTTCAAAAAAAAAAAAAAAAAAAAAAAAAAAAAAAAAAAAAAAAAAAGTCCAACCTTAAGGGTAGTCTTCTTTCTAGTCTCCTTGAAGCAAAGCAGCTTCTAATTACACCACTTCTTGAGGGTCTCCGAGGCTTTCCCAGAGTCAATACCTTTGCCTTACTTCCAGCCCAGTTCTCCGCTCTCTCGGATTTACAGCCAATACACTTATTACCGATTACAAAAAGCAATAACATACAAGTATTATACTGTGGGTTCTTTGAATGGAATCGGGAACAGCAGCAGGTGAGGCGAGCGTGTCTCGCATTCACACTTTCTCCTCTCGGCCGCAATAATACCCACTCTAAATATATACTTCATTGTACGCTTATACAATAGGGCACCGCTACGTATAATGCAATCCATTCTACGGTGCAACGTGTGTGTGTGTACACAGAAAGAACGTATAAATAATAGCGTTTATTACACGTAGCTCGTTATTATCGCCTTTTCAACGCGCATTTCTTTCTTCTCAAGTGTACGGATTTATTATTGTACAATGCGAAATGTCGTGCTAAACTATTATTACGTAAGAACATTAATACCAATGTAACTAAATCTGCCAGTGTCGAACTAGCAACTATTTAGCCGGGCTGTTAGGCCGTGGTACATTGTTGTTGTTGTTGACAAACGTTTCGGCCGCACCATCGGGGGCCATCATCACTGTCTGAAACAATGGCACAAACAAAATTCATCCCAGAAATGCGATATAGACTATATTATATTTTATCTGAGAAGGCCCACTTATATGAACTTTTATACCAGCACGATCTAACCTGGAAAGCAGCTTCAACCGATCAGCATCGAGTGCTATCTGACTGGCTGAAGCTGTTTTCCAGGTTAGATCGTGCTGGTATAAAAGTTTATTCGAGTGGGCCTTCACAGGCACACAATACAGAGTTTCTACCTCATCATTGGGGTGAACTGGCTGAGACCGTGCCAATCGTTTCAGACACTGATGATGGGGTTATCATATATACATAGGGTGATACAAAATTGCACAGCAATCTATCGGGACCTGATTCTATAGCTAAAAATAAGAAAAAAGTTCATATTACAAAAGGTACAAAATTAAGAACGCTGAAGATGGTTGACGATTCCCGAAACATGTTCCAAATAAGGGAAAAACGTCTTGAGGCAAACTAATTATAAACATTAAATCACACACACACACACACACACACACACACACACACACACACACACACACACACACACACACACACACACACACACACACACACACACACACACACACACACACATTTCTTTTACGCAAGAAACGCGTAAGTTATTTCACAACAGCACTAGCGAAGGAAAGGGACACTGGAACGCAAAAATAGGCGGAGCAGCTCAGACGGCGACTGAACAGACAAGATAAAAATTTCAAGAATCATGAAGAATATACCACCGTAATCGGACCGTGTTTATTATTTATTAAAAAAATTAAATATCCCCCTTACTGTCGCAGTTATGTGCTCTAACGTCAGAAACAAATTGAACAGAAAAAAACTTTGTTAAATACAAATAAAGATATTATTAATAAATGACTTTACAATCTTGAAGTAGAATATTTCTTTTTTCAAGCGAACTGCGTCATATGAAGGCTATACGCAAGGACCGTAATGTTTTTAATCGTCGCTCCTCATTAAGTGTAATTACAGATGAAAGGAAAAGAAAAGTATAAAATGACTTTGCGCTCTTTAGTAAATTACTTCAAAACGATCTTCACAGAGCAAAGACAGTTTAATTGCAGTTAGATTCGCATTGTTCGCGCTCAGCACTGTTGCAGGAAATTACGCGCAAGGTCGTGTCGCGTGTAATACTTGACTGGATAAAATACGACTTTACTGGAGTGAATAAAAATTAAGTAATGATTTACCCGTCAGAAAAAGTGACCTGCCGTCCGCACTGGTCACCAACGTACCTGGAACAATAATGCACATTTTGAGAGTCAAATCAAACAAAATTTCTGAACGATACATACAAAATCAACTAATTAAAAATACTTAAGAAATAAGGTAAAGTTTGTTTACTCTTAGAGCGGGTACCGGTTTTAGCAACGCGGAGTGATACAACACACAGGGCTGTACAGTATAAACGTTCTTAACAGAAAAGGACCTTTCAGATTTGCAGTTAGCTATTGGAATCGTAAAAATCAGACGATAAGCAATGTATATATATATATATATATTCAGAAATACATGAATAATTTTACACTCAATAATCCAGTTTAATAATATGAGCGGACAAACTGCAGTATCATGGAATCTATCATCTTCATTCGAACGATTTGAAAAAACCTCTTTCTTGCAATTTTACTGGTGGCACAAAGTGCTTCAATTCTTTTAGAAGATCGTTATTCAAATCATTCGAATAAACTTCTACAAGAGCTTTCGCTTGATTTTCCAACTTGACACTCTCCGTGGTTAACGCTCTTGTTACCATGTTTACCATTTTTGGACACACAACAGTTTTACTAGAGCCCGTGTGTATCATATCTGGACATATTAAATTGTCCGTACAGTCCATGTATACCAAAGTTGGACACATTGCATGACTGTGTTTTGAAGGTTCTATAAACATGTGGACACAGATCAGTGCTTTTGGATAGAGTTTTACATTCGTCTGGGCCAGAATGAAAGAAATGTGCCCTTTGGTTGAGTTGGCAATACCGTACTGTCAACAAAATCAGCTGTTATAACATATATAAGAAAACATATCTGGGCCGGGGGGAAGGGGAATTTACTCTTCACAGATCTGGTAGCGAGAGGTTTTCCTATAACCGGTGTCTGGGAGCGAAAGTGTTAATAACTACGTAAGAAAACCAAAAAATTGCGTAATGTGATCATAAGCTTTGCTTCGCTTAGTCAAGTCAGCTGAATGGATGGCGCCTCCTCTGACAGCTGAGGCCCTGGTGCCCGGTGCTGCAGCATAGGCCTACCCTAGCGTTATGGATAATCCGCCACTGCAAACTGAGAAGTAAATTGAAAAACCGTTGTTCGCAGCTAACGCTCGGATAGTTCCCGCACGATCGAGCGACTAACCGCAAACGGTAACAACGACAATTGATTAACGTGGTTCTTCGGACGATGCCGCGGGTTCGTTTGTTTACACGTAATCTAGGTAGAGTGAGAGAGAGACGACTTTCACAAAACTTTGAGAGAGTGGAAAAAGTTTTTAATACGTTTTCCACCTTATGGGGAATTCATATTTAAATTATATAGAAGGAGGAGAAGAAGAAGAAGGAGCAAGTGATGCAAACAGAATTCAGTACACGCTATCATTATACACAGTCCGATGGTTTGTTCCCTGCTGCCGCTGTTACTGCTCCCATGAGCGCGCACGTAAACTACTTTTATTACTTAGTACGCTACAACTAAGTAACGAAGTAGCTGGCTAAGTAAGTATACACTTGTGTTTTGTTCTTCTCAACTACTTACTTCGTCCTCCCGAGACCCCACCTCTCTCTACTCCACTTTACAAACTCTTTCCCTTTACCTACCACCGTCTGCTGTTTAGTTATTTTATTTAACAATCGATACAGTCAGACTCGCTGCTACAGATAGTTGCGTCTCCTGCTTCGTGTCGGGTCGCAGTCAACTGTTGTCGATCCCAACGCACTCTGTGTGGGAACCGAGTGATTACGAATTCAGAGTAAGGGCAAAGGACAAGCTCGATCCGCGCCTCATTTTTATGGCAGGCGAAAGGTTGACAAAGAACCGTTCGAAAGGTTCTGTTAATCCTTACCATGATCTACGCCTCGTACATAGTGGGTATCTGAAATATTTGTTTCTGACCATCGGGGATAGTTGAACAACCTCCTATGCACCTCATTGTAATTCGCATTTCAGATGGAGACAGATTCAACAACTTGGCTCTTGGCTACTACGTACAAGGATGGAAAATGCGAAAAGAGCAAATGGGTCCACTACTGTTTTTTGGTTGACGTACCTAAAGCCATCAGATGTGGAAGACGCTTTTTGCGAGATCATCGCAATAAAACCAGCTGATGAGAAACAGACACAGTTCGCGGATTACTAGACAGAGAGTTACGTCGATGAAGAAGAACCTGCGACATTTCTTCCGACCATCTGGGCTGCTGATACCGCGAAAAAACTAAGCAACGACAAGTGTTCATTGAGCAAAAACTGAGTCAATTTCGGAATAAAGAAATCGACATTGTAACTTTTATAAAATCTGTCTCACACAAGGTAAAATGTTGACTGTTTAACTTTCTGTAAATACTGTAGCTATCCATTGATTGAATCAATAAATACAAAAGTTTTTGTAACATCGCCTATATAACTTCATCCCTATGTTTCTTGTAGATATTTTGCAGGATACTAGAAGACAGATGTTTTCTCCTTTACCAAATTTTCCAGGAACTGGTTGTTTATAAGCGGTAAGCCGCTTGAGGCGCACATCATGCTGTCCCTCGCGGGATTCTTTTGGGTTCGAGGCGCACTTCATGCTCAATCGTCTCTGTCTCAATCGAGGGCTCATCGTCTCTGTTGACGCCGCAGATCGAGTGAGCCGGGGGAACAGTTTTACATCCTTTTCTCCTACCTGCCAGTAGGCCTACTGCCTTACACTAATTATTTTGGAATCAGAAGAACTAGTTCCTTATAACTGGAGCCGGTAGTCTAAATATAGATCATTGTTCAAATCACGTACACGCGCACACACTTTGCCGTTTACATCTCTCTCTCTCTCTCTCTCTCTCTCTCTCTCTTTAATGTACCCACATCTACTCTCACGTCTACCTTAAACTACTCTCTCACCAACACCCTAATATACTGTACATGTAAAGAAAAATATTTATTTGAAGCACTTACTTCACGTTAATTGCATACGACAACAGAACAATATTTGTTCTGCCATTTAGTTTTGATAGGACGCGAATGCATGTGTGTTTGTATGTATGCGTGCGTCCAGTGTGTTTCATGTAGAGGGGAGTTTCCCTTCGCCTATACTGTACATTTATATATAAAATGAAACGCGCGCGCGTGTATACTGTTCATGTGTACGTATACTGTGTAAGGCAATTGAACAATATTCGTCCTGCTATTGTTTATTCTTTTTTTAGACGTGTGTTTGTGCGGGTGTGAATCCCGCACGTGTTATTGACCGTGAATTGTGAACTGTTAGTTTGCAACGGCTCAGTACTAGAACTGTTTCTTACAACAATGACTGTGCATAGATGTGTCAGGTATAGAAGAGGTTGTAAAATACCCTTCTTGGGTTTTACTTTGTTGCACCTAATTCCTCACTCTAGATATTCTTTCTGGCCCCACACGTGTGACTTTTACCCCACACTAAAGCTTAGTTTTGCTCGGAGCGGCTGTTGCGATCATCGCTACCCTGGGCTGTTTTCCTCGAAGTGACTGAACGCTAGCGTCTTTTTGTCAGCTGGGCGAGTTCTGGGGTTTTGTCAGTTGGGTGAGGTTGGTTGGTGTCAAGTGTTGCGATGAGTTGTAGAAAAATAAAATGCATACTGAAGTGGCTAATAGTGGAAGAAATGGAAGACGACGGTATTATTGAAACTTTAATAAAACCAAGACAAGTGATACATCCCGTATTTAGTAACAGAACTGTTGAAGGATACTTTAAAAACTTGATCATGAACCATTTACGCAAGGACGAAAATAAGTTCTTAGAGTTTTTTAGACTGTCTATGGCCCAATTTGATTTCTTATTAAGTTTGATAGCAGAGGACATTAAAAAGGTGTCGTACAATAGAAATCTTTATCCCGTATCATCAGAAGAGAAACTAGCACTAACCTTGAGGTAAGTACTTTTAAATAACACTATCATCTACCTGTAGTGTGATCTGTATGTGTAGGTAATCATACGTGTTTCCCAATTATATCAAGGGATGTGTTTGCATAACCTGGAATGTGGAATTACAACAATCACAGTGATGAAATTATTTCGAACTTTTATGTTTTATTACACACAAACAAAATAAAGATAGTAAGAAACTACAAACAGGGACATTCTAACAAAAGTATTAATTCTAATAAAAGTAGTAATTCTAATAAAAGTAAATAATTCTAATAAATGTAGTAATTCTAATAAAAGTAAATAATTCTAATAAAAGTAGTAATTCTAATAAAAGTAAATAATTCTAATAAAAGTAGTAATTCTAATAAAAGTAAATAATTCTAATAAAAGTAGTAATTCTAATAAAAGTAAATAATTCTAATAAAAGTAGTAATTCTAATAAAAGTAGTAATTCTAATAAAAGTAAATAATTCTAATAAAAGTAGTAATTCTAATAAAAGTAAATAATTCTAATAAATACAGCACGGCACGTACAGCTACACAACACAATAATCGCTCGCGACTGCGTCTCCAACTGGTCCTGGAGCGGTCAGGTCTGCGTCTGACGCTGGAGACGCTAGCGCCTCTAGCGACAGACGCTTGGAGGAAAACGGAACTATGAGAACCTGGTTAGAGCAGTAGATGGCGATGATCGCAACAGCCGCTCCGAGCAAAACTAGCCTTAAGATAACTTACTAGACAAGATAAAGGCGTAAGACAAGGTTGTTGTCTGTCACCGTTACTTTTTAACCTTTATCTAGATGCTCTCCTTAAAAAGTGAAAAGAACAATCTCCTGACGGTATTAAAATCCACCGAAATAAAAGCTTGAAAACCATTCTTTCTCTTCGCGGATGACCAAACTATATTCGCCACTTCAGAAGACGATCTCCAGCGAGCAACATCTTACATAAAATAGGAAAAGAAAATAACTGTAACATATCTGAATCAAAGACAAAAGTAATTGCCTTTATAGGAGATGAACCGGTTCGGACCAAAACATGCATAGTAAGCACATGCATAGAACAAGAAACATTTCAACTAACTTGGACGTGACATTACTTATGATCAAGATAGAGATATACGTAGAAAATAAAGTGACGAATTTCACAAGAATGTGTGGAACGATTTGGAGGACGTTGGGAAATAAATGTAGAAAAGAACCCAATTAAAATTTTATAAAACAATGGCAATACCTACGCTAATGTATGGTTCTGAAACTTGGGCCATAAAGAAAAAAGATGAACAGAAAATACAAACAGCAGAAATGAAATTTCTGAGATCAGTTAAAAGGTGTAATAGACGAGATCACATAAGAAATGAGGAGATGAGAAGTGATTTAGATATTTTTTGCAGTTATGAAAGGCTTAAAGAATGTAGAAGAAAATAGATTCAACACATCAATAGAATGGAAGACAGTAGAATACCGAAGATGGGGAAAGTTTACAACCCTAGAGGCAGAAGAAATGCTGCTAGACCTACGAAAAAGAGGTGCACTGTGGAATACGAACAGGCCGCTAAAGCCTAAAACCGTTAAGAAGAAGAAGAAGAAGAAGAAGAAGAAGAAGAAGAAGAAGAAGAAGAAGAAGAAGAAGAAGAAGAAGAAGAAGAAGAAGATGATGATGATGATGATGATGATGATGATGATGATGACTAAGATAACCGAAAAGTTCCCGAGCGAGAAATTTCGTGTGTGATATGTTATTCTTATTACAATAATTTGAAAATAAATATATTAACTTGTCGTATATTAACCCTGGTATTAAGTTATTACGAGACATATATTTGAATGTGCTGTTGTTTGCTGACGACTTGCTTGTACTTCAAAATACAGAATCTGATTTGGCAAAAATCTGCTTCGTCAGATTTGCAAATAAAGCAATATGAAAATCTCTACTATACTACAAAACAAAGGTAATGGAATTTCGAGGCAAGGAACCTATAAGAACAAAAATAACGATTACTGATCAAAGTGTAGAACAGGTGAGCCAATTTAAGTATTTGGGAAATGATATTGGTTGTGATAAGAATTATGATATTGGCGTTAAGTTAGGTAAGTTCCAGACGATCTGTGGGAGAATCAACCGTATTTTTAGAAACAAGGTACGTCGAGATACAAAATTAAAATTTGACAAAATTATGGCAGTCCCTGTACTGTCCTATGGGTGTGAATTATGGACAATAAGCAAGGAACAAGACAGTAAAATGGCGTTTTTAAGGGGAATTGGAAGGTGTTGTATTTGACTGTACAAAGAATGAGGCCATCAGAGAAGAGTTACAAGTTTTTAACTTGAATGAAAAATTAATAGATTACAAACAACGGCGGAAAGAACATTAGAAGAATGTCATATTCCAGACTCGTCAAACATGTCTGGAAACAGAAACCTATAGGACACAGGTGTGTGGGTAGACCCAGGAAGAGATGGTTGCAGGATACCTTGCCTACGCCGTGTTGTGAAGACAATGATGATGAACAAAAACACATTACAAAGCTCTTGTAAAAGTGTTTTCGACTGACGTAAAAAAAAAAATTATTTCGGAAAATGTACTTCATAAATTATTTTTATTAAGCACAACAGAAAATTACTTTTTCAAACCAGTGAACGTAAATAATAGAACCAGGTCCTTCTTGTTCTAGACAATAATACAGTAAAGTATGAACTCTTCATTTTAACTTTTGATTGTGTAATGATCAAAAATGGTCAAAGTACAGTCAATGACATTTGTATAGAGTCCAGTGTTACAGTAATTTTTAATTTACAAGCTTTCTTTTGTATTCTGGCCATGTAAATGTAAAATAAAGGTAACCACGTTTTATACTTATCTCCTCAGTTTCTTTGATGTACTGTATTACAGTACGTAGACCTACAACCTTACAAAACTTATCTATATATATAAAACTCAAAGTCTGAGGATTTATGTGTACTGAATACAAATCCACACAGTTACACCGTTTGGCACCAAATTTTGACACACGGGGAAAAACACTGTCTAACTTGGAATTTGACATTTTGCCCCGTTCAAATGATTTAGGTGCTTTTAATTATGCCTTTTCGTTGACGCGTATAAAGATGTCAACAACACCATGGAGACCAGAATTAATTACCATAGTAACAAGTAAATAAACAAATGATATTTAGCGGCATCGGAACTGAACCTTTATCCGTTC